>JARQSW010000857.1:0-249434 GCA_030142375.1 Calameuta pallipes
TCTCTCTCTCTCTCTCTCTCTCTCTCTCTCTCTCTCTCTCTCTCTCTCTCTCTCTCTCTCTCTCTCTCTCTTTCATCCATCCATTCAATCCTCTCTCTCCTCTCTCGTTACTTTCTCTCTACTCTCATTCCCGCTCTCCTCGCACTCTTTGCAGAGGGGAAGCTTCTATACGTAAAGCCGCAGATCCGAGATTGCCGTGCCGGAAAGACGTCCTCCTTTTCTTTCAAAGCTTGCTCTTCCGATTCTTCGAGTCTCTCGCAATCTGAGCTCTCTCTCTCTCTCTCTCTCTCTTTCTACCGTATCTTTCGCGATATCGCAGAATCAGGAGGAGTCTCGGCTGCGTCCGGCGACGAATATCCGAAAGACAGACGCTCCTCCGCGCACGGCGTCACTCGGCATCGCGCTGGGCGCATCCGGTCGCGCTTTAAATCTTTTAATGAAAGAAAAGGATAAGAGTCGGTTAGGCTGAAGCTTTGATTCTTTCAAAGAGTTAACAAACGAAATTGCTCGGTTCAGGAACGAAAAGACGGGACAACCAACCGTTTTGATATTTTTTAAAATTTTTTCTTTCTTTTCTCTTTCTCATTCTCTCAGCCTTTCTTTCCTCCTCTCTCTCTCTCTTTCTCTCCACCGATCACTCACTCACTCACTCTCCCGTCTCTCCAATCTCCACCCTCTTTAGCCGGTTGTCAACTACGAATAGAGTCCACTCTAAATTCGAAACGAAATCAATGAGCTAGCAGTATAGGTAGACAGGTGATCTCTACCGCATGATGGGACTCAGGCTGGAATCCCTAATCGATCAAGTAATTACAGTTAACGTTCGTCTAGTGTTGATCGACCGGTGGAAATGCTCACTGGAATCTGTCGCAGCATCCGTCTTCCGTCTCCTTCCTGAAAAGAATAATGTTAGTCGACGAGAAGCGGCCTCGTGATTTCTTGACGCGCTTTAAAATCACGAAACCGCCACATTTCCGTCACATTACACGTTATGTTGCGTAACACGTAGGTATCCACACACGCGAGTTCCTGCTGCGAAAAATCGGCTCGTGAGACAATGAAGAGATAAGAAAATGAAGAAAATAGTTAAGGAGAATAAAGAAGAGAAGAAAAGGCGAAGGGGGGAAACACATGCGACAGGGCAACCGGTATCTCAAAATCATGGGCAAAGCTTCGTCGAAGTTAGGCTTGAAAAGCCCGGAGGTCAAAGGGCAGCTCTGAAAGAAAGAAAGATATAGAGAAAGAAAGTGGCAAGAAAGGATTGTTGAGCAACGTGAAAGGATCGCTCGATCAGTCAATCGCTTGTTCGCTCTGGCGCTTCTTTTTGCGGATGAGCGACTCTCGTCTTCGGCCTGGACCATTTTGCACGTTGGGTTAGGTACTCTCAAAGGATGCATATCGGCATATCCGGATGCTGAGGGCAATCCCGGAAGTGGCAGGAAGCTCGGGGTAGCGTTTGGAAACGACGGCTGGCTCCAGGATTTGACCGAAGGGTTCGGATGGATTAGCCCCAGACTGATCTCTGAAGTTTCCCTGTTTCTCTTTTACATTTTCGCTCTCTGCCAGTCTCTACGTTCCCACTTGAGTCTGTCCATCCGCTCCTACCCTCTTCAGCCCTTACGTTTACTCTTCGTGTATTATAACCTTGTGCTCTATGCCTGTGGCAGCCACTTACTCGGCACTCGTGGACCATTGATGCTGTTATGCCTTAGGTCCTAATACTCTGCATCTTCCATTGGCGGACGCGCTTAGATTCGGGAAACCGGCTATCTGAACTGCGTGTGTCGAACTGCGTCGCGCGCAAAAAATAGGGGAGAGAGAGAGAGAAAGAGCAGGACAGATAGCAGGGAGGTCAAAGTGCAATCGCGGAATAGCAGATAGACACCAAAGGACGGAGGACAAGGAATCGAAGGATCCAAAGTCGAAAGGAGGAGTAGGATGAGAATAGCAGAAAGGACTCTGATCGTTACGAGCCTTTGATCGTGAATTAAAAGCTGAAGTCGACAGTTTAGCAATGGCACCTCTATCGCGAAGTTCGAGTACGACGCTTGGACCTCGCGGACGGTTCGTTAACCTGTCTAGAGCATTTATTGGTACGCCGATGCAAAGGAAGAGAGCATATCGAGGCACCAATAACATATTAGCGTTTCGATTCGCGTCGAGTCCGCAGCGCACCCGACGAATAAATCCTTTGCCCGACTGATCGGACTGCCTTTTTTTTAGTTCTCCTCTCTCTCTCTCTCTCTCTCTCTCTCTCTCTCTCTCCCTCTGACTCCCAGCAGTTTTTGCTCCTTTTATTTTCGTTCCAACAAGTCCTCCCTTTCGGGCAGCTGCCCCCACGCGATATTCCGCCGATATTTCAGCAGCGGCCGAAAATCCGTCGAGGCGACGGATACGCGTCGCCGCCTTGCTTCCCGAATTCGAAATCTGTGCGGCCGGATGCTGCAGGAGCACAGCTAGCCATCATCTGGCTCAGCCAGGAGGGAGAACCGAAGGAGGGTTGGGGCTTTGGACGATCGGATAGCCGGAGAGTAGAGGAGGCGGAGTGGAAGCGAACCGGCTCGTGAAATAATGCGCCCTCGCTGGCCAAGAGTATGATAAATATTTGAGAGATGGAAGCGGCGCGAAGCGATCAGTGCGAGGAGAGGTGAGCTTTCGGAGTTTTGCGGCCCGGTGGGTTGCAGGGCGAACGAAGCGAACGAAGCGAGTGAGAGCAGTGCGTTGGCCCGTTCGTTCGATTTCATCCGAATTCGAGGGAATATGAGGGTTCGATGCGGCATCGTCCGAGATCCTGGCATCCCGGGCCAGGAGGCTTTCGCTTCGAATATTGGAAAACGCGAGCGTGTCGAGTCCGCCGCGTTCGCCGAGTACAAGGGAGACTCCGAGGCTCGATATGCATATAAACACAATACCTTGGCATCGTAGGCTGCCCAGGTCCGACCCTACCAACCAGAGCGCCTACCTAACTCACCCTTCTATCCATAGCCCACCCCTTTAGCCTACCACCCAATCACCCTGCATACGTCCACCTACGTCCACGTACGTCCACGTACGTCTATCTACGCCTCCACCGCTGACTCCTAGCTCTACTGCTGAATCCAGCTAACTACCAGCCTACATGCCTACATGCCTGACTATCTCTACCTTCCTACTGGTCCGACTGCCTAGGTTCGCTTGTATATTTTATGCCGAGCGAGAGAACGACGCACGGCGTCGCGACGTCCGAGCTAATTCAAAGCCACTAGAATTCTCTGATATTTATTCTAAATACTAGCGAATCGTACAGACTCTGATAGCAGCGGGAATCTCGTGACATGGTCCAGCCTGGGGAAGAGTAGGAAATTGGTGATAAGGAGGTCACCCTTATCACTACTTTATAATTTCCCAACGTAAAATCAAGTAGTCTGTCCCCCGACCAAGGGAGCCAAAACCACTGAGGTTGCGCTACATCGGTACGTCAGGGGAGGTTAGGATGCCTCGCGTTGACGATTGATGGGAATCTAATTATGCGAATAAAAATACGAGCTAGGCAAGTGAGCGAATGAGTGATGGCAGGAGAATTCGACGCTCGGCGTCTCTCGACGTCTCTTACTACCCATAGCCTCGACCTCGTCGCTCTCCTTGCCCTACTGGCAGGCAGGTAATGCCGCGCTAGGTTTTCACTTTGCTGCGTAGCAGATTTCAAAATCCCTCAGTTTGATGAATGGTCGGGAAACGCGTGGCGGTCCACACCGACGTGATTAATATGCATTGAAAACGACATCCACGAGAGCACCAGAACGTTACACACCGTCGGTCCAGAATCGATCGACACCCTCCTGTCGAATTTATCCTCTTACCCCGACAAGGAGACTCCCTCCCCGTCAACCCCCCGTCCACCCCCTCTTCCACCCTTTCGTCCCCACCCCACGGCCACTGTCACCACAATCGGTACCAACTTCTATAAACCTCCTGGCGTCATCTTCATCTCGCGACAATCATCTTAATTCAATCTTCCACGTCTTCGTACCACTTCCGGTTTCGAACCAGCCATCAAGGATACAGGATTACATTAGGAAGATTTCCTCGAGCGACTCGAGTCTCTTACACGCAGTACCCTAAACCCAGCCTGATGCATCGCAATGAATAAATAGGCAGATGAGTCGCTTTTAAAATCTGGAGCGCTCGAAAATAGAGTCCCAATGACTAATGCAGAGGATGAATCGGCCCGTGGAGAAACGATCGATCGACTCCTCGTCTCCCGGTGGGTCGACCGATTCGCCCGTCTGCATTTTCGCACCAAGTATTTCCTCGTTTCCCTTCGTTTCCGTTCGTTTGCGTTGATCCGTTTTCGCCTGAGAACCGGATCTATCGCTATTAAGTTACCGGTAATACCATACGCGAGCGTTCACAATGCGAGCGGAGACGAGCGAGAAGAATCTACCTGACAAACCGGAAACCGGAAGTCAGAGCATTGAAAAAGAATTGATCGACCAGAGCTCCCACGATTTTTACCACCTCGGGACCTCGTCTCCCTGGGAACCTAAAACGTAACGGATGGTCCCGCAGTCGGACCGCCAACTAATCAGATACGGAAGCGAGTTAGGAAAAGACTGCTAAAACCACGTCCTAGTCTCTCTTGGTTATACGTGGCCACAGCCCAGCGCAGTGGCCAGTCTTTCTCGAGCGCGGTAGCCGCCGTACATCAATATTAAAAATAAGCGTCGATATAGCTACGTATGCACGTAGGTATATATTATATAGATATATATAGACATATATATATATATATATATATATATATATATATATATATTTATATACACTCGTAGGGCAGGAGCCTCAGGGGTGGCGTATATAGACACGTACAGAGACAGGCTAAACGTGAAGGCACCACTGGGTGCGCAGGTGTGCACTGGTACTGTACCTTCCTACCTAGGTACCTAGGTACATACCCAAGTACAGGGACGTACAACATGGGCGCACTAGAGAGAGAGAGAGACAGGGGTAGCTATCTTCGCGTATATAGGGGGATACATATGTACTATAAGGGATGTAGGCAGTCCGGTGCAACGGTGCAGCGGTGCACCGCGTTCCAGAGGCACCCTGCACCCTCACACCAGGGAACTAGCTGCCGTTCTCGATCACCCCTTCGACCAGCCCTTCGACCTCCTCGCCGAGTCACTCACCCTCTGGGGGCTACGAATCCCACGCCACTTCCTATAGCGAAAATCCTACCGCACTGGCTGCTACGTAAAAATTAATAAAATACGATTAATTGAAATTAGAGAATTTTCAAATATTCAGGGACCGCTAGCTCGGCCACTGTCTGACCTTTGACCTACGTGACTACTTGCTTGGTGTGTGCTCTAGATTTTCAATTGTATCTTTTGAGAGGTTTTATTTTAATTACCTCGTTTTTTAACGCGTCTTTGAAACGTGGGTGGATGATTGATTTGGGGGTGGAAATTGATGGATAAAATTATTTTGTTAATTAAATGCGAGTGTGTTAGGGTTAACGTGTAACGGAGTCTGAGACTGTGCAGAAGCACCGACGACAAAGGTTATGCAATTTTGATAACGATAGAGGATCGGCATGCGTGGAGATGCCCTCCGTCCTTCCTCGCGGGGGCGTCCCGACGCTGGTTGTTGGAAAAAATTTAATTACAAAAAAGTTTTGGCATTCCGTCAGTTTGGTATATCGCGAAGGCCAGAACTCTCTCGGCGGCCTCGCTTCGGTCGCGTATCTGTGGCTTATTCGAGCCAGCCGTGGCCAGAGCCACCCTCTTTCAGTCGCCCAATACCCGGGGGGGCCGGGGGGGCGGTACCCCTTTGTAGCCCCCTACTGACTCCCGTCTAAGCCCCAGAAGCCTGATCATCCCACCAGCCACACTCGGGCGCCTCTTTTTATTAATATTACATAATATTTTATTAATAATAATAATATATGTTTGATACTACGATAACGAACAGGACGACACAACTTTCATCGAATGAGGTTCGCAAAGCTTTCAACTTTCCGATGGAACCGTTGTGCCGATTGCAAAACCGTGAGAACCGACGTCACTTTTCGATTTGGATATTTCCTTCTTTTTTTTCATCTCCCTTTGCTCTCCTCACATCTCGCACTTCTGTCTCTCTCTCTCTCTCTTTCTCTCTCTCTCTCTCTCTCTCTCTCTCTCTCTCTCTCTCTCTCGATGGCTCTCCAGAAAAAGAGTACGTATGCGCGCTTCACACCGGAAATGAGAGGAACCGAGGAATTGCAAGGGCCGGCTCGAGGACCGAGGGTGTCGATAGTGCTGGGGATATTTATCCCGTGCAGGGACGAGTATTTCGTGAAATATTCATAATTCGCAAAGGTTCTCGAGAGGCACTCGAGAAGGACGAATGGCCAAGTGGAATTGGTGGATCGAGGAATGAAAGAAAAAAAAGGGAACGAAAAATAAAATCAAATTGAAAATAAAACGAACGCGAGAGGAATAATGGAAATATATAAACGTGAGTATGGACATGCGTGTACCCCTGGTACGAATAGGGTAATGCAATTTCATTTTTTTTCATCGTGCGTCCAACCACCGATCACGAAGTTACATGAAAATGATTTTGATCCGCTCAATTTTAAAAATGATCTTGCTGCAAGGTACACACGACGTTACACGTCGCTTCTTGCAGTTTACAATATTCCTCGCAGATTGTGCACTGTATTCTATCGGCAGTCAACCAGTCAGCCAGTCAACCAGTCAGTCAGCCGACCAGGCAACCCTATGTATGTACATCAGAGGTATACAGGCGAACCTTATATCCAGTGGCATTTCAGCTCGGCAACCTAAAAATATATTTTTGACGAGGCACCCTTCTCCGCGGCTAGTAGAAACGCCCCTGGGCTCCCACTAAGAGGAACAAGGACGAGAATAGGCTTTGGCCTGAATGCACCAGCAAGGAAAAACAGAGATACGAACGAAGGGACAAAGACAGAGAGGATGAGAGAGAGAGAGAGATGCAAAGATTGCTGCTCTCTCCCTCAGCGAGAACCCTCTTCCTCCTCCACCACCTCCTCCACCACCTCCTCCACCACCTCCTGCTCTTCTTCTTCCTCTTCCTCGTCCTCCTGCACGTCCTCCCTATCCGGCCACGAACGGAGGACAAAAATCAATATGAACGTGTAGCCATTTCTCTTTAATCTGCCACGTACTGGCTAGGAACCGAACCGAACCAAACCGAACCGCAGCCCACCTTTCCTCCTCCTACGTTTCTAGCGAGCCAGCCACCCCCTAGCCACCCTTCAACCACCCACCCACCCTCCACCCCCGTACTACTAGTGTCCAGTCTTTACCAGTCTACCATCCTATTTCTCTTTCTCCTGCATTAGTTCCATCTGGCATTTCGCTTACACGCGATGCCCCACAATATTCCTTACTCTCTCGCACCCCCACGCACCGATAGAACAATGGAGTTTTCGAGGAAGACTGAATCGAACGCATCAAAGAACAGCAACCCTTAACACGGAGTCTCTCCCAGTGACCTCCCGAACCCCGTGTCTCATCTCGCGAATCTTCCTTCTCTCTTGGGTAACCGAGCACAGGCTCCTTGGCCCGGCAAAACTTAACTAGGAAGAATCCTATCGGACGTCTCGCAGGAAACTGGGTTGCGCGAGGATCAAAAGGAAAAGGTGAAAACGGGGTCGAACTGCACGGGTGGAAGGTCGCCTTTCTAAGAGGGTAACAAGTTGCTCGAGGGGGGTCAGGAGGTCAGTGGGGAATATGGATACCACGGAAAAAAAGAAAATGCGTGCAGTGGCTGATCATCCCAGTAGTCATATTGAAAACTGTGTAAACTCTAGTCCAGAAGCTAGAACGGCTCCACGGAGCGTAGCCGGTGACTCTACTCGGCAAATGTACCCAGGTGCTAGATATTCCAGGTCGACCTGAGCTTACCGAATACCCTTGCTGGTTACGTGGACACACACTGGCTGGCCCTACGGCACTGTACCCACCCTACATATGGATTATTGATTAAGCAATAACTCAGCCGCTAGTTAGGGCCATATTACCTCCATACCTGAGAGACCCTACCCCAGGAGTGGTCCGATTCGGCTACGCAGTGGTTATGCTAATTAAAGGACGTCTTTTGGATACCGTACGATTACGTAATTTCGACCTTAACCCTTTTCTTTCTCTCGCTCCTTTCCTTACGAATTTCCTCACCTTTTCCGACGAACGGATACGATTTCAAAGGAGTCAGAAGACAAAAGGAGACTTTCTCTGACTTTGTACCCGCGTCGAACTGACTACGTGTAACCCGGCGAACGAGTGACTGACAGCAACCGGTCGTTGCATAAGTAGAAATCGATATCAGTTTGGCATAGGTCCGGCTTGAGACCTCGGAGGTTGGAGGTCATGAGTTCAGGAAAATGTCTACGCAAATTCTGTTGGCTCTTTGTGGGATGAGGTCACAAACGGAGAAGGCGGACAATGAAGAGAAGGACGAGAGAAGAAGTAGGAGAGAGAGAGAGAGAGAGAGAGAGAGAGAGATGTCCTTTCTTGAATATTTTTTTTCTTATCTACTTCTCTCTGCTTTCCATCATGTCCTACATTTAGAATCTATTCCTTACTGGAGTGACTATGGGCAGGACTAACACCCTCCTGAGCACTGCGCTTTACTCAAGAGATTGCTATACCTTCCACCCTCTTTTTATCCTCTCTCTCTTTCTATCTTTCTCTCTCTCTCTCTCTCTCTCTCTCTCTCTCTCTCTGCGAGAGAGCGCCTCCCTGCCTCTCTCGGGTTTTACTTTTAAAAGTCGCTCGCGCGTTCAATCGATAAGCTAGTACCGTGTGACGTGATGGTGGGGGATTGCAAGAGAATAAGGTACCAAGGTAGATATATATGAGAAGGGACGATATAGACACGGGTTTTATAAACCGAGAGAGCATATTCAGAGCAGAGATGCTGGACCACTAGAGTGGCAAGAAGGGAGAGGATACTAAGAGGATTCTCTCGAGAGAAAAAGAAGAGCAGAGACGGAGTCATCCAAGAAGGAGATCTCACACGATTCTCAGAATTCACTGAATTCACAGAACTCGAAGTACGTAGAATGATCGAATCAAGAACGGAACAGTCAAAGGATTTCGGCCAATTCTGTCTGGCGTTTCGTAGGATGATCCGTGTAATTATTTTTTCGAAATAAAATCACACGGGATCAAAAAAGAAAAAAAGTTTGACAAAAGTTTATGTGAGTCCTGGAACAAATCCGTTTACTCGAAGTCTCGTCGGGTTAACTCGATGGGGAACCCCCCTATAAACTCCCTCTTCTTCCCCAGGATTAATAGACTCCCTTTATCGTGGCAGATCCGATCCAGGCCAACCAACAAAAAATCGGAACAGGACCAAGGTCACGTGGTCTGAATTTTCGAAAAAGTCAGCAAGACCTGATGGTCCAGGTTAGCCAATGTGCTCCCACGTGGTCAGCTATCGCTGCCCTGACCCTAGGACTCCCTACCAATCTGCTCCAAGAGAATAGAAGTTGTAGCAGCAACAGCAGTCACAACACCATGAGACGTCCTCCTCCTGATCCTGGAGTACAAGTACAGGACCAGGGCATCCGAGGCAATAGCGTCGGCGTCGGGACGCAGCTGAGCCATTATTGGAAACTCGTTACATGCACGGCCCACCGTTACAAAGGATGCTGCTGCTGTTGTTGCTGCTGCTGACGCTCTCAGGCCTTTCGCCCTGTTACACGAGGTGCAGGTATCTACTAGATTGCGCGCTGCTATAATATACTGAGACGCGTCGCGACGCTTCAGAGAATGGCTTAGCCCAGCATCCTGTATCCGTACGAAAATCGCGCCAGGCACCCAGCGTGCTGGACCCAACGTGTACACGACTGTCGTTCGGCTCTGCATCCTCAGTCGAATAGTTCGGCCCTTTCACTATCAGCATTCCGCAAAACGAAAAAGGGTCAAAGGTCACAGGACTCACGGCGACGCTCGATTAGCCACTCTCGAAAATCTTCAACGAGTCAATCGCTGATCGTGTTCGTGGCAAAACTGCTTTCGAAATTTTGAAAAAAAAAAAAAGTTTCGACTTCAACGGCAAACCTAACTTATCAATTACCAGTGGCCATTAGGTCCTGTACGTTTCTTTGCGCAATGGCGCGATACCTCTTTTCTTACGTAACTCACTGTTCTTTGTTACAGGCAAATTCTAAAGTGTCATACATCATACTCGTAAGTAGCCGAGATATCGATGCCAAGGAATTTCCAGTGCATTTGTTCAGCGCATCGCGCAGACCGTCGCTCGAAAAATATTACCACGCTAGTCCCAGGCTCATTATAGGAGCAAACGCGAGAGCCGCAATCGTATCTTCAAAATGTCCTGGAAGATAAATAAGAAAGTCCCAAGAGACGAAAGATCAAACAATATCGATGCACCCGATAAAATAATATTCACTGTATAAAGTTCGAACTTCCGGCCCGATAGACTTTGGATCTTCTACGATTTGCACTCCGGTAACGTTCGCCCATCCATTTTCCACTTTACCTAGAAACCCTTAATTCTCGGCATGTCGCATTGCTCGGGCCATTAGGGATATCGAAGGGTGGGAGAGCGAAGGGGGGAGCGAAGGGGGGTTGCAAAGGAGACTCAGCTAGAAACACGAAGACGCTTTAAAAGCGTTAACCAGTTTGAAAAAAACGTTTTAAAAGACGCAAGAACGAACAAGACTCTCTCGAACCCGGCGTCGCGACGCCTTCGTCCCCATCCAACCTCCCCAAGAAAATACCAACTTTTACTCCTGATTCGTCCCAACTATCCGCTACTCAAAGAGTACAACACTTCATTATCGAGAAATTGATCTTATTAGGCGCGTCCCGACGCTCGACGCCGTTTGCCAAACTTTCCCAAGGCACTCTGCTCCGTTCCCACGACGAAGTAAAAGGACGCGACGTCCACCAGAGATTCTAGAAGGGAGGCTAGAAAGCAGGAAGATCCAAGCGTAAAAAGAAGAGCTCAAAGCTGCTCGGCATGTGAGCCGCGAGCTAAAAATTCGCGAGAATGTTTTCGCGAAATCTTTAAGCGGCGCGAAATCAAAGAGCCCAACGTGATTTTAATTAATTGCATTAAAAGGAGGCTAATTAGTTTTCCATAGGGAGTAAAGCGCCCCGGTCCGTCGTTCTTAACTTTACGATATTCTCCCTTGTTCTACCAGCAAGCGTCGGAATACTTTGAGAGAGCAAACCTTTGGCAGCCTTTACGAATGCGCATACACGTATATATATATTTATACATATATATATTTATATATATAAATATACATACACCGACCACCTACTCAAGCCCAGTTTCCATGCTGAGGAACTTTAGCCCGGAAAGGAATACTTTTTCGGAATAGCAACCTAAGAGCACCCACCCACGTAGGAGTAACGAGAAAATGAAAAGGCTGATCTCCAAGAGTCAGGCGGACGACAGGGACGCTATCAAGTTTAATTAGGTGCGCCGCTGCTCCTATAGATCTTATAGGTCCTATAGGCCCTGCAGGGGACACGCTGTATACAAACCGATACCCATCGCGGGAAGGTCGGTTCGTCGGGAGGTAGTAAAAGGCTGTGGGGTTGGGGATGGAGGTGATTCGAGGAGATCGAGTCGTCGTTGGGGATGCTGCTTGATGGTTGTGGATACTCGTGGATAGTTGGGAGGGGGTGGAAGGAGAAGGGAGGGAGAAGGAGAGAAAGAACGGATTGGAGAAATGGACCGTTGCCTCGAGCATGAGTTGTAGCCTACGTAGCGACACAACGGACTGGGAGGGATGAGCTGGTCTGGACCGGGAGGACTTTTGTACACGTCAGATTGAAATTTAGCGTGGGATTTGAATGAGCTTCCGAACTAGCGAGATTACCTCTCTCCTCTCTCTCTCTCTCTCTCTTTCTCTCTCTTTCTCTCTCTCTTTCTCTCTCTTTCTCTTCTTGGATATACGTAGTCCCTTGGCTCACCTAACTTCGCTACGGACGGACTGTGCGCTGCCGCTACGTTAACGTTAACCAGACTACCCGCTCTGGCGTAGCGTTAACGTTCCGCCAATGGGAAGACAAGTTGGTTGGGCAATTTGAGCGTCACGTTAACGCTGCTCGCGATTAGACAATTCGTAGCTTTGCGTTGGCAGCACTGCGGATGGCACTGTCTTCGAGTACAAATTTTTATCTGTGAGATAGATCGATATGAGATTCTATTTTGGAAATAGACCTTGTCTAAGGCAAATGTGATTTTTCTCGACTTGATACATATATAGATCTTCTGGTATCTTGATTGAAAAATTTAATTTTCATAAATCTTAGATTCATTTTGACCGCATCAAATACGTTACAATTGTAACGAGAGATCTGTCTTTGGGATCCGCGATAGATCAGTATCAAAATTTGAATCTGTGCATATCAAGGGATCCAGATATTGATCTATCTGACAGATCGCAAATTTGCTTGGATCCGCGCAAAACGTAGCCTCTGGAATATTTAGGCTGGAGTCGAAGTACATCTGTCAATTTTCCTGTCTTCATTCCGTTATACGTGTATACGTATAGCTATAGAGCTAAAACTGATCTCTGCACCTTACACGTATAAATGGTACATGGGATTTGTTGTTCGAGATCCGCTTGACACGGGTTTCTCTGAAATGCAGATATTCCCATTCCGTCTCTCCCACGTGGAATAATGCAAGTCCCGTAAAGTGCAGCAATTCCCACGAACGGGAATTGCAAATCGCGACGACAATTCTTCGCGCAATGGGGATGCACCGAGACGATAGTCGCCTCGTGAAAAATCAGAACGTAGAATTTCTCATGATAAAAAATATCATGGGAAGCTGCATGTAAGGTGTTAATGATGATTTTGATATTACCATATGAGTTGTGAAACTGTTGATGATGAGAGTCGATTCCGGTTCCTTGGTGGTGGCTATCCAGCATGGCGTCCGGGTCACCTCCGCTCTCAGAGCAGTTGCTCAGCGCTAAAACCAAACCGATAGACACACACCTTGCGTTTTCTCTTTACTCCAGTACTCTTATCATTCTCCCAATCCCATTTTTCATCTATTAGCTATTCCAGGCTCTCTCTCTCTCTCTCTCTCTCTCTCTCTCTCTCTCTCTCACACACACACACACACACACTCACTCTCCCATTCTCTCCGTCACTCTAGCTCGTTAACAAGCTCTCGCTTTTTTTCGTATTCCAACTTCTCTATACTCACTCTGTCTCGCTCCCCTTATCTCTTCGCCCTCTAACTCCCTTAGACCGAATCCCGCGAACAAGAAAAAGAATTATTGTGTCGAAAGTTGCAAAGTCAAGGAGAGAAATAAAAAAGTGATAACGCGATTCAAAGTGTTTACGACGGGATGTCAGACTCGGCCAATCGAAATGCTTCTACGGCCTAACTGTAATCGGGGTCACGTCGTCTGCAGCCACGTTTCCACGAGGCTGTTTTACTGTTCGTTTTGTAATTTTTTTTATCTTTTTTTGCTTTGTTTTTTTCCAATTGTTTTCATTAGAGCGAGCGAGATAGAGTGAGAGAGACTTTTTTTTTAAACTTTTTTTTTATTGCCTCAACCCTTTTTTTTGCACTTTAATTTTGATCGTTCAATACCTCCTTACCCGCTCTCCTCTGTCTCGCACTATTTCGTTAAGATTGAACGTGAGTGACGGTGTGCTCCGCTCAAGGAAAACGGAATAATCGGAGAAACAAGAGAAGGACGCGACCAATGGAGAAAACTGGAAACTTAAGATAACACACACCGAGCCAGGGCACACACGTAACTTATCAAACTAGGATAAATTAAGCAACGAAAATTCAATCTGGTAATTCGCAGTTTCTTTGGTAGGTCCAGCTGATATTGACTTTTTTAATATTTATTCATAGCCTCGACTGTACGGGCCTCTCGTATGGGACGATAGAGCCTTCTCTCTTCGAAGAATTCAATCGAAGGATGCTGCGCTGTACCAAAGACACTGCGTCTTCCGGTCGAATAATTAAAGACTTATCACTGGATAATATGGCTGGGATCCAGCGTGGAGAATTGGATTTTCGAGGGATGGAAATTTAAAAAAGAGAAAAAGGCGACAGGCAGAGTTCGAGATAAAGATAGACATACGTATAAATATGTAAAAAGGGAAAGACAGAGGAAGAGAGAAAGAGATAATGAAAGAAACGATCCGAAGAAGCGGGAGTGAAAAATAAGTATAGCAAGTGTTGCCAGGAGGATAGTAAGAGTGCCGGTAGGACTACGAAATTCAAATTAAAACAAGGGCAAACCAAAAGAAAAAAGCCAGTGTTCAATCGCAGCGAAATATCATTGATTAACGAGCGAGATAAGTAATCTGATTATCAGCGAGATTCCAACGAGGACTTTTCCAAGATTAGGAGACCCAGAGTTGATCGTCGCCCAATAGCGCCAAAGAGGCAAATTCTAATTTTCGGTGCGTTTGTCTATCCGTTTGGTTTTGCGTCTCGTGCCGAGAATTCGATGAGATTAGCAAGGAGGGGGTGGGTTGCGAATTTGTCAAGAGTCAAATTGGCCACCCACCCGCCCCCCTTCCTTCCGAAGAGAAGAAGAAAAAATACGAAGAAAAATAATTCCAGATGCTGCGACCGGATGGTCCAGCCTCCCTCCCACCGTCACAGCAATCTTCCGTGTAGGTAGACATTGTCGCTTTTGCTTTTTGCCTGCTATCTTCAAAGTCGAAAAACGCCCCCTGACAGGGGCGAAGGGTCAGTGTAAATTTCGGAGAGACGACAGGGGTCAGCCGAAGCCCAAGACTCCTGAAGATTCGGCTCTGACGCCGCCACGACGTCTCCCCGCCGGAAGAATATCGAAGAGGGAAATGATGGCGCAACCGTCTTAAGGGTCGCACGGGAAAATATTCGATTTCAGGTAATACGGAACTTGTCGCTGAAGCCACGAGAGAAATTTCGTACGTAGGATAGGGCAGGCAGACAGGCAGGCAAGCAGGCAGGCAAGGCAGTCAGGCAGGCAAGCAGGCATGATAAGGGGTGGATGAGGGGTGGATGAGGGTCATATGTATGCGAGGCCGTTTTACCCCGTAGGCCTATAGGCCGATACTCGTGCGCTCCAACCCTTAAGAGAGAGGGGGTTGGCTGCCTTATACATAACCACAATAGCGTGCACTACATGGATATACGTACGTGTACATATGTACATACGTAGAGCCACGCATGACGCGACGGAGGATGAGTCAGCCCATGGAAAATACAGAACGTTTCACCCTAAATTTGTCGTGCGATATAGCGAGAGAATATTTTTCCCATTTAGCATCCGCCACGTTTTATTTTTCATTTTTTTTTTATTATTCTTTCCTCTTTTATTTCTCATCTTCTCGTTTTTTAATTTTCATCCCTCTTGTTCGTCGCGAAAAAATTCTTTAGTCGAACTCCCTTCGCGTCCGAAGGACTACCTGATGTATGTGTCCTTTTTTTTTTTATTCTTCAACTAATTCGTAACGCTCTTCGCGCGGTCTCCGCGTAGGTTAGGTTAGGTTAGCTAGTACCAAGACGCTTATCGTGAAACATACCGGACTCGAGTTACAATTATCAACGACCTGACAGAATGACAAGAAGTCGAATTTGAGCTGCGCGACTCTCGGTCGTCGCTCTCGTAGTTCGCGACGCGAATTATAGTATCTCTTTATCTATCTATCTCTGTCGCTCTCTCTAATCCTTCCTTGAGAGAGAGAGAGAGAGAGAGAGAGAGAATTCGCTCGCGAGTCTCCATGAGCTTCTTGCTTCCGTCTCGATGTGCGTCCATATACAGTCCGTAGTCCGTAGTCGAGTCCACAGCCAAACAGGATGATCCATATCCCATGAAAGCGACAAGCGATACCATAGGAAGAGAGAAGGAACCATGAAAAGAGGATACGACGATAACAACACGAAAGCAGACTGTAACCAGCAGTAAGAAAGCGATAAAGAGACCGGTAGAGAAAGAGATAGAGATAGAGAGAGAAAGAGAGAGAGAAGGTACATGAAGGGTGACACCATGGACTATGGGAACACGTAAGGTCTCTCGTGGCGATAAGTTTCGAATTTCGGCGCGTGCTGTAACCAGGACGTGAAAACCATATGCACGAGTCCGAGACATACTATACTATCTCTTACCATACCATAAACCACAATGCAGTATATGATATTCCGTTTTAATAGTCCCATCTCACTACTGACGACAGTCGCTGTTGTGAACTAGGCTTTAGACCTAACCTAAAACCCATCTAACCGAAAACCCAAATGAAAACTGTGACTCCTGAATTTTGAAAGAACCTTGAAACGAAACCCTGAACGATTAGGCTGAAACCAGTATGAATAATTCGAAAGCACATTTGCTGGGACCTCTAGGACAGATGATGTGGGTACCACGACGTGAGCTTACGTCATTCCTACTATAGAACCAGAGACTCCAGTATGCCTAGCTACCTATCTATGTCTAACTGGCTGACTGATTCAGCTAGCTGCCTACACCCACCTTCCTATTTAACCAGGTCTATCTGGCCTTACCGTATTCCGCCCGTTGTCTCCCTATGACACTGCCTTTATTCCGTCCCTTTCATGGAAGTAACCAGGAAGCCAACAACAAGAGCACCGACTTCCTCAGGTTCCTACGGTGCATCGTCGCAGTCAAAAGAGCCCAAGCCAAGAGAAACTGCCGCGTTCTTCGAGGTCAAATCCAGCGATAAAACTCAATGGAAGCAAAATCCAAGATAACGAGCTTAGACACCCAAGATGCAACAAACTATCGGGCAAAGCAAAATAGGCCGACGTTAGTCGAACATTTCGTAATAGGAGCGACGAAGAAAGGCAGTCGGGAAGGACTTGAACGACAACCTCATCGACGAGACAACAGAGTCTCCATATTGATTTTTACGCCGTTCCTTGCATGTGTCGCGTTCCCCGGTAACACCGGCTAGCACGGCCTAGTCACCGTGGCTCTTGCCCAAGGAGAACGGATACACGCGGTAGCGACGCGTCGCGACGCTACACGACAAGGCACCGCGGACGCTCCGACGTCATGTACTTTTTCAAATATATAGGTATACCGTAGCTGCTCCAAGAGCCAGGACTACCCTCAGGACTCTAGCCAGGATTTCTTACCGTAAAAATATACTCGCCACTGCACGTACCTCTCTACGCCAATGGGCGCCACTTTTCCTACTTTTTCCTGCTCTGCTTCTCAGTCGAACCCTCGGAGAAACCGATAGCGAAAGTAAAAGTAAAGAGCCCCTTAATTTCTAGCTAGTGTTAGTGGTAGGCTCGTTCGGGAGAGACGATCAATACCGGTACCGTGTGCCGGTACACGCGAGGAAACGACACACGCATAGACGCACATAGACATTTTCCCTTTCTCTTCCCCTTTCACCCGGTACTTTCTATCCTACTTTTTTTTTAACTGTCCTGTGACCCTGTTCAGCTTTGGCCAAAGGTGCTAAGGTTACACGAAAATTTAGACTCGGTCAACGTGAACTCGCTGATCGGTAACGATTGCAGATCGAATAAGAAAATAGTCTTTTGACTAATATGAGTCGAACTGAGCGAAGGCTATTATTAATTCCATGGGGTTGGGTCTACATTATTCAGGAGCACATGACTCGGTAAATCAGGTCAGTTCGAAATAATTCCTATCCTCGATTCCACCAGGTTTCAGCGTCAGACACGGTTCCCAACGCTCGCGCCGGATGTCAGTGTCCCAGTGATGGTCCTGGTCCAAGGAGACGTTAGAAGCGTTAGAATTTTCGGGCAGGCTCGAAAGCCAAGTCTATGTGACAATGGCGGATGCTAATCCGAAGGGTTCTGGTTCGAACCCTCCGGAAGCATTGTCTCTGGACAACCCTTAGTACTGCCACCTCATCCTCACCCTCGAGTCCCTTCAGCCCGCTCAGCCGAGCTACCCCTAGAGCTCTACGTTGCTGCTACTAGGAGGGGCTCGAAATAGTCAACGCTTGGGACCCCCTCAAGATTATCTTTCCTTTAGAGCGTGTAACAATGGCGCAAGCCGAAAGACAGGAAATAAGGGTTAGGAGTCTAGGGTGAAAAAAAAAATAGACATTAAAATTTAGCAAATGCTGCTCGAGACTACGACGAGTTAGTCGAAGAGAAAGCGAGTGAGAAAAAAAGAATCGGAAGGAAAGAGAAAGAGAGAAAGCAATAATATCAAGGACACAGTATCCTTGTAAAAATATATACCATTCTCGTACCCATCTCAGATAGACACGAGGACGAGCATGGGGTAAGGACAGAAAGTTTTAAGGGTGGTTCCAAGAATCCAAAGTGAGGCAGTTGCTTTGGTCGTGAAGGGTGCACTCGTATCACGCTAGGCAACCCCTTCGCTTTTCCATATACCCTTCGAGTAGAAGGTTGAAGGTGCTGCCAGAGGAGGAGTCGATGGGGAAGGTGGTGGTGGTGGGGATGCAGGCAACGTGGCAGCGGCATGGCGAAATGACGACATGGCGTCGCTCTCGTGCACGACGCTGAGGTTGCGACTGCGCCCTTAGTCCCAGACCGCGTGACCACGATCAATACTACGTGCTATTGTGTTGGCTAAAGGATGTTGAATTCGAAAAGTGTTATTCCGCGCGTCTATCTCTGAATGATATGGAAGGGAACGCCTCTCCACGTGGGGACCACGTGTGCGCCTCTCCACTCTCCATCTCCCTTGACAACTTCGCAACGCTACCTCCTCCTACACCAACACCTCCTTCTTCCCCTCTTGGTCCTCGTATCACCCCGCAGCTTCATCCTCCCGGACGCTTCTCTATTCCCGCGAATTTTACTGCGATTCACAAAAATCTCATGGGAGTCGAGAGAACGTGGTGGAAACTGGACTTGAGGGGTGATCGCCAGGATACGTGGGACTACATGCATAGGGGTCTGGTAGTGTTTTAAATTGTCGTGATCACTTTGTCGCTTTGACTTTGTTGGAAACTGTTGCCTCTGGCAATTATGAAGGTTGATGCTTCGATTTAAAGTACTATGTACGAGGTATCGGGTAATTGTTTTAGTGATAAGATCAATTGGCGTTTGGATGGATTCAAGCGGGTTTAGATCGAGGACTTGGAGGAGAGTCGCCGTGAATAAGGCCCCCGCTAAGTGGCACTGTGAGAAGAAAGTCGAGCGATCGTCAAAGAAATGATTTTCAGGGGAAATGATTAGACATAGAGAGAGAAGGAGAGAGAGAGAGAGAGAGAGAGATTAAGATAGAGAAGAGAAAGAGAGTGTGTCCTTGCAAGTGAGAAAAAGAGGGAAGAGAGGCAAAGAGAGATCGAATGACAAGAGCGATTGAGTGAATGAGTGAGAAAGAGAGAGAGAGAGAGAGGGAGAGAGAGAGAGAGAGAGAGAGAGAGAGAGAGAGAGAGAGAGAGAGAGAGGAGGGATACAGCGAGTGCTTCAGGAAACTAACCTGCAAGCCGCAAAGCGGACATCCGCTGAAATTCAGGCTCCTGCAACCACTTCCACATACGACGGAAGGTCTCCCGGCCGCTCTTGAGTTTCGACCAGGGTTTAGGGTTGCGTAGCAGGTCGCTGAGAGTGCCCTGACTACGGCACAGCACCCTCTGGGCGAATATCGCCTGGGGAATGCTGTACCTCTTAAGCTCAGCACTGATCCTCTGTGCCAGCTCCTTGGTGTTGATCTCCTCGACCTCACCGGCTCCGTTTCCCGCGGAAGACACGGTCTTCATGACGACCGAGGTGTGTTGTACGTGCTGGGTGTGCGATATCGTTTGCTGTTGAATCGACTGCTGCTGCTGCTGCTGTTGCTGCTGTTGCTGTTGCTGTTGTTGCTGCTGTTGCAGCTGAGTCTGTATGGGGGGTGGCGAGGCGGCCGGCACTGAGAGGCTGGGAGGGGAATGATGGGAAGGCGCGAAAGTCGCGGCAGCGGCCGCGGCCGCCGCAGCTGCAGCCGCAGCCGCCGCCGCGGCCGCCGTGGCGGCGGAGACGGGTGGCGATGGCGGCGAAAGGGCTGCCGGACTCTGCTGTAAACGCGGGAGAAAAGCCGGCTCGTAGTGCGGACTGGCGGATTTGTGTGGCGAGTTCAGACCGCTCTGGCTGTAGGCGCTCTGGGGCGAGAGAGGACTCGGCTGAAGACCCGCGCCAGGAGACGGGTAGTTGTGCGGCGGAGACATGCCCATCGAGGGTAACTTGTCGTAGGCGTAGGGCGAGCCTCCCATGCCGAGGCCGATGTTCCCGAGGCCGTTGTTCTGCATGACGGCGAAGCTTCCGGAGACGCCGCCGGCCGTGTGACCCCCGTATACAAACTTGTCGCTCATCGTCGAGATCGGGGGCAGCGGCTGCAGCGGCGTCAGCGTCGCGTACGAGGAACCCGGGCTGAATCCTGGAGGCGACATCCTCTCGGCGACCGACGTCAGCGTCTGGTAAGTCGGCTCCGGTTGCATCGCCCTGAAGTCCGTTGCGTCGATCATGCTCGCGACCGAAACGCTGATCCCCGAGGTGGGCGAGAGCTTGCCGGGGCTCAGCAGTTCAGAGTCCGCGTCCCGCGAGTCCACGTCCACGTCCTGAGGGGGCACGATCACCGACAGGGACTCCCTCGCGCTCACGCTCGCCCTTCCCGGAGGTTCCTGCGACGAAGACAGATCCTCCGCGGCCGCGAGCTCTCGCTCCTCCTTCACGCCGAGCGCGCCAGCCGCGAGCAGTTCCAGCGGGAGGCTCGCGCACGCGATGTCGGGACTTTGCGAGGCCGACGACATACCACCACCGCCACCAGCACCGCTGCCACCTGCACGATCACCACCACCACCACCACCGACACTACTACCGGAACCACCACCACCGACGGCGCCCCCTCCTCCGCTGCTCCCACTTCCACTTCCACTGCCGCTACCACTACCGCCACCAGCGTGTCCGCCGCCACTACTTCCGCCACCTCCACCACTACCCCCACTGAGCCCGCTGCCGCCTCCTTCGCTCTCGTGATGACGATGGTGTTGCTGTTGCTGATGCTGATGCTGCTGCTGCTGCTGCTGATGGTGGTGATGATGATGGTGATGTCTAGCCCCACTACCTCCCCCGCCACCTCCCGCGCTAGATGCACCTCCTCTTGATGTGTGGTTCCCATTCGAGCCACCCCCACTGCTTCCACGGCCATGCGTAGAGAGCGCCGCCGGAGAATCGACCGAGTCCAGTAATTGCTCGCTATGCGATCGATGATCGGTTATGTCCCCTATACCTTCCATTTACGCACATCTAGTTCGGGTGGCGCTCTCGCTGCCGAATCTACGATACACGTGTCTCAACGATACACCGGCACTAGCGTCACCGTCTTCGTAGACGTCACTGACGTCGCCGACGTCACCACCGCCACCGTCACTCGCGCCAACGGCAGCGTCACCGCCACCGCCGCGACCGCCGCTACCGACACTACCGCCACAGCCACCACCACCGGCTCTGATTCTATGGGACACCACTGCCACCACCAACTGCCCTCTTCTCCTTCGCCGCCTCCTCTTTTTGCCTCTCCTCCTCCTCCTCCTCCTCCTTCTCTCCCTCTCTGTATCTCCTCGCTCTCTCGGACTCTTCCTTCGTCGCGCTTTGCGCACTGCGCTTCTTCGCGACGTGCGTCGTCGTCGCGACGATCGGCACTGCTACACACCGTAATTGGTATCTCTCTCTGACCTTTAACCCTGAGCAGATACTCTCTCACCCTTACTCTAGCGCAACCACGTTGCCCTTGTTGTCCTTCTCCTTCCCGCTCCTCTTCCTCTTCGCCACCTTCTTCCTGCTGTTGCTCTTTCCGTTCCTGCTGCACCCGTCGGAGTAGTCCACGTCGTCGTCGTCACTGACTCTGAGCACCCTGAGCAACAGCGTCTGCGACGTCTGCGGTTCCCCAGCTGGTTCTCGCATCTGCACCACCGAGAACACTCGCGTCGTCCCCGTAGTGACTCCTCTTGGACAACACTCCCTCTCGTCTTCGGATCGGCATAGAGATCCGCTTGCAGAACGGCGTCCGCCGAGCGCCCATGACATACGCGGACCAAGTGAGAACACACTCTTCTTTCGGCGCGAGTGTCTCTCTATAGGGGCCACCTAGTAGACACCTAGCCAGTCACCTAGCCAGCCAGCCAGCCAGCCAGCCAGCCTGCCAGCCAAGCCACCCCTCGGCTCCGCCTTCCAGCCCCCCTACCTCACACCCCAATCTCTTATTCCCCTAACCTCGCTACCACTTCTGCTGTATGCAGCCTGCGCACACGTCACACTCGCTCACCACACCTCTCTGGCTCACTGACCGGGTGTCTACGTGTCTGTCACTCTGGCTCTCCAGGTGTCCCCCGTCTCATATTATCCTACGTGGATGCGGTGTAGAGTCTCTGCTTCCTCGGATTCCCTATCCCCACCAACGCCAACAACAACAACAACACAACAATCGCACTAGCCGGGATGCCGAATCACCGAGTCCTTCTTCAGGCTCTTATCGCCTTCGCGAAATACACCCTTACGGAGACGAAGCGCCTCGAAGCGCAACCTCTCTATCTCCTCTTCATCTTCATTTTCTTGTACTCTTCATATTTTTCTGCCTCGCCTCGATTCTTATCTCACGTTCCTCTTATACCGTCTTGGAACAACGTCCTCGAATTAACGATCTGAACTGTCCGTTAAAATAGGCATGGTGTCGCGTGGCATTGCGATATAATAGAATAATAACAACTCCCACCGGACACACCAGCAGCACCAGCGGAAACAACGAGAGGTACAATCACTGACAGAAGTTGGGAACGCGCCACTGACGACACTCTGGCGTCAGTCAGGTTTCTATCGATTTTCCGATACCTCGTGACCGCTGTTGCTCGATACGCCAATACCTTCGGCGTAAACAAGACCTGCACGAGACACCTGCTTCCTGGGCACACACGAGTCCTGTCAATTATTTTCAAAGTCACTAGGTCCCACCAGGTCCCATAGGTCGAACGACGTCTTCGACGGGAACTCAAGCACGAGTCCTCTTCCCAGCGAATTCCAAGCGCAGGGTGAGATTCTTAATCGAACGTCGATCGGCTCGATCGATGACGAAGACGCATCAGCCGAATAAGTCTTCGGCGAAGCGCAGCGCTAATGCGCAGACGAAAGCGCGCATAAAAAGTCCCGATAACGAAGCGCCGGAAGCTCTTCTTCGCGTCACTAAGAACCCGGTAGCTGATCAGACGGATAGGCAAAAATCGAAGTGGAGACCGATTGAAACGTCAATGGATGAATCAATGGCGTCGCGGCGCCGATGCCACTCGTCGTTCCAAGATGTCTACCAGTGCGCAGCGCGCACCGTCATCACCGTCAGCCACTACTACTGACACCGTCTTCCGCATCCGAGACGGAAACTCTTCCAGCACTCACCAACCGGTCGCTTCTCTGTTCCTACCGAAAGAGACGCCGGCGTCGGGACGTTGATCACGGCGTCCTCTCTTCGTTTCACTTTCAGAGCCAGTCGATTGCAGGATCGATCGGCACTTTCTTTTTTGCCTTCCCGATACACTCGACGATCTGATCGGATTACGATGCTCGTACGTATAGCGCAAGGCGTCGCGACGCGCCGATTAGAACGCGGATCCGCGACCGAATGCAGACGATATTAAAATTCTACGTAGCGCGAACCGAATAACGAAGAACAGGGGATGCTGGGACTCTTCGGGATGGCTCGAGACCTTTTACCTCGGCCGAGACGCACACACGTACGCGTCAACCCCTACGTTGAGGAGAACGTAGGGACGTTGCACGAGGTTGGCGGACAAGAAAGCGAGCGCGTCGCGGTGACGGAGTTGCGCAAATCGCAATGTGACTCCGGGGTAGCAGACGGGACGGGGTGGCCGGGAGGGGTCAGGGGTGGAGATCTCAGCGTCGGGGATCTCTAACGAACTCGATACGTAGCAGGGGTCGAGGGGTGGCCCAGGAACGTATTCTCTATTCTTGGTACCCTGTACCTTTTTCCCAATTGAGGTTGCGGCAATTCCCATAATCAGCACCGGCATTAGAATCATTAGCGATATTAATCGCAACAGCAATTCCACTGGTGCGAAAGCCTCTTAAAAACCGTAGACTCGAAAATACAAGGGGTGATTTTTCAAAAAGTCTCTACAAAAACAAAATTCTTTTCGTTAAATTAATTTTTAATCTTGCCAGATGCTCGTGAGTCGTTGGTCGCATTAAAATGGAAAAATTTCAATTACGGAAATTACTTGCTGAATGACGTTGTTGATTTTTTATAATTCTATTTAGGGTGGGTAGGATAGCCCCCAAAATATCCAGCCCTGAAGGCTGCTCGGGCTTCGCGATAGTGGGGGTTGCAAGAGGGTAGCACCGGAGCTGAACGGGGCAAAGGGGACGTCGAGAACTGCGATGTAACGTCGATATCTCGCTCTATACGAGGCGTCGCGACGCCAGGAGGAGTAAAGGGCGGCATGGGGGAAAGTTCCACATGGGTGAAATAATCGATAGCGCGACCGATATGTACCCATCTCTCTGTGCCTCCTTCTCGCTCTCGTAGATATACTTCTGTACGTATCTACTAGACTCACACGCCTGCTGCTGCTTTCCATGTAAAACGCAGTGACCGCTTTCTCCACCACCCCCTGTGCCCTCATTCACCCCGACCCCCCTCGCTCCTCGCCATAAACGTAACGCAGTGGGTATCTCCTAAGTATTATACCTCAGCCAGCTTAGAGAACAGTAAGGTCAAAAATTCTGCTGCGTCACAGAACGACCTATTTAGAAAAGCAAAAAAATCTAACAAAAGCATTAAAACCTTGTAGATCCATATTTTTTTAAAGATCGATACAGATCTATAATATTGATCCAAAAAATCGAGTCCTTACCGAACGAACCCCTAAACTTGGTCATATTAAAAAAATAGACCCATTCGTTTACCAGTATCGTCAGAAACCCATATCCTGTACGAATTCCTCGACTGACCCAAAGGACCTCCTAACCCCAAAGAGACTTGATGTAAGATGAAGATTCCAGGGTGCATCATTTTGCTCCTGGTCCTTTTAACAGGACTCGTACGAACGCGGGACCATCAAGCAGTGGCCAACATATGATCGTGAACACATGTGAGTCGAGCAAAGGGCCCGATGAATGAGGGTGAAGCTTCTGTGGGGGGTTAGTCCCCTTAAAGGAGTGGGCCCACAGAGTAGGGCCCACCTGCCGCCAGGTGCAACCTGGGACCATCTGCAGCTGGGGCCCGTGCCCGTACCCATTGCCACGGGCCCGACCTTTACTCCCTTTCCGACTCGACACGCACACCGTACTTTCTCCGCTACTCACGCACTCAACCTCCCCCACGAATATTTCCAGCACGTGACGTAATTACGACGATACGTCACGGCCAATGAACAGGGCGCTGTGCTAATGCGCCGGGCTACCTATTTGAGTCCTTAAAAGTACAAGGTGGCTGGACTCTCCCATCCTGCTTAACGACGTCCTAACGTTTCTTTCCTGCTGGCGAAGCCACCAAGCGACGCCTGGCGTCCTCCCCGCTTACTGGTATAACTTACAAACAGGCTTCTTGACCAAATATACTGTCGTTAATTGCTAGGAGGAAAACTTTGTCACTCAAAGAAATGGGAACAGTTGCATAAACAGTAAGTACCACCTCGTGCAACGAGATCATTTATTTCGCAGAAAATTCATCAGGGTGTTCCTTGTCGAAGACTTCACTGGCAGGCTAATCGTACTCCGCTCCGATGGTGATACTCATGTCGTTGGAAACGATGAGAGTTTGATGATACCAGCGATTCGTGTCTAGGATAACTGAAAATGCGGTAGAAAATAACCAGGTGTAGAGTTCATCCGGGAATCGCTAGATGTCAGTGCACTATCGTTATCATTCTTGAGATAATAAATGAGAGACTCACTGATTTCACCAGGATTCACGTAAACCTCCAAACGATTGCAGACATAGTGACACTCCCGGGGTGGCTCCAGGATCCACAGCTTCCTGCCACGGAGCTGAGCTTGCCAGGATGGATGCTCAACGTCGTCCACCTTGGTCAGAATAAAAATAAATTAGGAATGGCATTTTTGATTTTGTGAATTAGGAACGTTTCATTTTGAATATTTTTGAAAAGAGGATGATGGTCCAGGTACTCACGTGCATCGGAGCACCATAACCAGGGCTACCCATGAAGATCCAATCTGTTTTTTCGCTCTCAGCTGTAGCTGGCAGGAAGTATGGTCTATCGTAATGCTCTCGTAATATATTTCCGGTTCTCTCGTCGCAGTTGCTCCTAAAAATTACAAGAACCAACCCAGAACTATGTGCTGGACCGAGTGGAAACTCGACAGGAAATTGAGGATCCACTGAGAAGACTTACCATCCGACGTACCAGGGTTTGGTACCAGCTTCCAGTTGGGCTCGACTTTTACTCATGTTCAGGACTTCCTGAAGACTGTGAAATTCAGTTTTGTACGGAAAGAACTGACAATTGGAGACTTGACCCTCGTAGAGGTCCTTGAAGAAAGGGAAGGAGAAGACCTGGAGAGCTGTCCAATTAGTCGTCGCATCCGTTATCACTACAGGTCGTCCCGAATAGGCGTAGCTGATCGAAAGAATCATATCAGTTGAATCCTCAAAAAAAAAACTGTAGGAACCAAACGTGAAATTTAATCTAAATACAATTTTTGTACCGTTCTTCGAAAAATGCTGGATCGACACCAGATAATTTTTCAACCTCCTGAACATCCAAGCACACGGAACAATCTTCTGCTGGTCTGAAGATCTTTTGCGTGAAACTGGGAAATTCGAAGAGACACTAAAAGATGACACGATAAAAATGAACTGAAGATCTTTTTGAATTTTAAATGAGATATTAAATTTTTCACTGTACAAAACTCACCCTGGTGTATCTGGTAGCCGCCAGTGAATTACGAGCCAAGCAGTAAAGTATCCACAGGATAAGAATGATCAGACAAGAATTTCTTTTACCGAAGCTGAACTTTATAGGTCGAAGTTGAAAATAAATCTGAAGAAGTCGTAGACTGCGACGCGTCACTCCCAGATCTTGAATCTTGAAGAGAACAGCCTGCAAGTCCTTCCTAGCCAATTCGAGTGACTTCTTATTGGCGACCGAGTCGATCTTCTGGGTTGTGTCCGTCATGACGCTGCTGAAGAACTGAATGGCCATTGAAAGCGCCGCGAAGAGCAGAGATGCGCGCGAGGACCAGGGTGGGACGTGTCCTATAGTACATGGGATGCTGTGAAAGGACGTAGGTGTAGCTACCTCAGGAGCAGAGAAGTGTGAAACAAGATCTAATCCTATTTCACAGTCATTCTGGTGAAAGAAATTCAGCATCCTAGACCCAGGCAGACCCGCATCAAGTAACAGACCCACCAGGTCCAATACCAACCGATTCTAAGTAACTCTGGACCTGACCTTTCGTGAACTTGATCTCTGACCCATTTGGCAATGACATGAATTTCATTTTTTTCCTTCTCACACGACTGGCTGAGGTGCTGAAGATTATCAAGAATTATTGGAACGAGATCGATGGCGACATCATCCCTCTTATCTCCTGTTGCAGCTGCCCTCAGACGCTCAAGCGTAAAATACAATTGCCCTCCATCTTTATTGAATCTCTCCCTCTGCTACCTCGCAAGGAACAGCCACTCTTTTCTATCTTAAAAAATGGACGATAAATCAAAATCATCAAGCCCTAGTCTAAAATTGAGACTGTACCAAGTGCAACCTCAGAGGGACCCCCGTCAGCCTTCGATTCTCATGAAATTAGAAGAAACGCTAAAAATGGCTACTGGACTGACTGACCGACTGGCTGATCGACTCTGACGAGACGCATAGAACCTTTTACGAGAACAGATTGACAATTCGAACAGCAATTTACACTCTAATTGACAATTAGTAAAAGCGCACCGGCTACCTCGAGACTCCAGCATAGTGACAATCGGTCTCAATTGATATTTATATGGAAAGTAAGGACTATCGAATGCTAATAGATGACAAGTGGAACCCACGTGCTCCAAAATGAACTGATCGAATCCAGAAATTAGCTAGAGATAAACTGATAGGGACAGGACTATGTTTGCAAAGGATCCATTAAGAACTAGGACAGTCAGAAGACACAGAGTCGCGCAGTTAAATCTTTTAATTTTTGTCAGTCGGGTTTCAAATACACTGTTTCGATCTTTATTATTATAATTACATATACGGTGATACTCTTGCGATATAAATAATACAACGTGTCGTTAAAGTTAATGACAGAGTACGTCTCGTCGAAATGAAACCTAATCTCGTTAGTACTGTCTTTTTCAGTCATACTCGTTCTCTCTCTCTCTCTCTCTCTTTCTCTCACACTTTCACTCACAATTAAATCGCCCTATCAAATGAAATTCGTACCAGGTCCGCTTCGTATGGATCTGACGTAAAGAGGTCACGAAGAAAGTTATCCAATGACCTTTTTCCCAGTATCGGTAAGTGCGAGGAGTCTGAGACCAGGATAAAAAGAATATAAACCGAACTAAAAGACCTGTAGAATGTGATTCCGATAAGAGGTACAGTATAATACTGATAACGATGAATAATGAAAAAATATTCACTCGTGATAAGAGGACAGAAATTGAAGCTGCTAAATATCGATAAGAAATACACGCTAGTCTAGCTGCCACGGAAGATGCTTTCTGGATAACAGATTGAAAAATAGATAAAATGAAAATAAAATTAAAAAAATGGCGAATCTGACAATCATAAACAATAGCGAATCTAATTAATTCGTCTAGCTCTTCATCTTCGTCTCAGACCACGTAAATTCGTAATAATCATATTAAATGCGTGATGAACTTCCTCTAAGACGTCTAATCGTAAGATGTACACCCAATGCTTATTTATGCTCATTTTATTTAAATATTTATGCAGCACAGTAGACTATCCCTCCTATACGTTATGCACGTGTAGCAGACGTATGCTTATGCATTATGCAATTACGTAATCTGATAACAGTCCTGTGGTTTAGCTGATACTCCAAAATTTCAAAAGTCGTCGAAAGGACCTGTGAATCCTTGAAGTACATTTTTGCCTTATCAAATTTGGACTTGAGACGTAGCAACGATAACGTTCGATTGTACAGTGGATGATTTACGCAGGGATGATGATCGCGGATGATCAAGAATGATCGATTCTGACAAGGTCGTTAATACGAGTACCTACATGGCAATGCCGTTGTGATAATAAGTAAAAGTATCGGCAGCGATAGTAAATAGTGTATAGTTAGACGATAGAAGAAGATATTAGATAAGAAACGAAAAAAAAAAAAAAAATTTCTTCTATCACCCCTTTTCCGGAATGTATCATATCTTTTGTTCTTGTTATCGAGATACGATTGAACCTACGGTATTATCCAAGAATGAGAAGACCACTTTGTGGAAGCGCAGTCCTTGCGCTTTTATAATCATTAATTCTATTAGCAAGGATAACAACAGCGAATTTTATCGCGAGCCACGCACGCTTCCCTATGCTCGTATATAATACAATGAGGAATGAGGAATGAGGAATGTGAAACGATAGACGAGGAATAAACAAGAGGAACGTGGAGGAACGACGAATAGAACCGGTGAAGAAAATCCATATGAATGATCGGCGCGCAATGTATGTATACAGTTTATGAGTTACAGCAGGCGAAGGAAGGATCGACTGAACGGGCCTTTAGGCCGAAATTTCGAATATTAATCTTGAGCATTGTTTCCCACGCGGGCTACACTGTACAACAATTGGAAAACACAGTCTCTCTCGCTGTAGAAAATTATAAACGCGGTTTTACAAAATACACAAAGAATAAGCAATTATCAAAATTTTTCTTCGTATTCCTCTGTCGTTCTTTTTTTCTCCCCTTTTTTTTCTTCTTCTTCTTGCTGTTGCTGCTGCTGCTGTTGCTGCTGCTGCGATTGCTGGCTGTTTCCTCGCTCTCGGTGCTTCCACGTAGTGATGTCGCTTGGACGTGCGCGAGATTCAGAATTCGATTACGAAGGGTGCGCTATGCTTTTGATTAGCTGGTGCATTCCTTTACATTCCTCCCAATTACTTTACATTACATTACATTACATATTACGTTACTTTACTTTCTCTTTGTGCCTCGTTACTCGTAACCACTACGGACTACGCTCATTCGACACGAACTCTTGTCAATCTCGCTTTAACGATTTAGGCGAAATTCCTCTCTCCGCTAATTTAATCTATCACTGTGTGGCGATCCCATCCGTACACGTTAGTATTAACCCACACGTGTGCGAGTACCCGCGCGTGTGTACACACACGTGTGCACACGTGTACGCATACTGATTACGAATGACATAATCATAGAGAACATCTTGAACGTCACCAGGTCCGATAATTGTACACGCTCAATATGAACCCCGATATACCATATGTGCCAAATTCGAAATGCAAAATGTATCCAATCTTTGCTTAGCCTCGATCATCGTATCGATATAGTACTCACCATAGATACACCCTGGCCTACGGACTGTCCACATATGACACATTCTCGCAATCATAGATGCATCCACGCGCGCTGTCATTATCGCGCACATATGCGCTCCCTCGAAAACTAGTGCTTAGATATCATATCGTAGACTTCCTTATATCTTCTATTAAATAGAGACGTATTGCAACGGTGCAGTCTGCCAAGTACCGTCCCCTGCCACACCCACAGCCTCGAGAGTTTACATATATAATAATATAATATAATATTAATATAATAATATAATATAATGTAATATAATATACTATCTTCTATATATATGTATATGTATATACGCGCTCGTATGTGTGTATATATATATTTATATTTGTATTTTTATATGTATGTATATAGTCGCGCGCACGCGCGCCTGCATTTCCGAGTTAACGAGGATGTCTATTTCAACGTGGCTGTCTTTGTGTGCGTGCGCGCCCGCGTATCTGTGTGTGTGTGTGTGTGTGTTCGTGTGTACTCAAAAGACTTGAAAGTACAATAGCGTATAATCAGTACACGCGCATCGCACGGCCCCGTCCGCTTAATTTTATATATTAATTTAGAATTGTGCAATAAAGTTAGAGCCATTAGTGCAACTACTGCTGCGGATGTGGTCGGACGAGCTGCTGCTGCTGGGAAAGTCCCGACGTCTCCGCTTTATCAGCCGCGCACTATGTCACTGACAATTCTTTTAAGTCTTCAGCGACGGGCACGACGACGCCAACGACTTTGAGACTTGCCATCCTCTTATCTACCTTATATGTGCATCGCATTTAACACTCGTGTAGCTCCTCTTCGTCGTTGGGTGTCAGGATACTTTCGGATCAACGTCCCTTGCCTTTACTGGCCATACTCAATCGCACGCAACAAGCACACAGTCTCTCGCTCTCTCTCTCTCTCTCTCTCTCTCTCTCTCTCTCTCTCTCTCTCTCTCTCTCTCTCTCTCTCTCTCTCTCTCACTCTCTCTTTCTGCTTTTTCTCTCTCTCTCTCTCTCTCTCTCGCTCTCTCTCTCCTTTCTCTTTCACTCTCTCTGCCTCCCTGTACCTCAGTTCATGTGGCCCGAACGTCTCACGAAGAAACCAGCAATAGTTACGCGAAGCGGCGGCCTGATGACCTCGTAGTTAGATTTCGTAGGCGGTCTAAGTTCGGTCGGGTGGTTTCGGCCGTGAGGTTGCAGCCGCGAGGACGACCGGCCCAAGAGCGTGTTATACCCAGGAGTCGCCGGCGGACGCGGCTGTCGAACTCGGAGGGACGTTGGCCGCCGGTGCCGGGGATTCCTGAGCAGTACTGACGCCGACGTCATCGCCGACCCACTGCGAACCTCCACCACCTCCGACACCGACGCCCTGGACCGACCCGACTGGGCCCTGACCTTGACCGCCCTGACCCTGACCCACCCCCAGCTCATACTGCCGTTTCTTTTTCTTCTCCAAGTTAACTTGCGCATAGAGCGGCTCACCGGGTTTTGGCTGCTGCAACACACACACACACAAGCCAACATTAGTACCATTGCATCCGCCAGGAGCGATTGCGGGGCCTTCTCTCTTTTTCTTTTCTACTCTCTCTTTTTTTTTTTTTAGTTCCGCTCGCCTTTACTTCCTTTCTCTTTCGTCTTTAACTCTTGCCTCGCATTCGATTTTCTTTAAGAACTCGTTTCGCGACTCGTGTACTCTTTTTGCTTTCTTTAGTTTTATATCTGCATTGCTGGTTTCAACGAACGTTCGGGCAGCCATCTTGGCATTCCGCATTCTATCCCTGCCGATGATATCCTCGCACAAACCCACCCACGAACCCCCTCATACGTGGTCGTACCCTCGCCCTTATATCCTCACTCGCCACCCTCGGGAAAAACGACTCCAGGACCGACGAAGATATCTCGAGGATCCAGGATCCAGGATCTAAATGGCGAACCATGCATGACACGATTCCACCACGTGAGTCAAGTAAGAATCGAGCGCGTTATACGTTATATGTTTATAGAGAGCTGTTTAAAAATATATATGACACGACATGCAAGATGGTGGGTCACAATCTTTATCAGTTGTCTTCCTTCTTTTTTTTTTTCCTCGCAGAAAAAAATGTACGTTTTTATTAAATCATTATGTATATTATATATGGATTTGTATATATGTATATGTATATGTATAATTGTATATAGGATGTACATGTTTCATTGACGTTGCATTACACAGTAACTCGTTCTAGTCTAGATGAATAAATTAAAAAGCAAAAACTCGATTAACCATAGATAACAATTAATGAATACTTGTATATGATAATACAGAGACGAGAATACTATCATGTCGGAAAGTGTAAGTGTGTACCAACGCGCGTTCTCAAAAGTGCTAAAAGTGTATGGTGACGTGTGTCTGCCATTGGCGTTGTTAGAATTTTAACGCGTGTTATTCGGCACCCAGAGCTTATCACTTTCGATCCCACTTAACATCTATCCCTTCTTCCTTTCTTTATAGTCTTGTAATTAATGGAGCTCCTTCCGTATCAAGGTCGGACGTCGCCACTTCTTTAATAGCGCGGTCGACTAAAATTTACGTGAGTCCATGGTAAATTTTATTTCATTGTAAAAAAACTTACTAAACTCTAAGTTCGGGCACCTAACCCTCTAAACGACTAACAGGATCGTCCACCTAACCTAAAACCTATCTACAATTTAAATATCATCCTCTCTTAAGTAACGGATTTTATTCGTTTTATTAAAGAAAAGTTTAAAAAAAAAAAAAAAGAAAGCCCTTCTTGGCACATGTTACCTGATTCGCCTTCAAATACGATATTCGAAAAAAGATTTGTGAGAAATACTAACGTAAACCTACTTGGTCTGGCAAAAACGCCTTTTTAATTCGTGTGTTATTTTTGCGTGTATGTGCATGTATAAGAATGAACCCTGCATCGACCGTAGCTTGCGAATTCGCTACTGCCAAATTATTCCTTGACTGAATCTTTATCAACGTCGCTATTAATTGACTTGGTTCACGTCTTCGATTACTTGAATTCGCTGCAAAAAATCGCCTTCGCGCTCGTCCAATGAGTATTTCCTATCGTTACTTAGATATTTTAAATTTATTTATTTATTTATTAGAACACAGCGACACATGTCGCTCAAGATTTATTGGCTGACGGTGCATAGGAAGAATTTTTTCGCGAATGCCCATCGCCCATTGTCACCCCCATAAAATTTAAATATTGTATCTCTGTGTGTGTATGTGGATTTATGACTGTGTGTCAATGTCACGTGTGTCAGGGTAATTAATAAATGTCAACGACAGTACGAGACCAATTAGGGGGTTGCATATGTCGAAAGTCTAATGACTTACGGGGTTGGCAGGAAATACGCAAACGCCTCCCACTGGCGGCGCGTGTCCTCCTTGTTTCGGATACTGCATGTCGGACATTGCAATCTCCTCGTTCTGCTGCAAAGGTGTAAAAAAGGTTGATTTAAGAACCCAAAAGATGCAACGACAAGGACGTTTCTTGAGATACAAAATACTTACAGACTGGTAGATCGTGGGGCGTCCCACGTTGTTCGAATTCTGATTGGGTCTCTGAATCGTCCTGTCTTCGTATCTCGTGCTACCCTGGCTTGCCATTGGCCGATTGAGGGTACTGCAATCATAACTACACTTAAAATAGTGCCGAGTCCTTATGAAACGATATAGGACTCTGCGCGTGAGACTTTCAGTGCAGCCAGTAAATTCGGTTGGAGCGAAGAAAAAAATGGCGCGCAGAGTCCCACGAACTCAAAAGAAAAAGAAAACAAAAAAGTGCCAAGGAACACCGTGTGGTTTCGATGTAAATTAAATGAACAGTACCTGTTCGCATTGTTTGGCGAATTCGGTCCGGAGTTACGTGCCGCGACTGTTTTCGTGACAAAGTCCTGCTCCTTCCAGCCGTGCTTCTTGTAGACGTCGCGGAGCTCCTGGTGCTGCCACATCGTGAACAGTACCTGTCCTGTTGGCAAAGCATCGTTCGATTAGTCGATATTTATCTCAGAGGGCGAAAGTGAACTGTGCTGGAGAAAGCAAAACGATGCGAATGACGAACCAGCAAACTTGAGAACACGAGGCGTGTATTTCTGACGTTGTCTGGTTATGTTCATGAGCCTCTCGACGCCCCCCGCGTCTAGAAGTGACCTCGAGAATTCAGCGTTCTTCTTGATGACCTCGTTCAGAGTCGCAAGAACGGCGGCTATGGTGTCGTCGCTCGTACCCTGATCGTGTTGGTTATTTCCTGACGGCAACTTCTGGATAAGGTCACGCATTGCGTATTTCCCAATGAGCTCCTTGTTTCGCTGATCTATCGCAAGGTTCCTGAGAGCCGTGGCCACAGCACACACTACGCGATCCACCTTAGACAAAAAAAATTAGGTTAGGTTCACCGGTGCTCAGCAGACACCCAAAGATGTTTGAAGATGCTGTCAAACCTACCTCCATTCGCAGAAGCTCCACCAGGATGGGCAGACCCTTCTCCTTTCGCACTGCAGCTCGGATCTCAATGCTAGGCTGCCAGTAACAGGCTGCGAGATTTTGTAAAGCTCCTGCAGCAGCCTCCAGGGTTTCCGGATTTGAGCAGGTTTGTAACAGCCTCAGGTAGGACTGAACGACTTCCGGTTGCCATAGGAGTTCCATTCCCTTGACAGGTTCCGTTCTAGGACTGGTCGTACGCGACGTTGTCGCCTCCTTCTGAACCGGTTGTCCATCCTTCTTCTTTTTACTACCCCCAAAACAACCCAAGTTCTCACCTAGAGCAGAGAAATCCAGGAATAAATTTCTCTTCCTTGATGAAGACGCTCCTCATCTTGCGCTGTGACTTGAGGGAATTGACGTCTCCCTCGGCATTTTCTCAGAGATTGCACTAGGTATTCACGCGAGGAACGTATTTACGTCCAAGCTAGTAGCTACGGCTTTCAAATATTCACATGGTCCCACGAGACAAGCTCAGAGCAATCTCGCTCATTCGCAAGGAACCACCAGGATCCAAGATGAAGATCATCACGCGAATATTCATTCCTAATGAGGTTCATCAAGATTATACAGTGCTTCTAATATCTGTCGCATGCAGAAGCACGCATGTCAATTTTGTTGCCTATTGTTTCAATTAGTGGCTTACCCTGATACCCCAGGCTCGATCTCCATAACTAAGACTACATGCTACATATTAGGACGAAATACTGACTAACAACGGTAATATTAAATAAAAACGTACACGACTCTACTCAAACTATTATCTATCAGGCAAACTATGAAATAGAAAAATAGAAATCCTACGTAAGCGATTTTCTAAAATGCACTAATTTATCTGGATATAATTTAGGTTGTCAATGGCATAAGAGATTGGGCACGAGCCACGCTTAAGCTGGAACGACGCGCACGTGCTTTTCCCGTAACAATCGAGTAGGCTGAGTGTGAAAATTAGGGCAAATTTTTTTTTTTTTTCAGTTAATTATATCAAGAGTGATGTATGTATCTTTGATCGTATAATGACAATTGGAATACGTGCGTTCCAGACAGGCGTGTCAAAATGCCGAAACGATAAAAGTAGCGAGCGGCCGATATTTAATTCGATGATCAAGGTAACATTAATTTATCGAAAATATTACAATAGTGTCTTACCTTGACATAAACTGTACGCTAAAAAAAATGAAACAGACTTTATAATCCATGCTAAGGTACGGTTGCTTTAGCTCTATGTACTAGCCTAAACCGCGGGATCCGTCTTTGCGAATCGTGGGAACGAGGAGGAAACGGTAAAAACAAAGTCTGACTCTACGTCTAACGTTGTCGCGATATCTAACAATTAGCCTTAATGGTTTTCTAATGTCGTTGCACGGTAAGTACTGGGACTCCTGCACGAGAGGAGCGAATACGAAGCTGATGTTTTCTGACAGCAAAACAATGGCCGCCCTATGAGAAAATATATAACTGCTCGCCCAGCAAAGGCCACGACTTAATCGCATGCACCTGATTCAATACATGCCCACCGAAGAAGACCGATTTTTCTTTACCATTACAAGGAAGAACACACGCTGTATCTCATATTAAAGTGCATCAGAGGGTAGAGAATCGGTGGGTGAAACGACTCACCCTTGGCCGGCGCCGCTACCCTGTTTTGTACAGCGGACTGAATCGGATGCTTGTCGTAATTCGGATCCTCGACTTCCTGACACCTGTAGCTCAAGTTCCTCAGGATGCAGACACAATTCTCAACGATCTTGTTGCCGATGTTCGACTTCTCGATCGCCGAACGCACTACGTAGAGAAGAGCGTCGACCAGTCCGTCGCACTCTCGCAGCTTTTTTCTTGCGTATTCGCCGGCGCTGGATACGTTCCTCAGGACACCGGAGGCGTTTCTAAATACTGTGGACCAGCAGGTTTCTCCGCTGGAAGAGCTTGGATCCCATCCACTGTGCGGAATTATGATATTGTTCACTACCATCGTGACGCCGTCGTCGATGATGGATCTCTTGAGGTCCTGAAAGTCGTTGACACAGTAGATTGAGGAAGCTGGGCGAGGAAGAAGATCTTCTCATTTATTTTTTACTTACCTCGCAAGATGAGAGATTCCATAGGACCCCGGTCACCAGTTCCTTGATATCGGCGTCGGACGTTCTGCGTAGAAGATTGATGAGAGCAGGAACGCCGCCGGCATTTTTAATGGCCCTCTTGTTCTCGTCATTCTGTCTTCCGTAAGAGAGATTTCTTAGGGCGCCACAGGCGTTCCTGTAGACATCGGGACTATCGTGATCCAGGAGTTGGACGAGTGGAGGAATACCACCAAGACTGCGTGTTTTCTGCTTGTTGGGATCATCCATGTAGCAGAGGTGTTGGAGATATGCGGCTGCGTTCGCTTTGATTATATTATTCGGATTGCTCAGGAAGCCTATGACTTCTGACAAGTTCGGATCCCGCCATCGCATGGACTTTTGATCATCGTCTAAGGGGCTGGCCATCCCAGGAACACCAGGATGCCGACTCTGTAGTCGTTGCAGGTGAACCTCGTCCTCGAAGATACCTGGTGGAACACTCGTGGATAATGGCGCTGGGTGACCTTCCTCATATCCGCCGGAAACGTCCCCAGGAACTGCGCCTGGACCAACCCCGACACCAGGGCCGTATCCAACTGGTCCATACGGAGACGGCGATACAAAACCATAGGCCACCTTGCCCTCGTCTGTAAGGAAAAAAATTCTTAGATTACGAATTTTCGAAAAATGACCAAGAGGAAGGTGCAGAGCCGGTCAGAGGCGAGAAGACGTTATGGATTCCTTGATACGGTTTTAAAATAATAATTACGTTCTCGATATTATCGATATCATCGAGATAACGGGGTTGCTATCAGTGACCGCGATAACGACTACGTCACAGCGATAGGATAGACAGACCCGCAGTAGCGATCGATTTAGAATGGGCAATAATGTGCAGGACGGGATAGAGCAGGTCTTTCAGAGTCAAGAGTATTCGAAAAATGATGTTGACCTAGCCACGTAGTAAATCGATCCCTGACTCACCGTGAGGATGTTGAGAGGGCTCGCCCGAGTCGTCCATGTTCCAGGAGTTGCTAATTTGATCTGAGGAGATAAGTGAACGATATATGCTGAGATGTTGGATGAAATACGGGTCGCCGGGCGTCTCAAAAATTAAACGTGCTCGTATGTGGCAACAACAGGCGGCGCGTCGCTCGAGGCAGGAATGTTCCGCGGAGGATTTTAGCTAGTCAGCAAAATTGCATAACGCTTCCCCCCACTGAGCCTCGCCAGGGTAAACATCCCGGCTCGAATCCGATAGGAATTCTTATCGCGTGAATGACGCGAACGAAGGACGGTGAGAGGAAGAATGTAGGAAAAAGGATAAAAAGTGCGAAAGGTCCTCGTAAAAATTTACCATATTGATCTCCAGGTCCGCCTGGACTAGGCGTGATGCGATAGTGATCTTGCAGAGCAGGATTCAGTCCTGGGTCCATGTCGTTGTAGCCACCTTCCAAGTACGGCGCGCTTTTCCGTAGATATTCTGCGAATGGAGGTAAGACCAGCTCTTTCATTGACTCTCGTGGCATTGAAAGGTTGCTACCCACTCGAGTAAAAGCGACGTCAGGCGTCGACATCGCAAGTAGAAATGAAGAGGACGTACCGTGTGGCGGAGAGGCGTGACTGTGCTCCGAAGGGCTGTGTGGACTATGGGGTGAATGTGGTCTAGGCATATAGATCCCATGTGGTCCAGGAATCCATCCTGGCTGCGGAGGATATCCCAAGTAAGGATCATAGTGGTCAAAACTGACCATGTAGGGATCTGCCGCGTAGCAAGGATCCGCGTGCTGATAATCCTGCGACATCAGAGGAACGGACATGTAGCTCACGGCACCTGGATCCGGTTCCATGTGCGAGACCTCGCGCACGACCTTCGTCACGGTCGTAACCTGAATAGGAAGAAGTCAAATTGAGGACATTGATTAACTCCAATTAGCCTGAGTACAGAGTCATGCAGGAATACGCACTTGCTGGGACGTCTGTTGCTTGTGGGTCCTAATGAGAAGAGGATCTTCTTGCACCGAGAGGTGAGACGAGTGCAGGGAATGACTGTCCGCCTGTCCATTACTTCCATGGTAATCGGTGTCGTTCTGTCCACTGAAAATGATCGAATCATCGACACAAATTAGTCATAGCACGTGATGCGGCCTGAGTCAAGCTGTCATATACGTGGCCTGTTCTGGATACTCACGTGTATTGTGGCATGTCGGGACCTTTTTCTTGCAATACTCGTCTGAAAGTAAATTCGAATCGATTTAGAGAATACGGGAAGCTGCGAAACGTCGCGTGGGATAAAATAACGAAATGTAAAAAGGCTAACGAGTCGAATGCTTGGAAACATGCAGAAATGTCAATAAGAGACTAGCTAGTGAGGAAGCAATGAAGGCGTGTCAGAAGGAGAGAAATTGCGTTGCTACTTTACTTGCCAGACTATTCACTGAGGAGCGAACGATATCACAGTCCCTGTTAATATATCTAGAAAAATCCAAAGCAGTCCCGATTTATTCGACACGGCTCAATACGTGAACTCAGTTCACGTTTAAAAATAAAAGTGACTGATTAGCTAATCGCGCAGCTAAATCGAATTTAAACGATGAACCGTGCTGAAGTGACTGAACTTAAATCGTGTACGAATATCGATCGGAAGATCAAGACTCGACTAAACCTCAGTGAAGAGTCGAGCGTCCATCGAGTTAACTCGTGTTAGTCACCTCTGTGTAATTTCAGTGCGCGTTATGTTGTGCTCCTGCCTCTGCTCAATCCGCCGATTCACCAGCCTGATTTTCATGAGTACAGCCAGTTAGTAAAGTCGTTATCATCTATTTGATATTGTTAAGGCTAAAGCACATTACATAAAGACATTCCGGACGAAGTCGAAGGAAACGCGAGAGCCGCAAATGACTTTAAGACTCTGTCAGTGAGGAATTAAATTTGATCGCCCACGGGCAGGAAGGGGGTGTTGTAATCGAATTAAATTAATATATTATCTCTCTATCTCTCTCTCTCTCTCTAAGAATATTGTTATCGTCCTTCGTCCAGTGACAGCTGTCGACATTGAGTGACGAGTTTCAGCCGAGTAGCTCCGTGTGCGAGAAGTTTGGACAGTCAAGCGTTTCAAATGCAAATTGAAAAGTTCCGGAGCAATTGAAATCCTGGCAATGCGGCCGGACGCGCGCGGATCCGTCGCGACGCGTATTATTGACGCCCTCGAGACGAAAGTAGAATGCGGCGATAATTCTCGAGGGTGCCCGAGGCAGGCTCGATTTTTATCTTCCGTGTGTGTTCTGTCCCGAGAGAAAGAGAGAGAATGAAAGAGGGTGCTCGATAAGATAGGTGCGGCTCTTTGTGTGTGCATTATGCAGTCATCGCGATGCAGTGGTGCAACGGAGAACCGAAGGCGTCTTCCACAGGGAGTCCAGGATCTGTTGAGTCTGGAGTATGCATACACTAGCAGCCCAATGCGATGAGATATGAAGAGACGTCGAAAGGATGCACAGGGGGATGTGAAAGGAGATGGTGCATCAGGCTGGAGATACTCACAGACAGGAGTCAACCAGCTGGTTGTTTGACATAGCAGCTGAAGTGTCTTACTAGGTCCTGACCCGGCAGCGATCTCACCTGAAACAACAAGTAAAAGAGGATCTTAATGAGAATCGTCAGCAAGTGTAGACTGCTTATGTATGAAGTAAGAAACAAAAGATTAATGGCGCCGATCGATCCTGACGAAGGTTGTAGATTTTGAAAGCAAAACCAAAAGTAAATCAAATAACAAACAGGAAGTCAGGTTAATTATAGCATTATACAACTGCGGATGACAATACAGGACAATGGGCTCTCCATCCTGACCAAATCTATACCTATAGGGACTATTATAGCTAGCGAATGGCCTCTGCCCACATTGGACGGGTATTCTTATGGCACGGACCTCTCTCTGCGCCCCACAATGCCAAAGTACAGGAGGCCACTCGAACACAGGGAAAACATCCCAGGCTGATGAGGTTGGTAATCGTGCCTTGGGGAGGACTCCGGGCTGAGGGGATGGCAGGACGAAGCCAAGGAGACGTTAAACGAGCCAGGGCTGCCATCGAAACAATTTTGACGATTGAAAGGACTTTGGATTTACATGGCACCAGCAGACTATTCCTGCCTCCCTCGACCCCCCACGGCTTCACCAGGGGGAAGCAAAAGGTCCCTGATACCGCAGTAGACTTCTATGCTTTATTGGCAAGCTAGACTCCGTTGCCATTAACGCTTCGTAATAAAGCTCGTAAATCCTACGGGGAAAGTTGCGTTGTGAAATTAATATGGAGCCAAGAAAAATGAGATTTCGTCATATAAATGATAGGGGGGTAACGTTGGTGGTAATAAGTTAGCAGTCTCGATATTAGTGGAATCTCCAGGGTATTTTCATTCGGGAACGATTTCAGTAATAATTTATCATCTGGATGTACGACGGTGCATTCAACATCTTCCATTGTTATCGTTCTGCCTATCCAGCTGCTGTCACTGTGGGAAAACGGCAGCATCGTTTGGATGGGAGCCCAAAACGCTGCCGGAGACTTCGGTCAGGATCTTCTTCACGAGTAGAGGCCGTGACTCCTCGCCACGTGGTTCAATGTGTAGCAGGTTCTGATCCGCACGGGACCAACTACGGATGGCTGTCTACTTCTATGGGAACGCATAGGGATGCATCGTTTCACGTTTCAGTGCATCGTGGAAACACGAAATCCTATTAAAGCCACGAGAGTTCGAATCATCTTGCGGTCGCGCAGGAGAAGTAACAGTAGGAAGAGCAGCGAGTGGGAATGAGAGCGAGAAGGATGGAGAATTCGAGTGGCCGCGTAACCAATTGCAGAGCTCTAGAGCCATTACCAAATACCACGTCTTGGAATAGACCAAATCGAGCCTTTGGGTTCCTCGACTGCAAGCAGAAATGTTAATGATACAGATTGAGCTGCGAGCTATAAAGAAAATGTCGCTGTCTATTGCTGCCTTATAAACAAGCAATCGGCATTTTCGTGTTCAGAAGTTTAGACGTTGATACCCCTATTTTTTTGAAAGTTTAAGGTTACTGGACTGAATTATTATCTTTTTCTCTTTCTACCCACCTCCCAATGGAGGTCATACGCATAGACTACCATGACCTAGAGATCTTGGTTTAAAAGTCTGCCAGGTGTCTTTGCCAGACGATTTATAGCGATTTGATCGCATAAACGAGGCTTAAGGTTAGATCCGGCGTGAACGTCATCGTGGAGTGACATGACATGAGACGTGGTATTCAATGTTTCTTCTCCTTTTTTAAATGCTTTTCTGATGCGAAAACTCTCGAGGAAGTTTTGCTTAATGTTCATTCTACGCGTGGACCGAGTCCGTGAAAGGGAGGAAAAACTGGAACAGGAAAGCAGACGGGATTAGCAATGACAGAGGAAAAATGAGAATCCCACAAACCGGTAAGATTCAAGTAGGAGAACGAACGGGTTGCCGGTAAAATAAAGAACGACGCGTGCTCTGTAACTCGTTTGATCCTTAAAGACGCTTGAGGAGAGACGATTGATCTCTCCGGACTCTCTTGGGTGCGTACTCGCACGACACGCACGCACGCACCTACAACGAGACACCTACACCCTCTTCGGCCACCACCTATTTACGCGTCCTCCTTACTACCTACTACGTACTACCATCCATTATAAAGAACCCATGAGCCGCCACGTACCTTCCTGTCATTTCGTCGATTTGCTCTCTTTCTCTACCTCTCTGACTATATTGCTCTCTTGCTCCTCGCGGCTTTTCACAATTTTCCGGCGTCCCGATGTCAATGGCCGTGCAGCGCCTCCTGGATAATTTTCACGGCGATATAGCAATGCGATATCGCGCTACTGTCACATTCACGTCCAAGGAACTGAACTTGGCGGAAGGACGTTTTCTCTTTCTTGAATCACACTTATTTTCTGCACTTTTATGCGATTTTTTTATATTACGTGACTATGTGACACTATTCACATGCACTGCAAAGCTTGGATCTTCACACGAGGGTTGCTGATTCTTTTAGCACAAACACCGTAGACACTAGCACCGTCGTTGCTGTTAGGGTCGCCGTCACTGCTGTTAACGTGCTCGACCTCTTCCACGTCGCACCCTGAAAATCCTTTGATCTTGAAAATTCTTTCTCGCAGCTTGACCGAACCGATCCCGATCCCGCTCCCGCACCACTGTCCCTTTCGAAGATTCCGTACATCTCCTAGAGCCAGAAACCGAGCGTACCGATCTCTGCGGCACCTGGGAATCAACCGGACAGCCTGGACGCCTCGCCTAGCCGGAGGATCTTTCAAGCATTCGAAGCAGCTTCGGCGTCACTTTTTCTTCCTACGATCCTCCTGATCCTCGTCGTTGCTGCTCAACTTGGTTGTCAATGGTTGCTGACGTTACGTGGCTTCGATGAACGGGATACGGAACACTCCCGCGGCACTTTTTACTTTTTTTTCTCTCAGTCCTTAGATCGGCACTTCAAGAACACGCAACACTTAGACTGCTGGAGATCCTCCTCCAGATGAAGTCTCGACAGTACACGTGCTACGGAGTAGACGAAAACCTGGGGCTTTTCACGGACATATCCCCGACGAGTCGCCTCCTCGCCAACGCCTACACGATACACATTGCACGCAGTAACGACGCCCCTACTCTACCGGGAACAGTGGTTCTCCGTCGCTAAATAGTGTTGGCCAAGTTAGATGGCGTCGGCGCCGCCAGGCCATCAAGGGAAATCTTCAAAGAAGGCGACAGGAATTCCTAGGGGAATTTACCACGCCATCATTGGAAGCCAAGCGCTTTGCTACAAAATGTAGTAATGGCGATTCTTGAAAGTCAACCTTACCTGCTATTACTTGTCTCACTGTTTTCTAGAAAGACATTTCATCTAGTAGAATATCAAGCAAATATATGCATATGCATCTCTTACGTGTTTATTCCTCCTTAATGGTGACAAACAGGATATTTTCGTGTAATTTCCCGTCGGATATTTTCACGGAGAAACTGGTGTCGCTGGCGTACCTGGTTGTGAATTGGCTATGAATACAATCCCATAACCTTATCTACTATCAGGTCACCAGGGTTGAGCGCCTCTGCTTACGCAAGTACTACTCCACGTACTACTTCCCTCACTACGAACGCAAACAACTACGATACCACACGACTCCACCCTAACCTGTATATATACACACAGCATATCGACGCGACTATCAGCAATTAACAGTAGATTGTCAACAGGAGGAAATTACACGGTAAAGAGTCCGAACGTGATAGGCACTGGACGCAAGTGCAAAGTTCACGTACCACGTTCCACGGACCCATCAAGATGTAATCGTGGAACGCTTGAATGGCGCGCAGCAGAATACTTGTTTTAAAAATCTGGTCTAATTGTACCGGGGAGTCCACCAATCCGAAGTACGGGTCAATGCGCAACGTTATAACGAGCAACCATAAGTCGGTTGTCAATGGTTGCCAGTGCTTCTCACTGGATAAGACGACACAATCAGTGAATCACGGCACTTACTTCTGTTCACGCTATAAATAGCTGATCCTTCCTGACAGCTAGTGATTGCTGATTGACTCGGTCCTTTCTGGATGGAACACAAAAGCTAACAGTATGTCAAAACAATCTGAGGCGTTTTGAGCGGGCTTGAGAACCGGATCTTCATGCGCTCTAGTGCAAAATTATTTCGAAAGCATTTCAAATGATAATCACCTTGAAACCAAACCGTTTTTCACTTCCATTAATTAGAGAGGTCGTCGGGTTAGATCTCGAGATCAAAGGGATGCTGTAGAGCGTTATGAATCCCATCCGGATGCAGTAGATCGGTTTGAAAAACGATGCACCTGTAGAGATTCGTGGTGCACATCTCCTTCGAGCACCAACATCGAAGATGGTGTCGGTTTACGACTGTCTACGAAGAGCGAATAGTTTAATCTACAATAACCAGATCCCTCTAAAATGTCGGCGAACGAGGAGTATCGGGCATCTTGTGCTCAATGACGGCCACTACTTGGAAAGCGAAAAGCCGTAATTTTTGGCAAATGTTTCGCGTTCAATACGGGGAAATCTATATTTTCATTGGTATAACCTCGATTGCGAGCAGAGATAAACATAATCCTTGAGACAGATCCGTAGGATCGATCCGACGACGCTTCGGTCCTTGTGTATTTTCATTATTCGACGCCGACGACTCCTTCTTTGGACATAGTGTTTACGAAGGTGTTAGCAATTAAGCTGTGGTGATTGCAGACAATTAATTAGCGCACCTGGCAAGGTGTGGTTGAACAACATGAGTCACAGGGGGTTTCCTGTATGGGATGAGTTTGAAGTCTCTGCTGTCCTCAAGCATTAGTCTTGCTTGTAACATGAGACACACTAGAAGCAATATCTTGCATTTGTCACACAGATGATCTATAGATTAAAACAATTAGAAGATGATAACAATACTTTCAATGCAAGCATAATACACTGATACTGATATCATGGTGCTTTGGGATATCTTTTTGGCTGCTATCTTCTTGGGCTTCAATTTGGTGCAAGTCAGTAAGTACGAGTCAATTTATTTTATCAAGACCATATTATATAAATTTTTATGTATTGTAGAAACTGAAAGTCATGGTTACTGTGCACCGTACAATGGTAAGATCTGTAAAAAGTACCTCACAGGTATCGGGGAAGTGTGGTTTAACGATTCCAATGACAATCCCGGAGGCTGGCAAAATGAACGAATAACTACAGACCTTTGGGAAGAATTGATACAAAGACTAGTAGAGCCATGTAGATCTGCAGCTGAGAAAATGCTTTGCTTCTATGCATTTCCACAATGTCAAGATTCTATAGGGTTGCCACTCTGTTACGAAGACTGCATGGCTGTGAGACATCAATTTTGCTACAACGACTGGGCCTTGATAGAAGACAATAAGCAAAGAAACATCTTTATCAGATCCCGAGGGCACTTCACTTTACCAGAGTGTGAGAGACTGCCCAAGATTAGTAAGGAAAAACCCACTTGCTCTCACGTTCATCTGACTGATATAAACGCGGATCTCATCACTTGTAAGATTATTTTTATTATCAAAAGTATTGTTGTACGAAACTATGAGATTCCAAGCATACGTCACACGACTGTTTCAGACGACTGTGTTAAAGGCAATGGCCGTTTTTACTTGGGAAAGGAAAACAAAACTAAATATGGTCGCAACTGTCAATCCTGGGGTGTTCAGGAACCGCACAGCCACGATAAACCGCCGGATGTCTTTCCGCAAATCCGCTATGGAGAAAATTATTGCAGAAATGCAGGCGGCGATGAACCCATGCCTTGGTGCTTCACTATGGATCCGCTGATCCGCTGGGAACACTGTGACATTCCAATTTGTGGTACGATTCATTCACTTCGTGGTCAAGGTCCTTGAACTTCGAACTTCCGGAATCTCTTATTGCCCTTCATTACAGATAATTCAACGGAGACGGTGGTAGAAATCGACCCGAAAGATTTGACCATGGAAACATTCTTCACGCCTACTTTTGTAATGATCCTCTCCGCCGTAGGGTTCGTCATCCTGGTCGGTGCTTTACTTGTCGTACTGTTATGCCAAAGGTTTCATAAAACACACCAAGGATACAATCCAACAGAAAGCCAGGTACTTTTTTATTTACTTAGAATGGAATGTTTTGAATAAGGGCAGAAGAACGCAACGTTACAGGATGTGAACATCGACCTGGACAAACTACCCAGCAACGACGCGTACCATAAAACCGGTGCGCAGCTAAATCCAAAGCTGGAGAAATTAGAATTTCCAAGGAACAACATCATCTACGTAAGGGATCTGGGTCAGGGTGCTTTCGGTCGAGTCTTCCAAGCAAAAGCACCAGGTCTGGTACCAGATGAGGAATTCACGAACGTCGCCGTCAAGATGCTCAAGGAGGAGGCTTCCGAAGATCTTCTAGTGGACTTCGAGCGGGAAGCTTGTCTCCTCGCAGAGTTCGACCACCCGAACATCGTGAAGCTTCTAGGAGTCTGTGCGATTGGACGTCCCATGTGTCTCCTATTTGAATACATGGGTCGCGGCGACCTGAACGAATTTCTGCGTTCCTGCTTTCCAGGGAACTACATTGTGCGAAGTCTTGAGAAGGACGGCACCTTCACAGACTCCCGTCTCTCTCACATGGACCTGATAAATATAGCGCGACAGGTCGCGTCTGGTATGGTCTATTTATCCGACAGGAAGTTTGTTCATCGAGATCTGGCCACGCGGAATTGCCTGATAAACGACCAGATGGTGGTCAAAATAGCGGACTTTGGTCTCTCGCAGAAGATCTACCTTCAAGACTATTACAAAGGCGACGAGCAGGATGCCATCCCCGTGAGATGGATGCCACTAGAGAGTATACTGTACAACAAGTATACAGTAGAGTCAGACGTATGGGCCTTCGCCGTCTGTCTCTGGGAGATCTTCAGCTTCGCTCTTCAGCCCTACTACGGCATGACCCATGAGGAGGTAGTCAAGTACATAAAAGAAGGCAACGTACTGCAGTGTCCGGAAAATACGCCAAAGTCTGTATACGAGCTGATGAAACTCTGCTGGAACAGAAGACCCTCGGACAGGCCAACCTTTAGGACCATCTACCAGACCCTGGATGTTATCAAGCTCGAGCTGGAAAGCAGCGAGAACAAACTAGACAGCGTTCCCCTGCGCATTCACGTTTAAAGGTAGCTTCTCTCTTTTCTTATTTTTCATCTTTCTCTTTCTCTCCTTCCTTCCGCTCCTTTTTAATTGCCTCCACGGTATCTCCCATCCATACCGTCAATTTAAAAGGTACACTAAGTATCCAGCTAGTCGGGAGACCATTTATTTGTCATTAGCTTTCTTATTGTAAACCAAAGTTCTTGTCGAAAATTTTCTACCGAAGGAACCCGAGGTTTAGGCCTAATTTTTAAACTGCCTGATCGACGAGGCTAAACTTTTTTAAGCAACATTCAATTTCGCGCAAGCGCATTTACGAAGAGCAACTAGTTCGTTTGGCCTATGTGAAATACGAATTTCAGTATCGAATTGTGCATCCATCGCAGTCGCGTTTGATGTTCCTTTGTAAATAGTCTATTTCGTTAGGAGCTGTGACACAGGTTTTATCTCTTTTCAAAAGTTCCATTGCGTTCGCAGTCCATGGGCATAATTCTGCATGTTGTAAGTTTTGGCTATATAAGTGTTTTTATACTTAAGCGAGATCTATTTATACTTTAAATGAACGTTAGGTGTTAGATGCAAGAGGGTCGCTATACCAAAACCTAAAAAATAATGAAAACAAGACGACGTAACTGAAGGCGCACAATGTAGTAACGGAGTAAGACACACTATTGGAAAATAATTGGGTAAAATGACGTTAGGTATATATTGCGTTACTGTTATACATACTATAGTATAAGGTGGGTTTTCAAAAAGTATTCGCGTATTCGGTACGCCATCATAGACAGGCCACTGTTTTCACTGCCACTAACCAGTAACCACATCATTCCAAAGAGACTGCTATGTACTTTGATAACTAAAAAGAAGTAAACTGAACAGTTTAGACAGTATTCGAGATTAGTTAGCGCGGGTACTTTACGAATACCTTTAAAGAATCATCCTCGGATGAAACAATGCGTATTAAATGAAAATAAGAGAGATATATATATATATATTATATATACGTACGTGTGTACATGTGGTAAATGCATTTGACGAAATAAAAGAAAAGAAAGATGGCGCCTCGTTCAAACTAAAACGGTTCCGCCGCCATCTTTTCTCTCGGATGAAAATGCACCACTGTCAAATGAATAATGCACTACTACCGTAATTGTATATTGTCGTAAAAGTATTCATTGCCAAGTGACCAAAATGCCGATTTTTTTACTTTTATTATTCCCCCATCCCTCATTATTGACGTCGTATATTTCTGGACGCGTTCGTATCTATGGCTAAGATCGATGTGGTATACTATTCTGAATTTTATATGCAAACTATTGGCAACGCACAATAACGTACGTTACTTATGTGCTGTTGCATTGCCGACGCGACGGCAGACGCCGCCGTCGGAGTTCTCTACGGATGTACAACTTTTGTATGAAATAAAAAATCAAATTCCTATCTGTTCGTGGGCTGTTTGTACTGTATAAATTCACTGGTTCACTGGAATTTCTTACTGTGGGATAATGAGGGAGAAGACGCTTTTGCTTCATAAATATATTATATATGCACATTCTTCTTAAAGGAACTAATTTTTCAAATCATTAGGTTTATAAAAAGCGAACGTTTATCCTTTATGCTTCGTGATATACAGTTCACTTTCACCTTTGATTATGATACATTCCTGATGACTATTACCAATTTCCTTAAAGTTGAGGAAGTTCAATGCGCCCAGTAGAATCTTCCAGAAGGTGCAGAGATTTATCCTCTATCTAAGTTTGTCCTTTACCTTATTGCGTCCCGGGCAGAATCCTGAACACGATCAGTCTCTCGACTCTTAATGAATATAAGTGTCTTGATGAATACTGTAATCGCCTAACGAAATTGCTCGAAGCACAGTTACTCAGAATGCATCTTTGATATTTTGGAATTGTCGTACAGCCAGGTCGACGGGCAAATCGAACTTGTAATTGGTTAATCGGTCGAGAGTGTGAAAAGCATCCTGAAAGCCTGTTGGAATGAAAAAGTAAGTTTTTGGAATAAAGCTTCTCTGTGTGCAGAATAATTGATATCTTTTGATATACCTGTTTTCACGACGTAACTCCAGGACGTGTAGTGATTTTCCAATAAATACTGACATTGTAAGATCAGCTTTAACCATGCCACCAACTTCTTTAAGCTACGAAGAAGACACTTTGACTGAACAACTTTCATTCGGTGCATTTTGTCTATACAATATCACAGAACACTTACTTTAGCGCTGCACAAATGAATGCTTTGAAATGAGAATCGTAACTCCTTTTGTATGGCGTGTGAGAAGCTATGATATTTCCAATGGTAGTTAACAAACTCTGCAAGGATTTCATCGAATTAGAAAGAAACATAGTAAACAAAAGAAGACAACAAAGCTAGTACCTGCTTAGAAGAAACAGAACTCTCTCCGACAAGATCCAAGTTGAAACTTTGAGAAAGCTTTTGTGCTGGACTAGAATTATAACGATGCCCATTCTTGATCTCGTAATACTTTAAAATGAGTTCCCAGGCGTGCATAGAATTGCTAGATGTGGGACCTCTTTGGGGAAAACAACCCACAAAAGGAACAACACTAGTTGCTCGTCGATCAAACGTTAAGCCGTGTTGCATCAAGTCACGAATGCAAACTGCCAGATGTTTCCTGACTGCAGAAGTTAATTTAGCATTGCATCGACTCGAGGGAGAATCCGAATCAGAGGTGTAATCATTATCATTGTCGTTATTATCTACTGCCTCATCCTCATCCTCTTGCTCTTGAGAATTGCTCTCAGAGACGGTCTCCAGCACGTGTTCTACAGCGATATCTAACCTGGTCCTTAAGTCTCGCCAATTGTACATTGAGTTTTTCTTCAAATTACGGCGTATCCTTTCACTGCCGCAACCTAATTGCGACATCAAAAACATATGCAGTAGCGCCATTACTTTCCTGACAGTGTTTAGAGTCTTGGTGCGATCCTCCTCCTCCAGAGGTCTTCTCTGAAAGGATCTTCCTGCATAGGAAGAGGCTGCGGCTGATCCACTTGTATGCACAGGACAGGCACAGGTACAGGCTAGGCTATCGGTGCTAACTTCACCCTGGAGGTAATTGATGAAGCGCTCCAGGTCCACGATCTGAGTCTTCAACTGTGACACCAGTTGTTCCTTCATCTTGAGTGGACTGACGATCTTAAAGGAGAGTTATTCAGCATTGTTGTATCTTGTGCGAACCAGGTAGTAATTTATCCATGTTATGTATCTTACCTGGCTGATGGCATAGTCAACTTGCCAACGCAAATCATCTAATGGCAGTTTACAGAGATCATCCACATTGAAGTTTAATTTTTCTTTAAGATGATCTGGAAAAAGCATTAATTGTTTTATTGAGTGCTTCACAACAGTCACATCTTAACTTACTTATTATTAAACTCTGACGTTCCATTATTACGCTCTGGGGCAAATCAGCTCCTCCCGTCTCATAAGCATACTTTTCAAGATCTTCCAATTGCGTCTTCAGTTGGTTTATTAACTCTCTCTGCTTAGATCTCTGCATTGCCATTTTAGACTCTACTTCGAGGTCGCATACAGCTCCATTCTATTGAATTCATGACTCTCGTTTTCGTGTGATGTTCTCCAAACGGAACAAGTGCAAGCCAGGAAAGTAAAAACATAAAGTAGCGCAAGGCAGCTTAAAAGTGCAAAGTAACAGCCATTAAAAATTTAGGTAAATGCCGTTCATTGGTAGATCCTGTATCTTTTGAAAAAAATTTAAGAAAGTATATACTTTTAGCAACTCTTGAAAAGAAAGGATATCACATGCAAAGAACAGAGCAGGTCTGAAAAAAAAATTACGTTTGAAAATAAACAGTATTTATTCAAGCACAATTTAAGGTATAGATGGCAAGCGAGAAAAGTATAAATAAGAAAACAACAGATTGAATAAAGAAAATACATATTGCATCTAAGTGGTACATAGTGCAAAGCAAAATAGAATACAACCAAAGTGTTGAAAAAAGGAGCTCCATATCTATAGTGTTCGGTGCACATTTTTTGGCTTACACTTTGCTTCTGGGACAGTGGGGAAGTCGGTGTGATCCATTGACTTTCAAAAGGTAGATTACTGGGGACATCAGGAATTCCCCTAAAGGCAAACTCTTCCAGTTCTTTAAGTAGACTCTCCTTCTCTCCAGCTGGAGCATCAACAATTTGTCGCAATCGAAATTGGACCTACGATAAACAATAACGAAAGTAACATCGAAATCATTAACTATTGTTAACGAATCTACCTGAGCAAAGTGAGTAGTTAGAGCAATCAGGGATGAATTAAGCATCTCCTGCTCTTCCTCCAGAACTTTGAGCCTGTCCATGTCACAGGATAGACTAAAAAATCAATCCAGTGTATGATTGAATTGTCAAGTTCATCAAAGAAAAAAGACAACATACTTTTCCATGCTGCTGGAGTACTTGAACTCGTCACCAAAGTCATTATCCCCATCATTTGCCCCAACCGGGGCCCATCTCTCCCCGGATGGTCTTTCACTCTCATCAGAATTGTCGAAATCATCATTCTCGCAGAGTCTGGGCAGTTCGCTAGTCATGTTTGTCCCTCAAACGTCAATCCTACCTGTTTCTACTGAAGTCGTGCAAGTCAAGAACGTGTTTAGAAGTCGACACATTACCATGCAAATTAGGTGGACGCAGCACGTTCAGACTTTGCACCGGTGATCATTTTAACACTCGAAATGGTTTACACTCGTTAAGAATCACAGTGTTGGAGGCAGTAGCTACTTTTCGAAGGAAGCATCGCTTGGTTTTGAGTCTTGAGTCCCACTGTTATCAACCCATTGATTAACTTCTGCGCACGTGTATCTGTCATGACGTCAATCGAGCCGTCATTATGCGGCGGTGAAAAGAGATATTCAAATAGAAGGGGATGCACTACAATGCACTATGGGCAAGAGATATGTAGAAAAGTAAAGAATGTCAGCTTTACAGGATTTTATGTTGCTTGAATGATGGACTCAGAAATCTCGACGGTAATTGCAGTGTACGTTGTAACCAAGCACTTTTGTTTCGCTGGAATAGATTGATAATATATGTATGTGTTCAGTATTTTAAATAGGTAGAGTATTCTCTGTATCTTGATTATAAGTTTAGAGTTCAGCAAATATGATAACACTGTGGAGTGTTCTGCTAATGTTTAATAAAATAAAATGCGTTTGGTCCATTTTTTTGATATTGAAAAATTTCAGCGGAGCAGTGGAATTTCTTGCAGGAAAAGCGCCACTTGTGGTTTGTATATATATAACTTCCGTCTGGCACTTGGCCCTCTTATTTGGGCGGGAATCAGTTATGTGCGCTGTCAGCAGAGAAATCTATAAAGTTGAAGAATGTTTCTCAGTTGAATCTTTTATATTTTATCTGTCACAATGAAAATGTTAATAATTATTTAAGTGCACTTCCTATAGTGATTTAGTATTTATAACGATAATTTAGTAAGTATTTTAATATTTTCTATGTGGTGAGCATTTATTACATGACATGACATGTATTACTTACCAGTGCATTTAAACATTGATTTATTTTTCAGTTTTCTTAAGCAAATATTTTAAATATGGATGACGATAGCGACAATGATTTGGGAGATATTCTGGATAATCTTCTAGCTAATGACGAAGAGTCCAAGGATGACATAAATTGTGACAAAGGTGATACCCAAAAGTCCACATTAACTACTGCCAAAAGCTCTTTGAAAGAGCTAGAGTTTTCATTTTTGGATTGTGTTTCCCCATCGAAAGATGATTCAAAGTCTCCTAAAAAGTCTATTGGATTAGTTCATCAGGGTGATACAGACTCCTCTGATGATGAAGATAAACGGTATTTTGAAAAACAAAAATATTCTGAATCTGGCCATAGTGTAAAATCATTATTGAAAAATCAAGCTTTAGAAAAACGAGATAGAGAAGGTGCATTACAAGAATCAAATAAAACCTTTGATTTGAGTAAAAAAAAATCTTTCATTGCAAATACAAAAAGAGAACCATTTGATTTTAATAAATCTGGACCAACTAATACACCTTCTACATCTACAGATGTATATACCGATCCAATATTTGGGCTTCGAATTGTTAAGCCTTTGGTGTCGTCAGCCGAGCTTAAAGAAAGAATGGTAAATAGAAATCCGGTGCCTCTCTCCAAAGTTAAAAATTATGTGAAAACAGGTAATCTTAATTCGGATTGGGTAATAGCAGGTGTTCTTATAAATAAGTTACCACCAAAAACATCACAAAAAGGCAAACAGTACTGTATCTGGAAACTAAGTGACCTCACTGATGCAATGAACACTATTTCATTATTTTTATTTGGCAATGCATATAAACTCATGTGGAAGACCTCGACAGGATCTGTTATTGGTGTGTTAAATCCTAGCGTGTTTGACGATGATGGTAAAACTGATCAAGCCACATTGAGCATAGACAACCCTCAAAAAATGATGATTCTGGGAAACTCAAAAGACATGGGCACTTGCAAGTCTTTGAAAAAAAATGGTGAACCCTGTACATCCATTGTGAATAAAAATAGATGTGAATATTGCATCTATCATGTTAAAAGAGAGTACAATAAATGCTCGAAAAGAGCGGAATTGCAATCGGATTTTAACAATCGTGGATTCTCCCTGGACGCTTTAAAAACAACAGCTTCACGACCAGGATTGAACTCATTTTCTGAGAAAAATTTCACTTTGGTGCCTGCGAAGAGGAATCAAAAATTATATGATAAGGATTGCGCCAGATTAGCTCTGCTGAAGGGTGATGCCAGTTTGTCAGAAAAAAAAGTCCATGTCATGGATAACGAACAGGAGAACAAGAAGAAATCTTATATGGTAGAAAGAACCACCAATCAAGCTAAGAAGGACTCGGATCGTTTAAGTAAGCTTAGAAAATGGAGCAGTACGCAAACACCTATGTTGGAAAAAATAAATGGATTCGGAACGCCAGAAACTAAATTGACCAATGATAAAATAAAAAACATTAGAAGCAATGAAAACATTGGATTATCTAAGCTCTCTGCTTTGTCAGTTCCAAAATTAGGAAACGGCATATCTGGTGGCTTCATCGACTTCTCAGAGCCCATTGCAAAGAAGCACATGGATTCAGCAAAAATGAATGCTCTGAAATGGGTCAGAGAGAAAGGCTCATTTAAAAAGTCCAACCCCAACAAGGTGCGCATGACTAATGATGAGAAATTAGAAAAGGTTACGAAGAGAAAAAGAGAGGAGGAAAAGGATGAAGAAAAAGAAGATATAAGCAAGGTGAAGAAATCAAACGTATTGTCTGATAAATTTCAAGAAATGATCAAAGCTACCTCGTCACACACAGATCTGATAGAAATATCAAGAGACGAAGAACAGGAAAAGTACTTCAACAAATTAGAGGTGAAAGAAAAGATGGAGGAGAAGATGATGTCGACCTACCAGGTCGATTGCAAAGCCGTGAAGTGCCTTATTTGTAAATATACTGCGTTTTCAAGTTCGGATATGTGCAAGGAGCAAAGACATCCATTAAGAGTGATCGACGCTGTCAAAAGATTTTTCAAGTGTTCCGATTGCGGAAACAGGACTGTTAGCTTGGACAGAATTCCCTCTCGAAGTTGTCAAAAATGTAGCAGTTCCAGTTGGATGCGAGCAGCCATGATGGATGACAAGAGAACTGAAATACCCGGAACTAGTTTGTCCATCCGTGGTGGCGAAGAAAAGTTTCTGGGTTCCGCAACGAAAGAAGCTAATTTAGATCTCTTGGTGCCGGAAGTAGACTGACATTATTGTTTAATTATATATATAGAAAAAACCTTAATATTCCTAATTCTTTAAGAAATACTTTAAATATCCAGAATGTTTCAATAGGACTAAAAGAAAATGACAATAAATTATAAAGACATGCGACACATGTACCGTGTATTACATATGTACAAAATATTATCCAATCTAGTAAAATCTTTTAGAATGAAAGCTTTCAGAATCTCGTTTCTCCTCAAATTTTACATTCAAGGTCCTTCTTTCTTTACAGTTCAATCTGCCTGCCAAAAATGAAAAATAAATTAGCGAGTCGAGCATTCTACTGTATAAAACAAAAGAAGGAATACATGTGACAAAAAAGCTGATAGAGTTTGCTTATAAATCAGATGAGATCATATATTGTCGCTTGATATACGTCGACATTGGAAACTTTCGGTTAACCGGTGACTTTTTTAAAATGATAACTCGAGCTGCAAGGTCCATAAAATAAATAAACCATCAAAACTATCAACGAGAGTTCATAATAACATATATACTGAGTGTAGAAAAACAGAACTGCGTCAGGAATACGTATGCACCAGATGCATAAAGAAGTTCAGTCCATAAAATCCAACCCAGCTTCTCATTTTCAACCACTGCAACTCAACTGAACACAACCAATCGAGTTGAAGTGACGCGCACAACTCTAATCAGTAACTTATCATATCCATAAGAACAATACATATGTAGATATGACAACCCGAATAAGCACATATGTACATCCGTATATGTAGATTGAAATTGAAAATGATCTAAGGACAACTGTTCAAGATCATTGCGTCTTAGATTTTTGCCATTTGCACATGTAACGCACGGGACTTAGGTATGCTTAGTTTTAAGAAATCAATTTATTAGAGTTCATCCATGATTTAATTCTTTTTAATACGAACAGAAGAGAACGCAAGCAGCCATTCCGTGCATTGGAGGCTGCGTAACCCGTTGCTGTCTTAATTTACACCCAAAAAAAAAATGAAAAAAAAAAAATAAAAACTATACCAGGATCATCCACGGAAAGTCTCGACTCACCGGAGCTTAACTGATCAACGAGCGCCATCAAACAGCTTCTAATAGAAAAGCTCGTGCGATACCGTATGATTAGTACCGTCGCGCGTAACCAGATGGCTTCGCGTGTTTACCCAGGACTTATTTTCTATACGATCGACACGAGCGATAAATTTTATTGGGGCACTGACCTGCATACGGTATCCATATTGAACGGTAAAAGATTTCATGCCGTACCGCGTGATTAATAAAAACGGTAACGGCAATAGAATCCGAAATCATCCCGCGTGACGATGGTCATATTAATCTAATACCTGTTAGACATATTTGCCCCGCGGCAAACCAGAATTTACTGGCACGCAGAACAGTGATTTCAAAAGGAATATAAAAATTCACGCGGTGCCGCACGACTGTAGCAGCAACGTGCTTCCGTTACACGATGGGCTCTCAGCAATCGTTTAATTATAAATATATATATATGTATATCTATATATTTATGTATTCTCGGAGAAAACCACGAATGGAAATCTCACGAGAGCTTATACAGCGAACGCTCGAAGTTTACAGAATAATCCAGACGTATGGTACACGTTCTGTTTCATTTTTTTCTTTTTAAACACCTAATAGGCAGGTATCAAGCTGGCTTAATTAAGGGTTGCAGTCCTCGAGGGAAGCGCGTCTTCTTATCTTTCCCTCCTAGTTGCACTTATTTAATTCGCCATTATTTCCTTTAGGATTACTCTCGATTGCACAGGGCCACATATTCTTAAGGCAGAGAGAAACCGAACAGGAGTACCAACCGCAGGTGGTTCCTATAAATCCTCGAAATCTTGATTGGATGACTTGAAGACTGCACGACGATGCTTGCTCCATGATACATATTATTGTTCTCCCTGGCCAATACGCGATTTTGTGAATTTTTATTTAATATCCGTGCTGGGACGATCGTTCATTAGCGCGTTCTTCGTCGATTCGCCTTTTGATCCCTAGCGGAATTTTTTCATTGAACAACGAAAATTTATCCTTTCTCTTCTCTACCGTTATTCTAATCGTCACACCGAAATACTAGCGCTCAGGAGAAACAGTAAATTTAATATTGTTCATTGCACACCCAATGCGCGTTTTACTTTGCGTTTCTCTGGAATTTTCCTGTTGTTGTTTCTGTTTGTTCCTTTGTCCTTATATCGCCTTGTCTTTATTCCTTGTCTGCTTCCTCTCCCTGTGTCTCGTAGTCTCCTGAAGCTAAAAAGAACCGAGTACCCGCCGCCCTTCGCTTTACTTCTTTAATAGTCGTCCAGATCGAAATTGTCGAACTCAATGTCTTCCAGTTGCATGCTCTGAAAGTCCACTTTGTACCGCAGAATACCTAGAAGAAGAGACGATATTTCTTTTGTTAATTATGGTTCTGTCACTTAATTATTAATTACGAAATTTCTTGCACGATCTCGTTAGTAATTTTCGATCGTGTCTTCTAATACAGCTTCAGTACTTCTTTATTAAAAATACTATAGGCATGCTCGTATCTTCTGGGTAGTGATTAATATGAATAACATGTCGAGAGGCAAATCGATGATGCCGAAGGCTTTGGTAAAAGAATGACAATGTCGATGAATCGAAGGACTAAATGAAAATGGGTCTTGGGAATATGTCAATCACTTATCAAGTGGTTACAATCAAGAAATATTCTTTAGTTATTTCGACGGTGCAGCTTTTGCATTAATGCCTGCTTCGATATTTCAGAACGTCGATACCTTTAATAATAAGCAATTACTGTACCTGTCCCAATGTGCGAGCTAACGGGAACAAAATCTTAATTAGTAATTTCAATCAATATCCTTTAAAAATCTGCTAACTCTAACAAGTGCCTAGTAGCTAATAAGTAGAACGTGGACAGAAGTATAACAACATTTGACAAGCCAACTGGTGCACTGATTGGCAAATAATTTCTCTGCTTTCAAAAAATCAGTTCACCAATCAGGGCAGCCCAAGAAAATAATTCTCTGAGCTTTGGCCAAAGTCAAAAATTGCAACAACAACCCCCCAACACTACCAATGAGCTTACGTACAATTATTTTTTTTCTTCGAAAGTGCAAACATATTATATCCTGTCCTTCGTACATGCTGACACAAAGCTGGTAGCGTAACTTGGTCAAGGCTTATCACAATAATGTCTATGTTGCAAATCATATCCATATAATAATTTTGTCTTCTATTCATTGGGAGTGGAATTGCCAAACGAAAATAATAATACAATTGTCACAAATTCTAATAACTGTATACTCTACTTCAGGCTGACTCCAAATCTACATGTGGATCTTTCATACAGGGTGTCGAATACAGATTGTGTGATTTCAAAGTGGTTGCAACTGTTCAGCGAGACAACTAAAAACATGATTAACAAAATATAAAAGCTTACCATGCCAAACGTGGGCCGTACGAACAGAAAGAGAGCAAGCATGAATCGAAGGAAAACTTATTTGAAATATATCGCTGCTGAGATGATTTCTATATGAAATGATTAGACAATTTTCATTCCTATGACTCAAAACTCAGAGAGCCAATTAATTCTCACGTAGTCAATGAAATTGGAAGTTTCTCAAGACACCTCCCAATGATTCTTTTACTCCATTTTGAATCTACTTCCCTCACCACAACGTAAAGGAAAAAATTATGACGAATAAAAATATGATATCGAACAGTTATGTGTTCCTGTCAATTACTTGTTAATAATAATCAAAATTTAACACGAGTTAGAAGTATCACAGCACGATTCAAAAAATCCGTGATTTCTTAATGAAAAGTAAAAATAAACAAAGAGAGAATGAGAAGATGTGAAATGCTATAAGAATTTCGTGAGAGCTAAAACTTTCAATGCGAGAGAAATTCAATGATGAAAGCTATTAGACGTTTCATCTGATGATTTAATGTGTCCGTGAAAAGTCATTCGAATTCTAAAGAGCAAGAGAATGACAAATGTACAGCCGACAGACAGAGCGAAAAGAAATGGATGAGAAATAGTAGGGAAATAATAAAAAAAATATATATATATATGTAAAGAAGGTAACAGTAATGAAAGTAATTCGAAACGATGCATACTACGTTACACGAAGATATGATACGAGTGCACTCAAGACAGATAAAGGACTACCTGGTCGACTTTTTGAGTATTTGACGGATGAAATTAGTAATCATCGAGGTCAACGTCATCAAGAGGCTCGTCGGCCTGCAGTGACTGGAAATCGACTTTGTAGCGGAGGATTCCTACGTAGGAAAATATACTCCACGATTAATAACGATGTCGAGCGAGAGACGATACATTACGATTCTCATATTCTTTTCATGATTCATTTCTTTTTTCCTTTTTCTCTTTCGTCGAATGACCCTTTTTCATCCGGCTAGTAAGACATCAATTTAGCACGAATTACAAGCGGTAGTACAGACATTATCTATCCTTTTTTTGTTTTACTCTCAATTTATCCATAAGTATAGAATCTTATAGCAGCCTGTGGGCACCCTCGTGTTCTTAAAGTCAGTATTTTAATACGTAAAAGAATTATTTAGAGAAAAATAATAAATTTCTAGCTCACCTCCAATACCACCAAAACCTCTGACGAACTGTGAACCTTCTTGAGACTTATCAGTGATGATCTCTAGAGTCGCACCGAAGCTCTTGTAATTGTTCGCAAGCCATTCGAGAAGGGGTTGGCATTCGACTAATTCCAATTCCACGCCGCTCTGGATATAGAGATAAAAATTGTACGTATGACTTTGATTCTGAAAAACTTGTCGAGTTGACGTTCAAGTAAAAAAAAGCGTACCTCCTTGTCCGTGAAGTGGGTCTTGTCCTTTTCTTGTTCCGGCGTGAGGTGCAGTACTTTCTCTTCAGCGTTCGTGTGGTTCTTTAGTACGTATCGTTGAATGTCCAGGTTCTCCCAACAAATGAGCGTCTCGACGCTTCCTAGTTCTAGCGCTCTAAGAGTGTCCTCGACACCAAAACAATACTTCCCCGTGTCCTGGGAGATCTCATCAAAGTAGCGACCAATGAGTTTCTTCTCCTGGATGAACTTTACGTTCTGCAAGGACTCCGCTGCCAGCTCGATTGCCTGATTGAAGCCATTCTCACCGCCGTACGAGACGTCTACTAGCTTAATGACTTTACCTTGTAATCGCTATTGAATAAAACAATGAAAATTTTTAATTTCAGATGCAAGATTATTCACTCATTTGAGAATATACGTACAGGATCGAACATGTCGGACTGGCTAAGTTCTGTCTTGAAGTCTGCACTACCGGCAAGGATCAGACCCGCGATATTAGGCTTGTCGTTAGTGATGTAAAGTTGAGTTGCCACTTCGGCGACCTTACGAACGTAATTGTGTCGCTTTTCCATTCTTAATCGCGCGAATCGAAGTGCGGACTGTCCACCTCTCCCTGCAAAAATATTCATCATCGTTTATTCGATTACCAGGATTTGTTTTTACTTATTCTGTTAAAACGTACCGTGCTTTTTGGGAAGATCTACAGTGAACTTGTGTAATACTTCACGAGTGTTTCCTTGAAGGGTTCCGAAAAGCGCTCCGTTACCGTCCATTACGATAAATCCAAATTTATTATCGTCAGCGAGCAATGCTGTGAGAGCTTCAGTATGAAACTGTAACGATAATCCAGAATCTTATTAAATGACTCCATATGTTATATTATGTTAAGCTTACCTTATTATCACACAAGTATAAGGAGGTGTTAATTGGTTTAAAGGGTTCAAAATCGATGTTCACTTTCTTTTCTTTTCCTTCCTCCGTTACGATCGTACCGCAATATATCACGAGGCCATTTGGTGGTACTGAAAAATCAAACTGTTATAGACATTCTTTCAAGCATGGTTCATGCGTAACTTACCTTTAGTATAAAGCTTCAGTCTGTGCTGTACAGATGTAATAGCTCCAAGAACTGACAGTCTATTTACACGAGACTTGATATTAGAAGCAGTACCAAATTCATCAGCAAGCATTTTGCTGACTCTTGATATCTGATCCTTAGGTGGAATGATCAATGATATCATGCTAGTACCATTCCTGAAATTGAATCATCTCAAATAAGACATCAACGCATCGATATTCTTATAACCTTTGTGATACATCTGCCATATGTCTTAAGATATTAGAAAGTTCCTAAAGTGTAAGGAGAAACAATGAAAGCTGCTTACCCTCGTGCCATTTCAAGGCTCTTAATGAGCTTCTTGATCTTCCAAATCTCGACATTGCGATCAGCAGAAGTCTCTTCGTTGGACATATCGGAAGGTTCAGTATTGGAATAAACTATAATAAGCAAAGTAGAGTCTAGACTTCTTGTAGAGGGTCTCACCAGAATCCTAATGTGTAAACCAGTATAGGAAATTATTTGCCTGCAAGTAAGAAGGAATAGATTTATCGACGAATCTGGTTAAATCCAGTTCATACCGGATTATGTCAGGCAGAACATGGAAATGCGGACACGGGCGTTACTTCCCATTTAAGAGACACTGAACCACGTTCATCCTTACCTTTCTTTACCGGGCCAATTTTAATTCAATACTGGTTGATTATGGGGGGACAGTCACTACACAGTGGATACCACGCGATTTTATGCCTTGGAATGCACACGTCGGCCATGCGAGTGGCGCAACGAAACGTCAGTACTCTTGGCCGGACGTACTGCACGCTACAGAATGTAGAGCGAAAAGACTGGAAAAGACTGCGGACGTTGTGAGAGAGTTGCGCCTCGAAAACGCCGCATTAAAATCTTATGGGCTGGTTTGCATAGACTTTGGGCCCAATGGCGTCGACAGTGCCTCCAAGTTTCGGGCCCTACTGATTTCGGTCATTGTACGGCTCTCGACAGTCAATTTATTCAGATACTTTATTTAAATTATAATCCAACTATGATAAGAGTAATTGTTTGTTAATTAACACATATATTTCGAAAATTCATTCACTATATTCAATATTGAAATCCTAATAGCTGTCTCAGTAGTAACGCCTTCTGTTGGTTAGTCCCAAAACTCGAAGGTACGCTTATATGGAAACGACAGTGGAAGATTTAGAATTTCTGTTCGTACTATAGATAAATTTAACGGTGAATGACAAATTAACGAACCTGGCAACAGAGATCAGTAGGGAGATTAACAACGCTACGATTTTAGGCAATACCAAAAGTATTACGCTAAATTGTAGCGGCGAGTCCGCAAATAAGATTTTGTAATCATCGCCTCCGTTACTCACCGCTGGTTCCAAAAGCAACATTTCGAACAAGGCTGCTCAACAGATATTGCCTAAATTTTTTTTTACTTTGAATTCTTAAGGTCGAGCGTACAGAGTAAACTCCATAAGATTTACTATGACAAAAACCAGCACCTCATGCCTGCCTGCACTGAAACTATGATGCCACCAGTATTTTTAATAGATATTTTATTCTTAAAACCTATCAGGCTGGCACATGTCCCCCATTGGGGAAAACAGCCATAAGGAAAGGAAGAAAGGAAAACCTATCAGGAACTATACAACTCTTCGAGAACTATTGAAAAAGTCTATTTTTGGAACATTTTTAGGAAATTGGGGTGCCAGCTCAGCATCGAAATTTTCTAAAAATTCATATTTTTTAAATGTTGCGTAGTAGAACTATTGTTAAAACCTATCAGAAATTTGAATAAATGTATGCAGTGTATTACGCTGATTATTATATATAAATGTTAAATAATAAAGTGAATTTATGGTAACCATAATAATTGCTAAGCAGGAGAGAGATAAGTGTAGGGAAACTATCGCAACCATACATTTTCCAAAAGAATATTATATTTTTATATGTATGACCTATCACGGTTTCTCCTGTGACGCAACGGTGGTCATTGGTGACCGGAGCGTTAACAATAAAAATACTCTCGTGGCGTTCTAAGCGAAACATGTCATTTCGGTGTGGATGTCATAAAGTTTTAATAGGCTTTTTCAATAGTTCTTAAAGAGTTCTATTTTATTTTACGGCCTCGTTCTAAGAGTTGCTTTGGGAACCTCTGCCTGCCAAGATACACGTTCACGATCACGTTCAGCTCGGCTACGATGGGATACGCAATATCGACGGAGACGATGATTATTAAATCTTACTTGCGGACTCGCCGCTACGATTTAGCGCCATGCTTTTGATATCGCCTAAAATCGTAGCGTTGAATACCTCCTTATCACTCCTTATTCATCTCTGCTGGCAATAACGTTTCTTTGCTACCATTTACTCTTATTTTGTTCTTAAGCACAATGCTTTCGGCAACCTATGTTCAAAATGGTTGAAAATTTTTGGCGGTTAAAGTGATTGGAAAATTTGAGTATTCAGCCATATTTTCAATACATTAAATGATGAGCAAAAAGTCATCGAGTCTCGCTAAGTCTGATGCACAGAGGCCTCATAAAATTCTTGTTTATTTCCAAATGGTAATGACAATGTCGATCAGTTCTTCGAGTGAGGATGGAAGTTTCGCACGTTCAGTTTAATACTTGAAGGAATTGTTCGTTATTTAGAAAAGTACAATGAAGCTCCAGATTTATAAGAAGTATATATACTTCTTAAAATCGACAGGGACTTGTGTGGTTGTTGTGGGGTAGGAAGAAGCATTTTTCTTAAATTTTTATCTTGAGTTTATAAAGTTCACGCCTCGGAGATGCTGCCATGTATGCTTTACAGGGGATGCTGGTTCCTGTATCAACTTCGTCAGACTTCACAAATTCTACGATCATCCGTAACGACCAACGTTTTGGATTTAGAGCAGTCTCAAGCTCAATATATTTATATTGATGATCCTCGGTTCAAAGGTTACCAGCATTGTTACTCAGGGATTTTCATTAGTTTTTATTTTATTATTGATAAAATAAACTGGGAGATGTTAGGCACATATGTGCCTTAAGTCTTTAAGGAAAGAGTACTTTGATGGATTGAGTTCAAATCAGAAATATTTAATTTGCTATGTAATGTAAAAAGTATTGAAATTTTGCAGATGTTCTTATGTTCCGAAATAAGGAAGATTTACGTGCTTCCATTGTGGAGAAGCCTCGTACTCTCACTTATATTATCACTAAATGGTGGAAATCTCTCAACCGCAATCTAGCATACAAATTACTTGATTTAGCACAAAATGGTTGTGTTAGCGACAGAAAAAAAGCAGTATATTCGCTCAGTCGTTTAAAGCACTTGAAAGGTAATTTGAATAATAAGGACGGATACAATCGAATGGATCATATTATAACAATATTTCAGATTGGCACTATTGGCACATGGCTCAAATGCTTGATGCTAAAACTGCAGTTGCTCTTGCACGATTGCCAAATGTAGATTTGAGATTTTTTCTTAAACCACCGTATTACCACATGAAGCACAAACTATATGTATGTTATAAATCATTGAGTGTCATGAAATAATCTAAATTCATTGATACAAACTTTGAAAATCATTAACTTCCAGGATGTTATTGAGAATTTGCATTACTTACTGCTCGACTTGGACAGTTTTTGCCAAAGTTGTCATCCGTGCCTAACTCAATTTTTAAACAAGAAATTCCATGATACTCATCGCGTGAGTAAGCTCCATTAATCCCTAAAATGAAAAAGAAAATAAGCTTGTATACTCCACAGGATGGACTGATATTTGACCATGATTTAACAAGTGTCGGACTTGCTGTGCCACCAGCCATAATTTGGGATCAGGATTTGTTACATAGTTGCGTTCAAGCGATCCATCATCATTCGTCTTTAGATCAGCACAGTAAAGGTGAAATTATTGAAAAATTGATAAATTAAATATTAAGCCCTCATCTTTATTCTGCAGATATCGTCGATGCTGGTGGTTTGCCTATATTGATGAATGTCCAAAAACTTGTTGGCGACAACATAAATATTTGCATATTGCTTGCCAAAATAATTTCCAATATATCATTACACGAGGAATACCTGAATGACCTTTTTCGATCAGGTACAAAAAAACTTTATCGTCATTTATCTAGGAGAACCAATTGTCTCAGATTCCAATACAATTATTGTTTCACTCATTATACAGGATGGATCGGAATTTTGGCAAAATGGTTGCAAAGCCCAGATTTGCGTCTGTCAGCAACGGCAGCTCGTGCACTAGCAAATTTGGATATACAAGATGGATCAAACGAGAAATACGCGCGTCGAATTTATGTGCTTCATCCCTTACACAGAACTCGATCTGCACGAAAGTTGGACGTTGTCTTCGTTCACGGCTTATTAGGCGGAGTTTTTGTTACTTGGAGACAACGAGATCCTGATACATCCACCCTAGGATTTGTGAGTAAGTTTCCCAAAACAAAGATTGTCTGTAAGGACAAAAAAAAAACAAGAATTAAAATGTTTCAATTCTATCGCAGCAGATGCCCATTCACCCTGCGGCCCGGATGCTTTCACCTCCATGCTTGCCGAGACTCCTCAGGAATTCCTAAAGGATCTTGCGCACGATCTCCGAATGCGAGAATGGAAGAAAATCGGTGAAGATTTCGAAGTAATACTGGACGACTGTCCAGAGAATACAAATTGCGGGGCCTGCGGTCCCTTCACTTGCCGAGGGTAAGTCAAATTCATTTAATAGATTTATCCTTTGTCCATTTCTTTTTGCGTAGCTCAAATTGACGCTATGGCACCACCATTTTATTTTAACGTTCAGGGATAGTATCTGCATGGAACAAGCGGAACGTGATCGAATATCCAGAACTGAGTGTTGGCCGCGAGATTGGCTTCCCAAAGATGTACCATCCTTACGTGTAATAGGAATAAATTACGACACTAATTTATCTATGTGGACTCCGCTTTGTCCAATCGAAGGCCTGAAGTGAGTCGATACTTTATAGTTTTCCATTAATTTATACCGAAAAGGCGTATTGTCAAAATTAAAAAAAATAATGTCCAGAACTACCATTGACGAACGAAGTGAAGAATTTGTAAGTAAACTTCTAATGGCGGGTGTTGGGAAAAAGCCCATAGTGTGGATTTGTCATTCGATGGGTGGTTTGCTCGTTAAAAAAATGCTGGTTGAAGGTCAGCATCCATTTTTATCCTAACTCAGTCATCCTGCTCGTACATGGAAGATCATGTTTTCTATCTCTTTATTCCATATATATAGAATGGAAACAAGGTGACCAACATAATCTGTGCCAAAATACTCGTAGTATCATATTTTATAGTACTCCGCATCGCGGTTCCCATGTTGCCGCATTGACGCAAACTACGCAAATGTTAGTTTGGCCATCGGTCGAAGTTCAAGAATTGCGCGAAGGTAATTTAAAGGGGGTATTAAGGGGAAGAAATTAAGAAATTAATGGAAATGAAAATCGACCTGAGTTATTTCGGAATTTCAGAGTCCCCAAAACTGCTGCAATTGCACGACGAGTTTATCCGTATGTTGAAAAACTACGCTATGGATATTGTGAGTTTCAGCGAAACAAAATCGACGCTAGTCACTGCTTTGAAATTTCCTTTTCAATTTGTCAGTCCCAATTCTGCAGGTAAGATTTAATCGACTGGTAGATCAGTGGTTTTGATATAAATTCGAGCAATTGTTTAAAATAGTGCAGCAATATTTCAGATCCTGGAGTGGGAGAATTTTTTGAAATTCCACAGGACCACCTTTCAATATGTAAACCAGCAAACCGGTAAACTACTAATCTGTCACAGGTTATCATTTTTCATGAAATAATCATTATCTTAAAGAATTATTTCTTTTTGACAGACAATCCTTCCTCTATCAAAAAGTCCTGAGTATCGTGAAGCGTCATGTAAATGGTGAAAATAATAGTTCAAAAAAAGTATAATGGAGCCGCAAGAAGCTATTTTGAATTAATGTAACCATTGAACGTAACATCTGTACATAATTTTGTAACCTCTGTAAATATTTAAATAAATATGAAATCACGTCCCACGTTAACTGAGTGCAATTAAAAAGAAAAGTTCCAAAGGTAGTAGAGCTTTATTGGTCTAATTTAAAAATTCGTGTCATAATCAGGATGATGCCGAGATAAATTTGTGGTGCTATCGTAGCCAGCAAATTTGCTGCTGCTCTGCGACGGATTGTAATAATATCCATTCCATTCGGATCGCCAGCTGTCGTAGACATTGTATCTTTTGTCATCATGAATGGGTCCTTCCATCAAAATCTGTAATGATTAAATGCATAACGAATGGTTGTATTAAACCGACTAGATAAAATACCAATTCACACTGAACAATAAAATTCATTAAATTTACTTTGTTAGAAGTCGACTCGTATGATTTTTCATTCCAACTGCTGTCCACGTCGTTCCAAATAGTTGTTGTTTCTGATTTAGAATAATCGCTTGCTCGCTGAATAGGTGCGTTATGGTTGCCATGAATCATATTTTTAGCAACGCTATCCTCGTACACGGTTGATATGGTCGGTTTGAGTTTAGTGACATTTTGTCGATTTATTAGCTAATAAAAAAAATATTAATTAAACAAAAATATAGTTTGATTCAGTGGTGGATTTACCAGTAGGCTGAGTAGGCTGGAGCCTAGGGCGGCAAATTTGGGGCGAAAAATTTTTTTTATGTCTTACGGAAGTTAAAAAAATTCATAATTATATACCTAAATGTTATTAGGTCCACACAAGGAATTCAACATGTAATATATTTCACCACTTTTATTAGCTCAGAGATATACCCAAAAACTATTTCTTGTGCAATCCTACCTAAATCGTTGGATTGTAAAAATAATTTAGGAACTGAGACTTGTAGAGGTCGGTAGGGGCGGCAAAATTTGAATAGCCTACTGCCGGCAAATGTGTAAATCCGCCACTGGTTTGATTATTTTTTTAGGAGCAAAACTTGTTGTTTACTTACAACAGACACACCGAACACTATGATGAACAATAATCCTCCAACACCAATGACAATTACTGCTATTGCCCATTGGGGTATCAGAGTGTCATTATTCTCTGTGTACAGAGGAGCATTGACTTTTGGCAGAACTAGATAAAATATAAATTATTTAATTCACGAATCGATTGTATAAAATTTTCGTAACCAATGCAATTATTACCAATGAAATCCGTGAATTTTGGATCGATGGCAAAAGAGCCAAGTTTCAATTGTGTTTTTGCTCTTGCGTCATCGGCCTGATTGACGTTCTCAGTCGTCAAGGAATCGTGGAAGATCCTTTTTAATTCTTGCGTATTGATTTTCTCGTGAAGATCAGCCAGCTCCACGAAATAATCTACCAGAATGCTTCCTTGGCTGCGATAAAAAAAGAAAATGGTCAACTATTCTTTAGACAAGCTTACGGTACTTTGTTAAATTCGCTTGGTAACTTAATGACGTAGAGAAAAAAAATCTGACGAAGGATATTTATCCGCAAATTGAACGGTACATTGCATGGCCGATTGGACACGTTCTGATTGAACGGTTAAAATCCTCGTAAGCAGACAGACCCACCTGAAAGAGTCAATTCTGATTTTCTTGTACCATTTCCGCAATAGGTCAGACTTCGAGAAAACGATGTTCATCTAGAATAAAATGACGTAGAACGAATAAACATTTTTTATAATCTTCTTAAAGTCTGTTTTGTACTCTCATTGTTGCTAGATAAGTTAATGAAAATTACTTCTTTTTCCACATGATCAGCAAGTTCCTGCCACTCGTGCGTGTTCCTGTCCAGCAGCTCTGGCACCCAGGTCGTGTTCCCGACGATACGAATAGTTCCAGCAATTTCGCACTCATCCTCACAAATTCCAGGAGTAGTGGGTCTGGGAGTAGTCGTCGTCGTCGTGGTGGTGGAAGTTGTAGGCGCTGCACTAGGTGCCAAACTGCTGGAAGCGTCGATAGTACCGACGGTGGCCGTTTTAGCAACTTCTAAAAGTTTCTCAATAGATATTGGAGTCGTTGAAGAAGATGGCCAGCCGGTAAACTCAGTGGTTGCTCTAGAAGAATAATATAATTTTTAAAGACTCAACTCAAGTCTGCCACTTCGCTTTGCACAATTTGAAATCAACTGTAGATCACCTGGTTGGCCATCCTTTATGAATCTTGGGAGTGAATGCCCCGGGTGCTTCTCCTCTGACCGGATGTGGTGTAGTGATCCTCTGTATCGGTTTCCTTCCACCAGGTCTACTTGGAAATACAATTTTGAGACCACCAGCTTTGGTCGTAGAAGCTACTGGGGACTCTGTGGTTACAGAAGGTGAAGAGGTACCCTTAGCCTGATTATTATTTCCAATTTTTTCCTTATAACCAGGAGGTAGCAGGGCAGATATATCTGAATCCGATTTTGCAAAGAGATCCTGGATTGATTTTCCTGGACTCTTTTCTGCTTGAGAATTATTAGGTTTTTCACTGCTCTTTGAATCGTTCACTTTTTTCTCATAACCAGGAGGAAGCAGAGCAGAGATATCGACCTTGGATTTGGCTAAAATATCACTCAGTAAACTTTTCTCAGTGACAGATGAATCTTCCTTCTTCAATTTGTAACCAGGTGGCAAAAGAGCAGACAGGTCTGGCGTTGCTGGTCTGTTAGCATTTTCTTTCTTTGTTTTTGCCAAAATATCACTGAGAATATTTTTCTCCGTTGTTGTCTCAGCATTTCTCAACTTATAACCAGGTGGCAGCAAAGCAGTTACATCCTGAACTGGAGGAGAACGATTACTGCTAGTATTTTTCAAAGACTTTGACAAGATCTCAGCCAGCAGATTCTTCTCAGTGGTGGCAGTGTCTTCTTTCTTGAGTTTATAACCAGGTGGAAGAAGACCAGTCAAATCCTGAACAACAGTGCTCTTCGGTTTAGCCAAAGGTCTAGAATTATTCTTTCCTTGACTGTTCAATGTAGAATTTAACGATGAACCCTTGGCTGCACTTCTGCCAATAGCGGACAAAGCCCTGTTAGTAGGAAAATCATGTGGGAGTAAACCATCTAAACTGTCAACAGTTCTCTCCGCAGCTCTGCTCCTCGGCGTAGTAGTCTTTCTATTAGAATTATAGCGAAAAGGAACAAATTTACTGATAACAGGTGTCCTTCCGGTTGTGGTGTATCTTCTTCTAGACTGATCCCGCTCATTCAGAACATCCAGCTGCAGCGTATTTCCGGCAGTTCTAAAACCACCAGTCAAAAATCCGCTAGAGAGCTCAGACTGAACCCTATCCAATTTATCTATGATGCTTTCAGTGGATTCAGCCGAACCGGAAGTCTTCTTGGAGCCACTTCCAGGAGCAACCTGTTCGACTTGCTCAACAACCGGAAAGGGAAGGAACCTAGCGCCGGAAATGCTGCGACTGGTCTGTACAGAAGCGACGATTCTTGAATTCTCAGTAGTGTCGATCATGGCGGGAGTAGAAAAACGCGTATTATTTGCATCCTCATTTTCAGTTTCCGGAACAGTTAAGATCTTGAAGTTCGTCGGTGGTGCCAGAATCTGTTCGGTCGTCATAGGAAGTGACGTCACAGGCACGGAAATGGTCCCATTAACAACACTCTTCGTCGTCACAACCGACACGACGGCTTCGCCAATCAGAAATGATTTGTCCAGATTCAATGAGTCCTCAGGATCTCTTGGTGCTTCAGCAACGACGTAGTGCTTGTCACTTCCCTGCATAGAAGATGCTTTATCCGGAAGCGTGGGTTCAGTTATCGACTCCTTGATTTCTATAGTTGTTTCTGAATTTTCATTGCTCTCGTATTCGCCATTGTCCACGGTGGCGTAATGGGGATGAGTATTGTTATCATAGTCCTCATAATAATAATATGAGTCATATTGATTAGTCGCTGTATAGTCCTGAGGCTCCCGGGAAGAATTCCCAGCGGATTCTACAGCATCCGTCGACAATTTTTTTTCTCTTGGATTCGTCGCCTCTTCCGGTTCCGGCTTCTCCAATTCTTCAGCCTCATCTACGCGGGGCTCAAGCTCATACTCGTCGCTGTAAATTTCTTCATCGTCCTGAGATGCCTTTTCGCCCATTACGTTATTTTCATTTTCGCCCGGAGAACCTGATGGATCTTTCACGGGTTGTTCGTCGACGTTTTCAATGGATTCTTGTTTGTCATACACCGAATTGGCTGGCAACAAACTCGAGAGTTTGTTCCATGATTCTCGAGCATCTGCAATGTAAAATAATAAATAAATAAGAGGACTAAATTCTTATCTTTTGACAATGAAATGATAAGCTCATAGAAAATTGTGCCATTCGTTAATCAACTGTCTTACTACAGTCTCAAAGTCTAACTGTATATGGCTGTGTGGAGAAACTCTGCGTGCTGCGCTTAACTAACGAACTTCCAAAACGGAGCTAAATATCATTCTGGTTTTTGTATTATATAAAGTTGACATAACTTAATTACGTGCAAGAAAAAAAATTTAATGACTCAAGAAAAAATGCTTGATTAAGTTGTCACTGTATTTTAATAAATATTTACGAGACTCGTAAGAGTCTCTCTCGATACTATTAACGAGAGACCTCGATGCTTGGTATCCATTTAAGACACCGCAGAATTATAACGGGTGACCGTGATAAACCGCAAAGCTACAGGATGATTCAAATTAAGAAATAATATCGATCTGCACGGTACACAGCAGCATCCAAATGTCTTTCGGAGCGTAAAATTTTTTAGAAATTTTCTCATAATATTCATAACCAAAAGTGATAAACGATAGGATTGAGCCAGTAATAAATGGCACAATATTTAAATAAGATAAAAATGATAAGGAAAAAATAATTACTTCGAACAGGTACAAAACGTATAACAGTTGTAAATAAGTTGTTGAAAAGTATAGCGCTACAGTGCATACCAATCTCCCACACATGACTATACTATACATTTCTTTAGATGGCGTCGAGAAAGAAAAGGTCTACAGCAACGTAAGAATCCAACGCTAATACCAAGAACATAGCTGGTTGGAGCCATTACCAAAAAACACGAGTTAATACGGCTAATGATTTTCTGAAGATCCAATTAAACTAATAACTGTGCTTACCTTGCTGTTGGGAGTTTACAAGAAGGGAGTATAGAATCGCGAGGCAAAGAAGGACCTTGCGACACGTCGTACCCGGATACAACTTAGCACTGTACCGCCTCTTCATTTTGTCACACGCGCGACGTCCAAGAAAGATCCGTGAATTCTCTCATTGGCGTTAAAAAATGCCGAATTATCGGTAAGAATAAAACTGATATATAAAAGGTGCATCCTCAGATTGGTCAGACTGCACAGACCGCCGACATATTTCGTCGGGATTCGAGGTAGAAAGCAAAATCGAACTTTCACTCGGGCTCGGGCACGTCGAGGCCGTCCAGCTCTCTGGGCAGCCACAAGACTGAAGGTGGGGCTCAGAAAATGTAAAAAGAAATGTATTGTCGTATGTCATAATCCCTTCTCTTCTTAATATCTCTCTCTCCCTCTCTCTCTCTCTTTTTTTCCCTTCTATCTTTTACGCATATATTATTCCCCTTGCGTTCTCCAGTTATTATGGTGGTGGGACCGTTCCTATTGTTTTGACATACCGTACGGGGTTTTCTGGCAGCGGAATGAAGTTAGCTGCATTCTTTAAGAATGCAAATGGACATGGGTATCCTTTGGGAAAGGATAAATTATCCTATTGTTCTTTAGTGGAGAATGCATTGCACCACCGATGCACTTTGTTTTTGCCAAAATATTTTTACAAGTAGTAAATTCTTTGCCTTTCCTTGCTTGCTGTAGTATGACGACTTTTTGCACATTTTTCGTTAGTAAAATTGTCCGGCTCTTGTATTTCCAGTTTTCAGTTCTTTTTTACAGTCATTCACGCGAAGGTTCTTCCTCTCGTTCCAAACTGGAGAACCTTGGGATCGGTATGGGATTTTATATATAAAAAAAAAAAAAAAACGAATATTGAAAGTGCATTAACCTTTCACAGTTTTTTTGTTTCTTCCAGTCTCGCCAGCAAGAACAAAAGGTTTCCCAAGTGCGTCCAGTTCGATTTTTTAAGGGAAGATACCATTCTGATCCCCAATACGAAGAAGTCTGAAGAAACATGAAAGACTGCGTAATTCCATTGAAATAAATGAAGAGAAAATGGGCGTTAGATTTTATTGAATCCTAGAAGTACATTGTAGTAATAGTCTAGGTTGTAAATCGATTCATTCCAACTACAGCTATAACTTTTCATTACGTGGACACGTTGTGTATAATTCGTCGACGAAGACCCTTTGTTAACTGAAACAATTAGAAATAAAAATTAATTAAAAGTCATTAAGTAAAAATTAAAAAAAGTGAAAATCAAATATTCTTAATCCTTAAGCTTACTTTGTTGTTGGCCTGCGCGACGGTTCTGATGCTGTCGGGGGTGGTGGGGGGCCTCTGCGAGCCAATTCCTCCAAATAACCCATCAGCAGGCGCGTCCTTTCCACGGCTGCAGCTTCCAAAACAAGAAATCGTCTGTCTTTTCGTAGAATTTCTTCGATCTCTACCAAGCAGGAGTTACTCTCTTGAACTTTTTTGTATGTCTTATCAGTGATCAACTTCGTCTCCTGATAAGTAAAAATTGGATTATCCATCAATTCGTATTGTAAAGCGAAAAATATTATTGCGCGAGTAATTTCAAACCTGCAGTAACTCTCGAAAATCAGCTTTGGCAGCAACCAATTTGTCCTTTATGTATTCCTTGAACTCCTTTTCGCATTTCTACAAAATCAAAATAACAATGGAGTCGCAATGCATATTCTGAGATTAACAGTATGATTCAAATTATTTTAATTATTTCGCTCACTCGGTCACTCGACGAGAACTTTATATATCTCGGATCGTCCTTTAGTAATTTTTTTATGTCCCGCCAGGACGCCGTAAGTTCCGTGGAGGCGCCGACCTCGTCGAGAAGTTCGCGAAACTTGTCACGTTTTTTACGACCAAGTTGTTCAATGTGCTCGTTGAAGAGTCGCTCTTTCTCCTCGCGATCTAAACTCTCAGCCAATTCCCACCTGTGATCTTTTCTTAATTGTCTTTTGGCTTCCCGCCACGCAAGATCTCCATTTCGAACCTGTGCAAGAGCAAAGTCAAAATAATCAAAAATTTCTCAAAAAATACAATCGATTAACAAATCAACGATTTTTAACATTTTTCCAGCAGCCATCCATAACACACGTACATTTTTCAATGCACCGACTAATCTTCCTCATTAGACAAAAATAAATAAAAAAATCTATATAATTCCAAAAAAAAAAAAAAACACACCAAATCTGCAAGAAGGGCACTAAAGTGCTGAACAGCCTCCGTGTGCCGATGATGCTGTCGTTCCTTGTCGCGATCTCGAAGATGAGTCGCCAGTGTCCTCTGGACCTCGCGCTCTCTCTCTCTAAGACTAGCCTCGGCTCTCCTCTCTCTCTCTCTCTTTTGCTTCTCACGATCCTCCTCAGAATCTGATCGCTCCTCGGCCTCGTCCTTCTGTCAAAACAGCAAGAATTTCGTAAATACAAAGCATTGAAATCAGCGTACAATATACGTGGTGAAAAAAAAAAAAATTGAAACCAGCATCAAGTGCAACTTACGTCATTGTCTTTCTTAGCAGATTTCTCCTCGTTCTCTTCGATCTCACCAATCTCCTTATCAGAAGTCAGATCCTTCTTGTCTTTGCCATTTTCTTCGGCAACGACTTCGCTCCTTCTTTGTTTCTTATCCTTACCACTGTTTTCCTTGTCGCTCTTATCCTTTGACGATTTGTCCTTGCTCTTCTCCTCCTTGCGATCCCTGTCCTTCTTGTCGGACTTGTGATGATCCTTATCACGATGACGATGATCCTTGTCGCGTTCCTTCTCCTTCTTTCGTTCCTCCTTCAGGATCCTCACGTAATCCCTAAACCAATCCTCGCGAGCGCTGGCCGATTCGACGAGCCTGTAACGCCAATCGGACTCTAGTTTCTTCTTGCAGTCGCCCCAATGTGAATGCCTGTCGATGTCCTTATGCTCCCTCAACATGGCTATGAAATCCTTTTTCACCTGAAATGGAGGAACGCGTTAGATAATCCACGCGTACGGCTAGTAGACGCGTATTTAATTTATAAGTTCTTAAGTGCTACTGAAATAATGTATCATCGATATTAGATAATGGCGCGCTGCTTATCTTTTTTTTTTCTTTCTTTAATTAATCACTGTGCACCCTCTCCCTCTCTCTCTTTCTCTCTCTCTCCTTTTATTAGTTTTAGCTCGATCTCTGGCATGCAGGCTACAATTTGGCGACTCGAAGACTCAAGAGAAAATCACGAGACGCCTTATTGTACGTCTCTCTTTGTCTTTGCACTTCGGTTCTTTTTCTTTCTTTCATTTATTCGTCCAAGCCAGCTTCTTGAAGAATCAAGAGCAATTTTCATGACGACTTCGCGCGATTAGTCCGTGCACTGCGTGAATAATATTTCGAAAAAATGAGAGCTGGATTTTTTTCTTTTTTTGCTTTAATCCAAGAGACAAGAAACTGGCTTGGCTTTACAGGCTGAAATAAAAATTATTACACTGATTTACATGCTGGAAATTCAATTTCACTGGAAATCCGAGCCGTCGTTAACGATAAACACACGTAATCTCGGTTAGGCTAAAATCAGATAGATGCCGTCTTATCTTTTACAATTTTAACGACGACTCGGCGTACACAAAAATAAAGGTGATTTCCTAGGGCGTGCTGTCCTCGCTGAAAAGTCAAATTTCATTAATTCTCCTTCTCCTTCTTTTTTTGCCTTTTTTAAAAATCTCTTTTCTAAATCGTTGCCAGTGGTCAAAGTTATATCCTCGAAGATTCCATCGACTCACGTCCGAACTACGCAACGTGATTATCTTATTTTTCACTTTAATGGAATGAAAGATGGGACGTTAATCTGCAATGGCGAACTTGCGTTGGCCGCTTCGTCGGCTGGCTGCTCCTCGAGAATTAAAAAACGATCCACTTGTTAGAAGGATCTACCTTGGAAAGGATCCCGGTACGTAATTTGCGGACGTCTCGTCTGTACTCTCGTTATACTTTTCGATCTCCTTTTTGTCGTGTAAAGAAGAGGAGGAAGAAGAAGAATATCTTGTAAAAGGCCGTTTTCTTTTTTTGTTTTTACTCTCGTACGAGACAAAGGAAGGGACGCTGGGCACATTTGGGTGTTCAAATTTGCCATTTCACTTGTCGGATTCCTGAGCCTATAAAAAAAATAAATTAAGCTGAGACATCGGCACCGTATCTTTTTACGTTTTTCTTTTTTTGTTTTTTTTTTCCCCTTAAATTTCATTTTATACGACCAAAGACGCGTAAGATTGATTTTTCTTGGATTTCGATACACAACAAAAAAATACGGTGCAGATTTCTCCACGTAACGTTTATCCTCTCTAAGTGGGCTCACTGTTATGTAACTCTATTTTATTATTCAAAAAAAAAATTCCCTATGCTCTACGCGTTATTCTTTTTTGTACATATATATACAGGGCTATCCGATTAAAAAGCACAAATCAAATTTGACAGCTGTCACGCTGATCGCTTTGGTCGATCGACATTTTGAAATTTTATGCAATCAAAAAGTAAGAATGAGTTTTGTAAAATCTTTGTAGCCGAGCCAAAAATTTTATTGATTAATCGGAGAACGGTCAGTTTCTCGATTTTTATTATTTCTTATATCAGCTGTGAGTGCGAGAGAGACCGAATCATCAGCGCTTACGTGATTGAAGAAGGATAGTCATATAAAAAATATTGATTTAAATTACACATTAATGATCTACGATATAACTTGGCAGAGAACTTTGAGGAAATGTCTTTTCTTCGATCGGTCGATTAAATCAATAATTTGCGAATTGAAATGAGAACATTTTTCTTACTTCGTCGCTGCACGATTTCGAGCTGCTAATTGACCGAAGCGAACGTACGACTGCTGGCAAATTTCACTGCCACGCCTTTCGGTCGAATAATCGTGTACATATATTAGTAAATTTAATTTTTCAAAAATTCAAATGGCCGTTCGTGTCGAACTTTTCAGGATTGAGACGCAAGACTCGTAGAAAGCACTGAAGGGGGAAAGTAAGGTAGAGAATGAGAGAGAAAACGAGAAAAGAATATAAGGAAAAGAAAAAAATAGTTCGACCAGAGACTTTACATTGAAACGGGTAAACATAGACAAAGATGGTCTAATTAACAAAAATGAAAAAAAAAAAATATAACAAGAACCGCGTTTCGCGAGTGTCTCAAACTATCAAGAACAAATTTCAAAATCGACTACGACTTTTGCCATTCGAATCGCTTCGACTCGCAGAAAGGATTCGATTGTATGAATGAAACTCTCTTAGTGAAGAAAAAAAAAAAATACAAAAACTATCTCGAAATTCTCCAATAAAAAACTTAACGATACTCGAATTACGAAATATCAAAGTAATAAATAATATGAATTCCGAGACCGATAAAACATGAGCATAAAGCTGAAAAAAAAGAGTGTCCAAAAGATTTATCCAAAGCTGCAAAATGAAATAAAGTAATATGATAATCACAAGGGGTTTGCTGGGGCGGGAGATTAAAATGGACAAAGCTCTTTCGAATCGTAACGAGCCTGCAACAAGACGTTTGTCTCTCTGTTTTCCGTTCATGGCGATAGATGGTGCTGTTGAACTTGTTGTTTTTGGTAAGGAATGGTTGCCATGGAGATTGGTGGTAATAGGCAAGAGGGGGAAACGGGGGTAGCGAAGGAGACTGGATTCAAAGATAAAAACGGTCGTTCGGATTAGACCAGGATTTGATGGCCGCCAGGGCGGAGGAACTTTCGGATGAGGGATAAAAGTTAATCGTTTGAAGTAACGAGGATTACGAGTAATATACAAATACCGAGTTTCGTTCATTCTCATGACTCTGCTTTGGAGTAAAGAATGCGGCGCGCGAAGGGTGTGCCAACTGTGCCACGCGTTGTAGTTGGGGATGGTAGATGACATCATCCATGCCACCAACCAGAGCTTCAGAACCAAGCCACTCCACATACGGAACCTGTCCTGCCTGCCTCCTGACTGAAGTGGAGAGTTCAGAACACATATAAGTACAATAATGGACACCGTCACACATACTTTGGAGGTTTAATTGATTGTCTTTTTTTTTAAGACAATGCTAACCTCTACCTCTCCCATAAAGACTTAACGGCAAGCGACGATAGACTCGGACTCTCGTTACTCGATCACTCGGACGCGTTTTAATATCCATAATACCGTGGGACAGAGGCATGTCTTTTTTTCTCTAGATCGATTTATACAAATTTTTATACAGGAATTCGAGCGAGGTCGAACTCTAACGGAATGCCGATAAGCTCTTTTTTTTTATATGCGTTCGTTATATATCTCAGGTTTGCATGATCGCGCATTGCAGTCGTTACATTACGTATTTTTGTGTATTTATAATGATATATCATATATATCAGTCTCCCCGATATTTTCGTTTCTTCGGCCGTTAAGTTTTTCAAGCGTACTCTTGGGCCCAATGGGCCTTATTATTCATTCTATATATCTATGAATATATATATTTATTTATATATATACATGTATGCATGTACATTATTGCGTGAAACGTTACAAGTGGAACGTAAATAATAACATACCTATGGAACCTGAAAGAATAATTGATTAAAGCTGAAAACACAAGTTTTATTAAGTTCTCTTTTCATTGGTTATTTATATGTGTACGCGTGACAAAGGAGACCAATACTGAACTTATCGTGGTGAATAGTTTTTTTTTTTGAAAATACTATTGAGTCAATGTGTCAAAAAGAAATCAGTCGTCGAACCGTGCTTTGGCGAAAATATTCTAAAAATATAAAATACGTAAATCGTTCGTATTAAGATGTTTTAGAATTTTTTTACATACAGTATATACTTGGATATGTCCAGTTATGATTCCTATGATTTTTTTTAAATTGTGCACTATCACAATTTTGGTTTATCGTTTAAAGATTTTTGAATAGGCTCATGCGAAGCGTTATAGTCACACGGTAAGAGGCTGGACACAGGTAAAATTCTATGTAAAAAATTATTTCGAAAAACACAAGTGTGCACAAGGAATAGACGATTGATCGTCATGAAAAAAGAAAAATCCTCTTACTGTATGGTAGGGATTTGTTTTTGGAAATCGAAAGAAAAATACAAAAAATTTAATTCGACGCTTCGCTTGGGCAGTTCTGATCGCGAGGATGAATCACTCGATAGAGATCTGATTAAAATTTTCTCACAGAGAAAAGTTACTCTAAGGATATTACGGGCATTTTAAAAGAACTACGAGGAATTATTTTGATTTCTAAAGAGCGACTTCCTCCTCGCGATCCCAGCGACATTTCCGGTGTCGCTGCAGAATACGGAACCTGTAAGAAATCGGCTCTTCCGTGAACCGTAATTACGTCACTCCGGTACTCGCAATGGACATACCTGCTCTCGTTTGGCTGTTTTTTCTTCTTTCTCTTTCTTGCGCACCTCCAACAGATACTCGTTGAAGAGACTCTCGCGCTCCCGCATCTTCTCAACGTTTTTAAAGCGTTCATCCCTTCCATGCTTTTGAGCAAAATCACTGAACGACGATCTAAGTAACGAACCCAATTAATATAAATCAATGAAAACCTCTTCGTTAATACTGAACGCAGGACAATTTTTGAACTTACTTTCCGTGAAGGTTAGCTTCCTCTAGGAGCTTTTGAAACTGCTCTTTCCGTTCCTTCATCTTGTTCCTCTTCTCGCGACGCTCCTCCTCCGCCCTCTCCTTCACGTATTTCTCGAACACCTGCTTCCTCTCCTTAGACGTCAGCAGGAGGTACCGTGGGTCAAAGACGATCTTGTGCAGTTCTTTTTCCCAAGTGCTAAAAGCTGATACCTAAGGAGAAATATATGTAAATTTTAAAGTCGATTGAGCCAGTTTTTTTTTTTTCATTTTTAACAAAGTAATTAAAAATAGACTTACGTCCTTTTCCGCGAGCATGTCCCGGAAGGATTTAATTCTTGTCTCCAAGGGAACAATAGCCCTCTCTCTGGCTGCCCTGACTTCCGCTTCTATGGCAGCTTCCTTGCCGATGTCAATGGTCTTTTTGCCTTCCTTTTCTTCTTCCTCTTTAACCACCACGACTACGCAATTAAAATGTTCTTAAATAAGGTATATATTATATTGGAATATAGGAAGATCTTTTGTACCCTTAGTTTCCTCTTGCTTGCTCTTCTTAGCCGGAGTCGGCTGATCCTCGTCGCTGCTCTCGCTTGAATCTGACTGTCTAGCATTTTTCGTAGTACCGAGAGCGTCTGGAGGTGTCGACACCATTTTGTCCACGTCCTGACGAAGCACTAGATCTTCCGGTCTCTCCCAGACGGAAATACGTGACGACGGATTGTAGAAAAATACTCTGCCGTCTCCCGTCCAGACGACGCACCTGTAAATTATATAATAGTTTCAGTATATTTGAGAAAAATCACTACCGTACAGTTATCTGTTGATTAGGATGAATCGATTACCAAGGTGTCCCAGGTACAGGAGTACTGGAAATCGGTCTAGATTTATCTTGAGGCTTGGCAGCTTCCTTAGGTATCGAATCTTCCTTCTTCTGTTTATTGTTCTCCATTTCCTTGGAATTTTCTTTGGCTTCATGACTGCCCTCTTGAGGCTTTTCTTGTTTTGTTTGATCTGGGACGGCTACGCTCGCAGCTGCAACCGATTCCTCGGCTTTCTGCCGCAAAGCCAATTTGGCACCTAGGAAGAAAAAACTAAATAAATACCTGTTTATATGTTTACAAAAATTCAATATTGATATGACATCGTACTCTCAAAATCCTTCAAGGCTTGAGGTTTTTCCCAAACGGATTCTCCAGCTTTACTATTGTAATAGTAAAGTCTTCCATCAGGTGCACGGTGTTCCGTCCATATCATAGCGGAAGCCACCAACTCCGGATCAATCTGAGCTAGCAAAGCCGGATCTTCCGGTGCCGCTTGTGGTGTCATTACTCCGTGAGGCATCTGTGGCATTCCTGGGAACAAAGTAAAAATGATTTTAACATTTCTATCGCCATTATAGAATCAGGTGAAACCTACCCCAATTGGTCTGTGGAGGTCCGTAACTTCCGAAGGCTTGAAACCCTGGAGGTGGCATGCCAAAAGGAGCAGCACCAAATGGCGCTGCGATCGGTCCGCCAAACTGATTAGGCATTCTATGTTGCATAGGTACCATATTCGGTGGAGGTTGCATCATATTAGTGGCTGTATTTACAGAGGGTGTTGTAGCTACAGTAGCTGGCGTACCTGGAGGCATTCCTGTTGAATTTTAAAGTATATTAGTGCGTAAAATGGCGTCTATTTTCAAAATATACCAAAGATGTTAACTTACCGTTTGTTTGGTTGACATCCGGCTGTGGAGCCATTTCCGATGATTCGTTAAGTGCAACGGGAGGAACCGTACCAGGTGGCGCTGTACTCATCTGATTGATTGCTTCAGCGTTGTTAGATGACGACTGATCGCTACCTTGAGTCACTCTGGGTTCAGTGACCTGCGGCTGTGTTGCGTTAGTCGTCGTAGGTGTAGCATCTCGTGCAGTTTGTTTCGCAGCTCCATGTACTAGCTGTTCCAACTGGAAATAAAATTATTATAATACTTTGCATCAGATATGAAGATTCTCGTTGCATCATTTTACCAACCTGATCCTGCACCATTACTTTGACATTTGGTCCCTCCGGTTTAGTCCAGGTCGTCTCTCTAGAGCGTATATTGTAGTAGTAAGACTTTCCATCGGAAGTCTTGGTTTCCACCCAGACCTCGCCATTGAGATCCAATCCTGGAATGTTTGTCTGTTGTTGGGCCTGCTGTTGTTGTTGCGGTTGTTGTTGCCCTGGAATCTGCATAAGTCGTTCTCGTTATAACAATTGAATATTGTGACACGTGCAAAGACACCCGAGAACGTACGCTGTTCATGGAGGGTGGTCCCATTCCAGGAGGCGGTCCAAAAGGTCCTGGCCCGGCTCCAATCGGTCCGTTCATCATGTGCGGTGGTGGCTGTGTCGTTAGCGAACGCACACGTTAACGTCAACCAACCAACCGATAGTATTTATAGAATATTAGCATGTACCACAACTTCTGGATATTCAACTCAAATTCAACCATCGTTGTAAATGATCTTAGATTTTCATTCAGTTTCTCAAGAAATATTATCTTGTTGAAGTTCCAAGAATCGTGGTACGCCCTATATGTAGGAAACTTACCATTCCTGGTGGTCCCATCAAATTTGGAGGTCCCATAAGATTAGGTGGCCCCATAGGTCCCCAACTTGGATCGAATGGTGGAGGTCCTCGAAATCTGGGTCCTGCTGGTCCTGGTGGGCAATTTGGTCTAGGTGGACCCTCGAAAGGAAATCCATTGTTGGTGCCTCGAAACATAGGTCCTCTTGGTCCAAATCCTCGTCCTCTAAACCGTGGTGGACCACCTCGCATTGGAAAATCAAAACCACCTCTACCCCTACCCCTTAAATTGTTGCTTCACGTTACAAGTAAAGGTTACTTGCTAGGCACAAGGAACATAGGAACTACCTGGCCAAGGTAAGGTAAAATTGTTATTGGTGAGGGCCATAGTATCAATGGAGATCTTGATTAAGGTTACACGAATGCTGACCCTAATATATTACAAGGTAACTAAATATATGACAAAAAAAAATAAAAAAAACAGAGAATCCATACAAAGACTGTAAAACTATAGTGAGGAAAAAATTTAATTGAAATCTTCAATGAAGCTAGCAGCGACATTTGATGTAGTTGTATAATGGTGTGATGGAATGACCATGAGCCGGTAAAACCTAACCTAATCTCCTCGGCCAGGAAGACTCAGGATGTGGAACTGGTGTGAAGAAGAGGCTGACTGGATCTTCTAATATTCACCTGAATCCACCCCGACCTCGGGGAACGAAGTGCCTGTACTCGTCGCCCTCGAAGTTGTACTCCTCACTTTCCTCCATAGACTCATCATTGTGTTCTGGTTCAGCAGCTGGTACCAGCTCCGTGCTCATCGCCGCCGACTCACTAGTTCCTTCCATCATCCCTAATTATTTTCACGATTAAAAGCCTTTTAGACGCCCATTTAATTAGTTTTTTTTGTAACACGCATCAAACGCCGCAAACAAATCACTATTTTATTCGTTGCAAGCCGTAAACATATTATTACCAACAATAAAGTAAAATGTCCCTAGAAAAGATCTCGTGCGAATCTTGAATATTTAGAACAACATAAAAATTACTAGAATCCATACGAGATTCTGGTGACATTCCCTAGAACCTTCTTAGAAAATTCGAAATACCGAAATCTCATTGGCTGAAAGTAGTAAAAATGGCCGAGTGGGCGTTACCAACTCAGCGACATGCTTTCTCACGAAGAAATATCAATGTGACGCACGAGCTGTGCGATTATTTTCAGCCGATAAGGTAGTACATACAAGCTAAGCAATCGGCTTCATTGATGATTTGTAGTTCCTTCTAAAGTGTCTCAGATTTATCTACATAAAAGCAATTACTTAATTCATAGATAACAGATGGCACTAAAATAACTCGTTAAATACATACAAGCCAGCAGTAATATTGAAGATGTTCCAGTACGTATTCTTTATACATTCACCAGATCATGACTGTAAAACCGGTTGACTTATCAAAATTGCAAATGACTGTTTGGATGACACGGGCCCTTTACACTCATTAAAATCATTAAAGTTGTCACGATATAAAAAAGAGTTACAATGTGACTACACCTCCCGCTGCCTCTTACATATTCCGTTCCACTTAACTCTTTTAAAATGATAAAACAATTATCAATCCTAAATGGCGGCTATGACTATTCAAAAGAGTACCACTACCCACAACGCCCTCATAAAATTTCTACCAATCCGCGTTAACCCCGCGAAACGTTATCGCTCCTCTCATGAAAGTTTTACCTCAATCTTTTCAAGAGCCAATTACAGAGCTGCGATATGAATCTTGGTAAAGCTGTCCAGCTCAAATTATCTCATAACGCTCAAGAGTTTGTAGGCTGCCATTAATAGACAGGCGTTTAGATTTATGTTTAGTCAAGTTCTTTCAGAACATGGAGGATCTTCGATTCCATGAACGAAACAGGTACGAGCTACCGCAGACTTGCCCTATTATTGATGAAATATAAATGGAATCGATGCAGGCCGCGATACGTTCGTACCAGTTCGTGTGTGCACGTGAAAACCCGAATAATTCACCTGACATGAGGTGTCACCTGACTAACCGTTAGTCATACGTACGTATAACGTTATCCATTGTGAATTTTTTCGTAAATATATTAAATTTTAACCAAGGACAAGAATCATTAGTTTCCACGTGTCTACCATAACGATATCAGAACTTTTAATCGAGTCGATGTGACTCGAAATTGTATGTTTAAAATACATTTTTTTATTCACCCCTAATGACCAATTGCGTTACAGTTCTAAAAAACAAAGTGAAATTTTTTTTTTCTTTCATGGAAAATAGCACGATCTCACGCACGCTAAAAATATTCTACATTAGCAAAGAGTAAGTAATTGGACAACGAATATGAGAAAATTAAAGTTTTTAATTTTGGACAAAAAAAAACTCTTGAGGCAACATCGCTCGGTTGATGAATAATTTGTAAATTAACGGTTTTGCAATACCGACAAGATTTGGCAGCAGGATCGATCGGTAAAGGATCGACTCCTGCAGATTTGATCGTTCGGTAAGACTTGCGTGTCTCCGTCGAATCGGTAGAAACCGCTCACGTGATCATTTCGTGATTGGCCGTAGGCCTTGTGGGCTCCCTTCCCTCGCCGACCTAACGACCCTTTGGATACCACCATGGTCTCCCACCCTGATACTTGGGGTGCCAATCCAGACCAATCCAAAGGCATATCCAACGCCACGGCACTGCTAGGTACGGCCGCGGGAGACAAGCTTGGGCCGCGCCGTCTCGCGCGCGCGATCAGCAGTCAGTCTATCGGCACCCTGCGTACCAGCCGCGTCGCAGCGCTTACGTAACCGAGAGTAGCACCTGTAATTACTTGTCAGTGTTTTACCTGATGCCTTGAGCTGTTCGGCGGCTGGTTGATCTGCGCGTTCTCGAAGCTGGCTAGAGATAGGAATATATAGAAAAGAAGGAAACAAGAAAAAAAAAAGGAAAAATTAGACGTAATATCGCTCGTGCCTCCCGTGAAAAAAAAAACAGATTCGCGGTCCTTAAATTTAAAAGTCGTTCAACTCTCTGGTACCAGGTCGTCCGCAACTCCCAATGTGATATCCTGTATTCGGGTCAGTCCAGACAGATACCAGGTGAGGATCTCCGTACCTGGTATAGATCGGAGTGAGTCCCTTGACGCAATCCTATCAGCATTAATCCGGGGGCCAGTTCAGATCCTGCATGGGCCCCGAGGTTCGCGCGCCTTGCAAGAGAGTGGTGTACGCGTTGGTGGCTAGCAGCGGCGTCCCCGTCGGCCTATCGATTACTTTAAAATAGACGCGGGGAGACGAAGACACCTGCTCAGGGGGCGCCCCCTTAGCGTGACAGGTGCAGCAGTGCGATAGCACCAGGGGTAGTGGTGGTGCTGGCGGAGGAAGAGGAGGGCCAGGAACAAGAGGAGGAGGAGGATCAAAGGAAGCAGGAGGAGCAGGAGAGGAAGTCGGGAGGAAGAAGCCAAAGACGCACAGTAGAAGCGGAAAAGGAGTTGGAGGTTAAGGAGGACGAGGACGAGGACGATCGCGAGGACACCCGGAAGCGGAAGAAGAAGAAGAAGAGAAAGAAAGGGTGGTGGCGGAGGTGCTGGAGGCGGTGGCGCCGTATCGAGTTCTTCGAGTCAAGACACGAGAGTGGAAATCCTGAAGAACCTGAGGAACTATTACCAAGCACCAGGACTAGCCCCGGTACAGGTACCGGTCACTACCAGTGGCGGTGCTGGAGGTGTCGGCGCAGAAAGTGGAAGTCGAGGAAGTGGAAGGAGCCGGCACGACCGGCAGCGTAGCGCGACCTGCTCGCTGGCAGGATATTCTATACCGTGACACGACCTGGAGGCGCCCGTCGTCTTCGCCGGTTCAACCATAACGCCGCCCGCTCTAAAACGCCCGAGACGGGATACGGTGGATACGTCGTCAGCGCCACCGTCGCCCTCACCATCGCCATCATCGTCGTCCTCGTCGACGAACTCGTCGACGTCCGTCGTCGTCGTCCGCACCGTCGCGCCGCCCCCGCCTCAGCCGCCGCCCCCATTGCCTCCGCCGCCGCCGCCCCTGCCCCTGGCCCTGCCCCTGGCGCTGCCCCTCGGCCACCAGACGTCGGCGGTAACACGAAACAACAAGCACCAGCTACAGGGCATCGCGACGGCGAACAACAACGCCGCCAACGAAATCACCGGACGCATCGTCATGGACGCACCCCTGTCACAGAGCATGGACTCCGTCAACACAGTCGCCACTGGCGAGGACGAGGTACGATATCAAACGTTCTCCTCCCTAGCGCTCGTCATCTTCGTTCGTCATCTTCGTTCACCTCGCTCCGTCTCTATGCATTCTGTTCCTCGATGCGTATCGGTTTACCTAGAACTGCTAGAAACTTTATGTAGTTCCTCCGTTCCGAGGGAACCTGACATGGTTCTGCGTGGATGATGTCGAGGACGGAGCATATACTGTGCTTTTCTATTGTATAGCGTGTGACTGGTTATGCGCACGCAGAGCATAGAACAAGGAGAGACCCTCTTTCTCTTTCTCTCTCTCTCTCGCTTCCCGTCCATCATTCTTTCTCTCTCGTTCTCCCGCGCTGCCTGCACGAGACTGTGGTTAGTAGATAGTGGTTAGAGGAGGTCGCTTAGGTGGGAGAATTCGATCGGAACACACGGCACACACGCAGGTGACGTTTCTATGCTGGATCGGCTAACCTTTTCATACCTAACTTCCTTCCTTCCTTACACCGTCTTACATCATTTCTGCTTCAGTCTCTAGGCTCACCAGCCCTTCTACCTGCATCTATCCTCGTGGGTTCGTGTTCTCCTTGTCTCCCTCGCCCTGACCCCTACCCTCCCTTCCACTCTATCTCTCTCTCTCTCTCTCCCTTGGCCACCTGACACGAGCACGCTACAGACACGACTAGCGTTCCTCTCTCTCTCTTTCTCTCTCTACGCCTGCGCTCTCCTCCCTCTCAGGATATCCTCCCTGCACTCTACGTTCTACTGAGCACTCGCGAGCGGCTGGCATGACCTCCTGCGCTCACAAAATCCTTTGCTTCTCATCCACTGGTATCGGTGTACTAGTATCATAGCTAGTATTAGTATCACTAGCACTCCGTTACGTCTACCATAGTACACACACTCCTGTCCCACCTTTACGACCCTCACGCTGCTTGGCATCCCTCACTTGCTCACTCCCCACCCTCTTCCCACGTTCGTTATTGATTTTTACGCGACGTGCGCTCGACAAAAAGTGAGGGAGAGAGAGAGAGAGAGAGAGGAGAGACTGGTAGAGGGGAAGACACGGAGGGACCGCCGTAGTCTGTCACGTCATATGGAGGAGGTGGATTACCCACAACACATGCGTTCTTCATGACCCTCTACTATTCTTCCCACTCTCACTATATACTCTCTGTCCTTCTCTCTCGCTCTGTTTCTCCTGAAACGCTACTCGCGACACACGCCGGCTCTGCATTTTCTAACGGGGTTGTACTCCACAGCCGTGAGTACTTCGACCACGGAATAGATGGATTATTATAGAGAGGCTTTCGATGCATTTTACGAGCACTGGCCTGCCTGTACTTACCGTGGTGCTATAGTGCCTGCCATGGCTGTAAAGATAGTATACGATTCAGCCGATACACTTCTATGTACATTGGAATGTTAGGATTTCATTCAGTATCCAATTATTGGATTGTTTCCATTTGATTTTCCCGTACTGCTATTTTGTCTCTACTCGATCCTTGAAAATTACCAGGAACCAATGGGAATCCGCGACGGAGCTTTTATTCCGGTTTAAACGTTGCGCTCGAGTTTCCCATCTAGGTAACGTCTGGTGAATAATTGGTTTATGGAAAATTAAAATTACTCTTGCATGGTAGCCCATTGTGCGCTTGAAGTACGCGATTCTTTCGTTACGTTTGTTTTTAGTTTGAAGTGATGTTTTTTTTTTTACGTGAGCCAGTTCGTCCGCCATGATGATTTTCCACGTGCCCGCACGTCATAATTGTCTGTGCATGTACTTAGGCGCGTGCACGTGCCTTGAGAATCGAAAGGGCTTCGTGAATCGTAGGGACCGTTAAAAAGCTATACACTTTACTGAGCTCTCTCCCTATCTACGGCTTTAAATATTGGATAGTCTCTACTGGAGTTGCGGGTACTTTATATTGGCGTCGGAAGAGGTTAACCTATGAAAAATATATTTTTACCTGAAAATTCACGACTACTCGCGATGTATCGCGTAAACTTACATACGCGGATGCCACTATCACGAATTGCAGCTGCACTGTCCAAGACTTCATTTATTATCGCCAAGATGCATTATGGGTATGGTATACCATTTATATGTATAGGCATTTTCAGGCGTACGCAGGAGAATAACAGTTATCGCGTAGTATCAAGTAATTAATTATTTCCAAGTTACCACCAAAGTTTGGCAAGTGTCAAGTTTTTGTTACCAATTCGGAAAAATTTGTTGACGTTGGTCGTAAGCCGGGAATCGACTTTAAGGTAGTTTTGCAAGGAACTTTTGAAGTACGCGGAAAGAGGGTTAAGGGGTGAAAGGGTATGACACGTGACACTCGTTACGGGCTGAGAAATTGTAGTTATATTTAAGAAATGTATATACTGAAAAACCCTCTTCTTCAGTTTCTTCTTTCATAAATTTTCATCCCTTTTCTTTTCTACTTTATATCCGTCTTACGTATCTTAACCTACGTTCCCACTGAGCGTCCGACCAGTGGCAGTGGAAAACGTGGAGCACCTTCAAGGCGCTATGGTCGATATTGCACGGAGAAGACGCTCTTTAATTTTGCAAGGACGCCTCGCCGTTATTCACGCGGAATCTCGATCTTTGCAGTCGCTTCCGGGGTTAAAGACTGCAATGAAAATGCATACAGAGGCGACGCCCGTGGCGGCTTTGCGAAGTTGGGCAATCGACGATGAGTATTATTTTTTGTTATGAAAACCAGGAATAATTTTTTTTTCACTCCGATTCGTCGGTATGGAGTTCAAAGAGTATAGCTATAAAAATAAATTGGTACGAGCACACGAAAAGCCGAGCGCCGCAATTAATTTTCTAGCGTATCGTTAATATTTTTTCAATTCAATTGCAACCAGGTATGTAATGTTCTTCCAGACCACCCTAAGCGAACGTATATCAACCTGCGACCGTGTAATATCGATCAACCGCGCAATTTCCCACGAAACTCCGTCCCTGGTAAACTCCCCAGGGGACTGTTGCATCTATTTTCGAAAGAGGGGCACTGACGATAAACAAAAAAAAATTACACGAAACGATACACCGGTAACAGGTGCTCGACCGTATGTTTCGAAAATGCGACAGGTGCTCGATTAAGGCGCAGGATCTGCTGCATTTTTTTTTTCACCTTTTCGACCCGAGTCCATTTTAGTCACAGGATCAGTCGAGTCAGCGAAGACTCGAAAAAGCACATTGTCGATGTGCACTTTGAAGGGGAAAAAAAGTAAAGCGAAGTAGCACTGCTGTATAACGCATGTGAGCTGGAATTAACGGATAATATGTGTAATACGTTATAATTACACGTGGTCAGGTAAAATGATAGTATTTTGGAATTTAAAAATCGAGTCGAAAAATTTGTTGCTTGCCGCTACTCGTATCTTACGAAGAAATTTTACGTCACGTCAAACGCGGAGGCGTCACCGATAGATGCAACTCCAAACGAAACTCCTGGTGGCAAAATTCGTATTGAATTCGTCGGAACGACAGAATGATTATATAACGATGAACAATAGAGCGAGCAAGTTCTAGCGGGAGGCATTATGGCAGAGCGGATGTTGTATAACGGTTAGCCAGCCAAGAGGAACGACGAGAGCAGCAAACCGTAAACGCCACGAACGTTCAACCTCGTCCTCGTCCTCCTCGTTCTCCATCTTTTTTTCCTCTCTTTTCCTATCCTATTCTCTCTTTGTTTTTATTTTTCCTCTTTTTCGTCACTCCTCTCTTTCTTCGCTCCGCGTGCCCTTATTATCGCCAGCTCTCTGATCCCCTTTGGAAATGCACCTTCAATTTACACAAAACCAATTGGACAACTCGGTAACTCCTTTTTTTTTTTTACTAGGGTTTTCTTTTTCTGTTAGGAATTTATTGCTTTTCTTTCGTCCGAATCATTGTCTTTTTTTTGAGTTTCACTGTGTTACGGAGAATTCCTCGTTATGGACACACGTACACAGATGTCCGTGGCCCAGAAAATTGATGATGAATCATTTCGCTGAAATTCTATTGTGTCGCACAAAGACTCGAATCATCGTTGCATGTTTCTCTCGGTAGGAATATTACTGCGCAATTATTTACTGTTATGTCGATCAATGTAAACTGAGGAAAGTCGATGAAAATATACAAAATAACGATACACATCAAACGCACTGTACAATTTGTGTAGCACTCGAATCATATTTCGGAAAAATCACGTGACAAATATAACGGAAAATTGAGTCAAAATACTGCGACAGAAAAAAATCTACTGAGAAAATAAAAAATTCTTGCACAATCGACGAAAGCCAAAAAAAAAACGCGAAAAAACGTTTCGATCGTAATTTCAAAAGAAAATATCGCGTCGTACGTCGAATGAAATTTTTCTAGGCACGTTTCTATTTAATTCAAGAGTGATCGTGGCGCTAGTGTCGCGCTCGCCATAATACCGCTACCATGGCAATAACGCCACGATCGTTTCTGTCGCATGAATAAACGATTTGCCCGCGGCAATAGGGAGAATCGTCGTGCGTTGTGTGTCGCCTTCATTCCTCGTCGGCCAGACTTTGCGTCGCCGTTTTCTTTCGATCGGCCAAACATAACATTGTGCCATACGCACGCGCCTTTATCACATCCCACAGCCAGAGGATTCACTCAGGTCGTCCATACCGCATCGAAAAGTGTAAAATTTTCTATATAACTGAGAAAAAGGTGTAAATAAAAATTCGCATGACACGTGAAAACAGAAATTCAATATGACAATGTTACATTTCTCTTTATTGTTTTTTCTTTCTCCTCCACTGACAGAATACACGATGGCGTGTCCATTACCTATCCATACGCGTTAGTAGAGGTCTGTGGCGAATGGGTGTGACAGCAAATGTAATAGTTGAAGAAAACGGCCGAGGATAACAATAGCAATGGTACGGAGAAACAAGTAACGTTGGCTGGCTGCATCAATAATAAAAGCTCGCGAGGTCAAATCAATTGTAATGTACGACGCCATGTGCTCCGGTACTCGCATGCATTTATTGTTAAAGTTGCGCAAGTAGGTGCACCGTGCTCTTAACCGTTTTATGGAAAGTATCAAACGTATGTAAGAGACTGAAAAAAATATGCAGCAATTACCATAAGGGATTAGTTTGACCGCGTTGACTTGAATTATCTTTGTTCGAAGTTCAGTTTTAACTTAGGACATTAATAGTCACGTGACACTTGGTTTCAGGATTAATGGAATGGGTCAGTCCGTTGGGGGTGGAGGAGGGGGGGGGGGGAGGACGTCCGAGGAGTTCGAGTCGACTTTGGTCTGTTTGGGTTTGGCTTTTGGGGTTTGTCCTCGATTAATGCGATTAGATCGTGATTCGTATTCTTCTTAGAGCCTTACGTGCGCTTACATGTGTTCGTGTGGAGTCACGAAACAATTATGAATTGTCATGACAAAAGAAAATGAACGTCACCAGAGTTGGAGGTTTATCCATATAATTCTCAGAGCCGCGAGAATTTAGTTTCATTGCGTCGTGTTTCTTGGTAGAGTCCATGTGATCCGGTGATTTCGTATTTTTCGCACTATTTACTTCACTTTCTAAATTGTTTTCGTTTTACGGCGTTCGCCTCTGTGAGAATACGCATTACGTATTCGCTTTAAGAATATCGTAGTGCAACGTAGTGGTATGCACGTAAATTGAAAACACTCTGTTCACTAACGTTTCTGTCGCCTGATTTATTTGTTTTCAGAATTAATCTGTCGAGGAATGGAATTGTTTGTTAAAAGTTCAAATTAATACCTGTAGCTCAACTGAGGTAAATCGCGATAAAAGCAATGAGTGAATAACACGAAAAAATTGGAAAACAAGTTTAAATCCAACGAGCGTATTTCCGCTTGAGGTGAAAAGACAAGAAAAAAAATAAAAAAAAAAATAAAAAAAGCGTAAAAGAAAACAACCGGATTTTGGCCTCGATGCGCGCCAGTTATTTTTTTCAATGATCATCGTAAACGCACGAAATCGTCGCCGGCGCGTAAGAATTTTTTCGTGTCCTGGGAAATGCATTTACATAGAGGGTCCACCATGATTTTTTTCCAAGTCCCGCAGACACAACACTCGATCCCACTATAATAATGGTGGTCGTCGATTGGATTACGTCGTGCGGAATTAAAGCCGTACTCGTCGACTCATCCGACGCGAAAACATTGCTCGCCGAACAGGAAATGCGATATATCGATATTGTTACAAGTCCGGAAATGTTTCTCTCGAGTGTACGAACTCGAGCGAGTTTAGAAACGTGAAAAATTTTACAAAATAATTTATTAACCTCAAGCATCTTACTTATATACGACGTCACAAAGTTTTACAACCGCTGACGCTTGTCGCATCGATTGAGACGGATCGGGCGCGTTTACAATGAAAAGTAGAACGGTAGGCTAAGGCCCAATCGGAGCGTGAACACTGAACAATGGCCAATGACGGTCGTTATGAACCAATCTAATCGTCCGTAGTTCCGATCATCGTTCCGCTTTTCTAGGTTGGACTGCAGGACACTCTAGGACATCTATCGATAGAACGTTGCAACTACGTATCTTAGTAGGCAGCCTCTCTATGTGTTCATGTAGTTCATGCTTACAATTAGTTCCGAATTTTGAGAAGGCGTTATCGAACGTCCGTTTTAATACGCGTATACGTAATTGTGAGTGATTTGGTTTATCACGATGATCTAGTAGTGCAGTGATCGTTCGATTAAACTGGCAGTTCGCCAGTGTCGCCGCAAGAAAACATGGCTCCCTGTAGTTTGTAAAATATTTTTAAGTACTAGAAAATCAAGCCACTGACGTACAGATGTCAAATACGAGCAGCGTTTGCCGTGTTCTCTGCGACTGCGATATTTCTCCAGCCTTTGGAGCGTTAGATACGCGGCTACGCGGCTTATGGCAAAAATTAACACAATTAAGGTAATTATTCTCCTTTCTTGTTACAGGTGCGCACATTGTTCGTGAGTGGATTGCCCATGGATGCGAAACCCAGGGAGCTCTATCTGCTCTTCAGAGCGTACGAGGTGAGTTAGTTTGTTGTGCTTGTTTTTCTTAGGCATTACTGTTAACCTATACCGCATTTCATTATTCCTCCAGTTTCTTTCTCATTTACGTTTAATTAATATTATGAATCTTTGATTTTGTTAAACTCGTTGAATAATGTATCTTCTCGCGATAGTCCAGTTTTTTCTACTTGTAAGGATATTTCTTATGGAATACCTAGAGACCGTCCTGTAACGCTTTCTGAATGCAATTAGAATTGTTATTGTCCAGCGTCAAATGTATTAGAATATAGTAAGTGCAAGGAAACAGGCGAGAAGGCATCCTTTTTAAATCTGTCCAAGAGGCAGTTTGGAAGTGTGAGTAAAGAAGATAGGTGAAAGGTGAAAAAAAAAAGAGAAATGGAAAGAACTGGGATCGGGATCACAATGGGAAATTTTACGGGGACCAGTTTTTAAGGTAGTTTACGTGTTCACAAAAAAAGGGGAAAGCCCTGACGAATGAAGGTCAGCCTGTCACGAGCAATGTAAACCATGAAAATCTAGAACGGTACTTACGGCCAACTTGTTGGGCAATGACCATAATCAAAATGGCCGCCCTCTGTCAACTATGGGAATTCTATAGAAACTTTTGACTGCATCTAATATCTAATACTCGATATTAAAAATGCTCTAATATCTGTTACAGGGCTATGAAGGCTCTCTGCTGAAGATCACAAGCAAAAACGGGAAAACAGCATCGGTAAGTAATTCTGATATTATTCTCGTGCAAATTTCTTATATTTTTATATTAACCTGTATGTACGGCTTAATGCGATCGCCATGTAACGAATACGTTGTTAAGGTACAAGTTTATGTACACAAGTAAAGGGTGGTCGAGTGATAGGATAATACTTATATTGACGTAAGGTTAACTTGAGAATTATATTTTTTTTAATTCTTTAAAGTAATTCTGATATTATTCTCGTGCAAATTTCTTATATTTTTATACTAACCTGTGTGTACGGCTTAATGCGATACGTTGTTAAGGTACAAGTTTATATGCAAAAGTAAAGGGTGGTCGAGTGATAGGATAATACTTATATTGACGTAAGGTTAACTTGAGAATTATAATTTTATAAATTCTTCACCCATTACGGAAACGAACATAATGGCTGCCAGTTACTAGCAATGACGATGATGCCGATGATACAGCACGTCGTATTATGGTTCTACCTCACTAATGACTCTACCTAATACGAACGTCCACAGAGTGTTCGACTGTTTGAATACGCTTAAATGACGCAATAGCAAAGCACAGAATGCGACAGTCGTTAAGAATATCGCGAGACGTATGTACAGTCCAGGTAACAAGAGATGAGCATCATTGGGTGGAATAGCACTAGGCTCGTGCCGACGTCCGTTTTCTGTGTGAACGCACCTTTAGACCTTCTCTCGGTCGCTGGCACGGTTAGGTACAACCGTACAAATCAATACGGGGCAGTTCCCCAAGCGGTTTGTTTGCTACGATAGCAATACCCAGAATTATGCAGAGTTCACCTCGATTTCGGTATCACGCTGAGAATGCGTGTCCCGATTGGAATCTGGCGTAAAAAAATAATTCTCACGTGTACAACTGGGTTCTAGTGTGTACAGCTTTTCGCCTAGTTTCAATTTTTGTACACACGACCCTTAAGAATTTGGTAGGAATATAAAAAAAGAAATTAGATCTGTATCTAGCAAGTGTCCTCATGATCGAATCGCCTCAAGCCGAAGTTGATAGATGAAGGATTTTAATGGGATTTTCGATTTTCTTTTTCTTTTTTCACAGCCTGTGGGTTTCGTCACGTTTCACACGAGGGCTGGAGCAGAGGCGGCGAAACAGGACCTGCAGGTAACAATAGATAAATACAAAGCTTTAAAGATCACGCGACCATAGGGGAGAATATTCTCAATAGTAATTAGTAAATTCTGTCCATTGAACGGACAGGTAAAATCGATGAGTCAACGAATAATAAAAAAAAAAAGAAAAGAGCCGTCAGTAAAACAGGAGAGCTTTTTTAATATCACCAAAGATAACCTTTCTTCCATTTTCCAATCAAGCTGAGCACGGGTTTGACGCTATCTCTTATAAATTAGTGACACACGACCCTTCATTTTTCTTTTTTTTTTTTTTTGGTTCCTTAAAATAAAAATTCCACCACCCCCCTGCCCACTGAACTCTTGTTCGACCCGAGGTGACCCTGCCTCGTTCGAGAAACCAAAAAAAAAATTCCATTTTGTTCCTAACGCAAAATTTTGGATCTGGAAAAAAATTCAGAAGGCATCCTGACGATTCGTCCAATTGGCTTGAGAATTGATTACACGCGACATACAGCACCGTGTGGTTTTAGTCGATATGTCGTTTTTTTTACATATTCTATTCTGTTCTGACCTTTTGACCTTTTCAACCTGAAACTTCCTCGAGTCACAGCCCTACATTCGGTTCCTTGTACGATTCCATTCTCACCCCTATTTCTCTACCTGTATAACGCATTTAAATATTCACCTAATTACTTCTCTGGTATTTTCATTTTTTTTTTTTTTTCAAATAGATATATACGTATATATATTTCTTTGTAACTTCTGTTGGTTGGTCTGATCACACCACGCAACTGACCTCACGCAATATGCAATTTTTTCCACCACGTAACCCCCTCTCTATCTTCTGGGACCTTCTCCCCCTGCCCAAGTTTCTCACTCGCCCAATTCTCGAAATTCTCTCTCTGTCTCTCGATGTCATTTTGGATGCTTTTTTTCGGGCGAAAAGTTACGATCAACTTTAATACGTCAAATGCAGAAAGGCCAGAGTTACATTTTTTAACAAACTATTTTTAACTTCGTGGGAAAATGTCACTCGGTCGGCATTCAGCGTTATCTAAATTCAGTGCATTAATTCGTATCAGGGGGTTGATCGGTCACCAGGTCAAAGGTACATTTCTGGATGGTAACTACATATGCGTTACATATAGATATATACAAATATGTGAGCGAGGGTACAAAAGGAGCAGCGAAAGATAGAAGCATATGATATTAGTCGCCAAAATATTTTCGTCAAGCTGGGAAGAGTCGATAGGTCGATTCAGGTAGGAAAGTGTCACGTGAAAGATAGAGTTCAGGAGGAGGAGGAGGAGGTGGAGGAGGAGAAGGAGGTGGAGGAGGAGGAGGAGGGGGGAGAAGGAGGAGGAGGTTAGTTCAAGACAGTATCGATCGACGGGTGGAAACGTAATATTTTTCTAGAATCAGAATTTTCCCGTAAATTCGCTCGACAACGGTGACCCCTGGAACGAATGAAAAAGTCGAATTTTGAAAAAATAAAAGATCGAATTTTTTTTTTGCTTCGCTCAGAAAAAAAAACTTTCGGCCAGAATTTGACCAGGCGAACGGGAGACAGACAGAGAAATGCAGGGCGGAGGGAAGTAGGAAAAGAGAGATACGAGAAGGACTGGGAGTAATTTCCGAAAGAGCCCTGTGCATACTAATCTAGGGAATCTATTTCCAGCAGGGGGTTAGATTCGATCCTGATATGCCACAAACGATACGTTTGGAATTTGCAAAAAGTAACACAAAGGTTAACAAACCAAAGCAACCAGCCGCTGCAGCAGCCACCTCGCACCCTGCTCTGATGCACCCTCTAACTGGACGTAAGTATATGCACCAGCCCACCTAGCCCTTCACACCTATTACACACCTTTTGTCACCACCAGGCAGACCCTCGTTATTGTATCTGGGGATTTTTTTTTTTTTTTTTTTTTTGAAATACACTAGTGACCTTTCACCCCACATCCTCCACCCCACGCAAACCCTCGTTTCACTCGCTAAAAGATTCATCGACTTTTTTCTTCTTCTCTTCTGTACTTTTTCTCTTTCGTTCTATACATCTTTTTTTCTCTCTCTCTCTCTTTTTCTCTTTCTATGGCTCTCTTACTATCTGTCATTATCTTTATCACGAGATGCACACGTATACACGAAAACTCTTGTTTAATTGTCGGAAATGGTAATAAAAAGAAATAATAATAATAAAATTGTCTAGCTCTTTGTCGAAATTAATTGCTTGGTTTTTGTACACGGTGAAAAGGATATACCCGGTGGACATTTAATTTGGAGGGAATCGATCGGTTTGCTTAGAGCTGTCGAATAGCGTAGAGCCATTCCGATGACACGGTCCCGGTCAATACACAGCGGTTCATTATGAGAGCCTACAGACCTTTGCTCACCGAATTCGCTGAATTCACCAAACTGAGTCGATTAGCAGAGAGTGCATATGTTATTTATAACGTGTGGTGAATTTATCCATAGGTGCTCCGTGTGGGACCGAGTGGGTTCGCAAAACTATCAGACGCGGTACGAGGGGAGCGGTGAAAGTTTTGCAAGAATTTTCTATTTTAGAAAAGGAAAGAGAAAAGGGTACAAGTAACGCGTGACGGAGATCGAGGAACAAAAAAAAGAAAAAGAAAAAGAAAAAGTAAAAGCTCGTTAATTCTTATTCATGATATTCGGAAACGGTGAAACTGAACTATCTCGTTGTACGATTTCGCAAAAGGAATGAGCTCTCTCACGATACCGTATAAATTAATTCGCTTTGATTTGATTTTCCACTCTTGTTACGTAACGTGCATTGCGCAACGCGAGGAAAGAGGGAGGGGAGAGAAAAAAAAAGAAAACGCTTTACGAAATTATCTTCCACGTGGGTTGCGATCGTTCATAATTTTCATGTCGTCCATAAACGTTCATCCAGGCGAACGGAAGTCAAGATCTTGAGTAAAGAAAGAAGAAAAAAATTTTTTTTAAATCAAAACTCAAAAATTTAATGAAAATTTACAAAAGGTGTATAAGGGTGTGACGCGACGCTGCGTTTATATTGTCATACAATATTTTTTATTGTGAAACAAATATATGTATATATATAATATTTTTAAGCAAACCTCATTATCTGATTGAGTGTCTGTGATCTTTTGCAGACTTAGGAAGCCCGTTCTTCCCCGGTGGACCGGAACTCTGGCATCATCCTCTGGCGTACTCGACGGCTGGTGAACTGCCAGGAACACTTCAGCATGCGACTCTTGTTCATCCCGCATTGCATCCTCAGGTCCCCGTACGTTCCTATCTTTGACTATCTGCAGACAAAGCTCTGGAGCCGCCGACGAGTGCCCCGATGCACGTTAGTGATATATACATACATGATCGTTTATAATACGTAACCCTAAACTGCTTAGAGATAATGATTATTTTTATATTAGTTTAATTTTTTTTTATTTTTATATATATATACACATATGTATCTTTGCGTTATTGGTGTTGTATAATTTTTCGGTACTCTGCCAGGATGCCCTTTTGGTATCTGCGAATTTTTTATATGCTTTATTTATTCGTACACTGCGTATATTCGTGCGTACCAGTTGTTCATCCTCATACGTGGAACGTATGTAGCTGCTTTATTCAGTTCGAGATACGTGCTCGGCGTACGTAACTCTTACTCATAAGTTCACGATGCATTAGGTGGATTAGAATTATTTGAATTCGCATCACTTCTTGAGTCGCTTTATTATATATACAATATTATATTCGCATTGAAATAAGTTACGGGAGGTCGTGTCGGAGTGAAATATTTTTTTTTTTTTTTCTTTACTGCGAATTAATACGTATATCTGAGCTGTGTAACTGGATTGGATTATAGGCAATTCACTGGGTGACTCGATTTTTAGGGAATACTTGAGAAAATAGCAATAAGAGAAATTTATGTGTAATACGGAAAAACCGATTTCCTTCCTCGCGAAGGAAACCAAGTATGACGGATTCGTGTGAGGTTAACGACCTCTCGGGGTTTACCGAGACCAACCGATTATCGCGGGATTCGATCGATTTGTCCTACCAGGTGGGTTTTACCGATTCTGATAGGGACGTCGAACGGGAGATGAGCGTGCGTGAAATTTTCGAAAAATTCCTGGGAACCAGATTGGTGTTGCACGAGATTTAGAATTTAACAATTTTTTTTTTATATTTTCAAAAATTTTCCAACGCTAAGGTTGTATTTTGAGAAGATAGAATGTCTCGTGTGGAGGTATCTTTTTTTTTTTCGTAGTCAAGTATTTTGAAAAATTGACACCTGGTCAAAAAATGGATATCGATTGTCGTCGCGATGCTTTTAATTAATCGAATTTTGTATTTGACAGGCGCCAATGTCTCTACCGCATCCAACGACGCTGACGTCGATACACGCGTCGCTCCCTCATTTCTTACCGTCGCCTGCCCTGGCGTCGCCAGTTGGTTCTTCGTCGTCGCAGCCAAACATCGCCGTGAGCAATGCACCCTGTTCGACCCTCTTCGTGGCGAATCTGGGCCAGTTTGTCTCCGAGCACGAGCTGAAGGAGGTCTTCAACAGGTTAGATAATTCGTCAATCTTTTATCCACTACGTATTTATAATACGAAAACGGTTCACCACAAAAATTATGAAATTCGCATCCCCTTAGCGGGACTGGAAGCTGGTTAATACCCCATGAAAATTTTTAGCCTCTGTAAAATTACGTCACTCCGGTCGTCCTGACCCTGTAGGATGAACTCTGCGCGAACAGCACGTATAGTGGTACATTGGAAAGGGGTGCCTAAAAGGGGACGTAATGAGGGAAACATACGGTGAGGTTGGAGCAGAAAGGGGTTGTAATATGACCAAATGGATAATGACTATATAGGGGGTCCCATGAAGTTAGCCACAACAGCGAATTTTATTCACCCGGATTATCCGAGTGGCTCTGAGTACATTCATACATTCTATGCTTGATGATGACAACAGGAAACAGGGGGGGGGGGGGGGTGTATTTTCAAAAAAAATTTTTTTTACCTAATATTCGCGAACGAATCTTTGATATAAAAATCGTCGCCCTATAGAAATGCCCTATATATCTACCTCGGACGCCTGGCTCGTCCATGTGCGTGCTTTTTACTTCCGCCACCAGAACCGGAAGCGGGCTTCGTGCCTGGCATCGCAAGGACCCGTCCCATTTTACGGATCGATCCCCGAGCCAATGTCTGTAGTTCGCGTTTCTTTTTTTTTTTTCATATATATATATTTTTTCATTTCGGCTCGTCGTTTTTGAAGTAGCCCATGAGGTGGGGGAAGAGGGGGAGGCAATTGCGTCATCAGTAGTTCCGTTTACTCCAATTTCAGGTAAATGCCACGTAATAATCAATATCTCAAAAGGGGAACCTCTTCGTCCTGTCCCCCTTAACTCTGCCCCCCTTTTCCTCCCACATCGCCCCATTTGATAACAACGTTCGCACGAAAGCGTGACCAACTGCACGAGATAAAAAATAATTCATCAATCGATGACTCCCGTTGTGCACAATATATATATATCGGCCCCGCAGTAGGATAGACGCCACGTGCCCGATTGGCGGGAACGCGACGATCGTTTAAAAAAAAAAAAAGAAATAAAAAAAAATCAAACACGACTTTCTTTACCTTTTTTGTTTGATTTAAACGATAGCCGCGCTCGTGAAGATGCGTACTTGGGGATGCATTATGGGAAATCCGTATGACGTTGGCTACCACAAGTATCACGTGCATTCGATGGAAATTGACATTTTAACGTCCAACAAGTAAAGTCCTTAGTTAGTTCACATTATTAGAAAAACACGCACTGCCGTAGGTGTCTGCTCCTCTGTTCTTCTCTCCCTCGTCTCTTCCACTGTATCTACTGTCTTCACGCACTATGCCACGAACCACGTAGCGCCAATGAGATCCGTCGGGTATTCCCCTGTAATCGCGAAGTAACTTAACCTCAAAGAAATAAAATTAAAAGAAAAAAATAAAAGCACGTTTACTGTACGCTTTCTCTCTGATTTGTCTCTGCACAGTTTTCCTGGTTTCTGTCGGCTTCGTATGCACACGAAGGGCGGCTCTCCGGTGGCCTTTGTCGAATATCAGGACGTTCGCTACGCGGCCCAAGCAATGGCCACACTCCAAGGATCCTTTCTCCTCTCCTCAGACCGGGGAGCGATACGAATCGAATACGCAAAGTCTAAAATGGCCGAGGTGGGCTTTACAAATGTCTGGATCGAAGTAGGTTTCCACTCTTTATACACGGTTATTAATGTCTGTTTCTCTATTCCCAGCTCCCGTCTTTCACTATCTCACTGTTGATATCGCTCGGACTCGAAAAGCACGAGTGGCGCCACGAGTGGCAAGACCGGTAAACTATCGAGGCAGATGATACGAAATTCAAGAATTACTCAATATTCGAGCGTAAAGAGTTTGTTTCTTTCGCATTGCGTGATTTTATTATAATCACCGTCATTTCACGTGCGAATACGTGTCTACATTATTTATATCAGTGGAACCATGGTGGTTGGGTGGTCGATGGTTGCTTGGCATTTAGTCGATAGCATGCTCTTAGCCCCACCAGGAAAATTATCACGTGACTAATAGTAATGGACTTTTATTGGCTATTTTACGCAAACTGGGACCGTTGTGACGTCAGGATTAAATATCTGCCTCGATTTTTTTGATCGCGATTCGCCGACTGTCTCGGGCTACTTGTCGACCCGGTTCGATTTTTTCGATTCTAATTTTTCATTACGCTCGATCGGCTGACGCTGGTGACTTTTTTTTTTCTCTCACGGACCTGTCTTTCCTTTGTCGCGAACTGTGCGGCAACGGTCGGCAAATGAAATGCAGGAACGAATTGTCCTCGGTGAAATTGATTACGAGTCCGTTGTTTGATTATGGAGCGAAAGAAAAAATCACCACGTTCTATGATTAACTTGAAAGAATACAGAATCTTTTGTTTGAGTTTATTCGATTCCTTCGTTCCTTGCGTTTGACTTCCCGGCCGCCGTTTCCTTTGTTCTTCTTTGCGTTTTTCGCTGATTTTACTTTTTTTTTTTAAACTTCTTCCTTTATTGTCCCAGCTCGAGTTTTATATTTTTTTTCCTGACTCCTTCCAAGCACTGGGTCTGCACGAAAGCGTCAAGTCAAGGAAAGGAAACGTTTGTGTTCTCGAGGAAAAAAAAAAATCTATATAACGAAACCACAACGCAGTGGGTATCCCATGCTAAAATAATCGTGTTTGGTAATTTGGAAATTGAATTTCTTAAAAAAAAAAAAAAATGTATTCGTCTCTTCCGTGACTTCCTTTTTTTTAATGCGTTTGGCAATTGGCTTAAATTTCTTTGCGTTCCCCAAATTCCCCCGTTCCGCTTTGTTGGTCGTTTCACTTTCCTCTCCCATTGCTCTCATATCACTCCCCTAGAGATATCTTGCACGAAAAGTGATTGCTCTTCACAAAGTATATATATATATATTTTTTCATTACTTTGCATTATTTAATCTATCTCTAACGAACTTTTTCGTCCTATCAATATTAAATTCCTACCGTGCGCCCTCGTAATATACGTGATATCGACGAATTGAATTTTTACGATTTTCCATTTTCCCGTTAACTAGTCATAATGGCGCACGGCTGGACTTTAATATTATGTAACATTGATCGATCTCTGTCACCTAGAAAGTTTCTCGCAGAAATTCGATCGGTGTATACTATCGGCTCGTCTAGACTTCCTTCCTTCCAAAAACTTCCTTGGACTGTAGTTTCTCCATGGCGATACTGCGCGCTGTGGTTCCGAGACGGGAGCACAGATGGCGCCACAATCCGACGTCGTAATTTAAACACTGATATGATTTCAGGGATCAAAGGGAGAGGAGAACGGGCAATCTTAAGATCGACATCAACGGTATGTGAGACGAGTGGTACTACGGTGGAACGCAGATAGGATTTAAGCAATGATGACGTCACGGATGGATGCAAAAATAGAAGAGAGAAGAACAAAAAATTACAACAATGAAGAGCATCTTGGCGAATGTGGTTTCGGTATCGGTAGGGAAATTGGTGTAAACAAATGAAAAAAAAAAATTGAAGAATCATTTGATATGCGGCGGCATGGAAACTGCGATAGAAAGTATTCGGGGATCAATGATAAAGAATGAGAGCGATTATGATTAGGAATGAATGATGGCGACTGACCAAATAGCGCGATTCGCTAATACGGTGATCCTAAAGCGCGGGTCCTAGATATATTTTTTGGGACTTACCCTATTATTATTATTATTATTATTATTTTCTATTTTTATTAGACCCACGTCCTTTTCTGGGTACTTTAGGGAGGCTTCTGCTTATAAATGATCTCTCGCTTAGTTCCTGGGCCCAAAGCGTCCATCGATTGGCCAGTTATACTCTAAAGTACCACTAAATAAAAGCAGAGAGCATAATGGGATTTTGCGTGGTAACAGGGGCCCTAGGAAAATAAAATTTACCGTATTTATTGAAAGGCGGGCCCTGAGTGAGCGGCGTTATGTTTATAATTATTTATTGTAATGTCGTACCGGACATCATTCCGTAGGATCCGTAAAAGCGAATAAACCGATCTTTCGCTGCTTTCGCGTATCGACGCAAGATGGCGAAACGGGCGCGTTGCACTTGCAGCGATAGCCTTCGCCGGAAGCTGTGTAGGATTTCGTTGGCATGTAAAAAGGCACTGTTAATGTCACGACACACCGCAAATTACACACTTGTATTACGAATTAATAGGTTAAAAATCTTGTATTTTGGGAGGGGCGATAACATAACGGGTAGGGGTGGGGTGGGGGGTTTGATAAGAAAGAAGGAAGAAGGTCAATGCGACAAAGACCGTGATTTGTCGAGAAGGAAAGTTTTTTATCGATCGCGAAAGACTGGGTGGAGGTTTAACGTACACACGTAGGTGACGGCAGAGTCGCTGTAGTCCAGTAGGAAAAATCGGAGTAGCGTAAGAGCTCTGAGAGCTACGAGGAGGGAAAAAAAGTAAAGACGTGAATTTTTTCAGTGTACGGTAAAGGGGGGATTGTAATGAGATGGAATTTTTGGGGGTTGGGGAGGGTTGGGTGGGATTGATGAACACAGCGCGCGTTATTCGCCGCACTAATATATACATGTTTACGAACACGACGAACAAGCTTAATACCAAAGGTGCCCTAAGAAGCGTGTATTTATGTTTCTCATCAGCGTCGGGATTACGGGGATTGTTTCGCTAGGATTGCGTTCTCGGCAAAGAGCTGCATCAGGATCGGAAACTGATAGAGTCGAATCGTCCGTTTCGGACGAAGACAGAATTTCAAAGCGCCAGGGTCGCAAATCGAATGGCGAAAACGAAGTTTGTCGCGTTGGTATTACGTATCCCGACGTTTTAGGAAAATTAAAAAAAAAATCAAGTAAGAATGAAATGAAAGAAAAAGCTTAAGAGGTCAGGGTTGGTAATGAAAATTATGAAGTGGCGACGTGTGAAAAATGATTTTAAAAAAATAGAGCGCTCTGAACTTATTATAAAGAGGGGGGGAAAAAAAAGAAGAAAATCCGTTATCACGGTAAAGAAAGTGTTTAATTAATATAACGAATGTGAACATATCATAGGGTTAAGTCGTAGCGAGAAATTATAAGTAAACTGAAACACATACGGATATAAGTGCAGACATACACAAAGTCACACATTCACATATCAAGCTACTGACACAGTTAATGCGATCTTACACCGATATACAGACACGCCGAAGACAGATGAGATGTAGAGATAGAGAGAAACAAAAAAACGCAATTGTGCGCGCGATATTACATGCGCATGCGCGGGAACCGTGTGCCCCGTGTGAACTAGAACGGCGGCCAACTCGGCACATATTTTGCCCAAGTGCCTTCCTGTTGGTCTCGAGTCATGCTATAAAACTGTTTACCGTAAGTCACACATCCTATCGTCTAATGTCAATCCAGCCGCGCGGCCCGCGAGGAATTTTTTAATCTCAATCCGATTTCTGCGGAAGCTTTAGAAATCTTACCGAAGCGAGCGCTACGGTAGCGCGAACATCGAACTAACGGAAATCGGACCGAGAATCGTTGTTGGCGAATTGGCCGGCATCACTGGCTGTTACCGTGGCGCGAACCAATTGGCGAGCACGTCGACCAATTTATACAGGTGTGTGCTTCGCCCACATGATTATCACACGTTTAATGTGAATACGTAAAATTCACGTGGTCAAGTAAAGTCACATGATAGGCGTAGACCGATAAGATCCGCCGGGTAATCGCACCACTTATCCATCCGAATGAGCATTAATTTACGTACCAGAGGACCTATCCGTGCCGATCACTGGGCATTTATTACACGCATCTGCAATTAATAGCAAGAAATAGAAAGACGGGGAGAAAAAGTGAAACGTATGCGCACGTGAGTGTGAGTGTGTGTGTGTGTATGTACGAAGTAGGATTGAATTTCTTTTAAAAAGTCATAAAATATGTTTCTCATCGATTTTCATTTAGATTCTCACAATCCAGAGATTTTTAATGTTCAAGTTGGTCACTATTATCCTATAAGAACGTGGGTCGTAATTGGCCCCGCCCATCTATAATCTAGACTCCGCCTTTACAGTCCAGTAGTCATTAACGTTGATAATCACTGGATTGTAGTCTGAACCATAATGATTGTTGATGCATGTTTATTTTGATTTTTCATAACGACTACAATTCTGTCATCGAAATGCAAACTTTGACGTGTACTCGTGAAAATGTGTCTGCGTATACGGGGGTGCGTACGCGTGCGTGTAAGAGAGGGAGTAGTGGGAAGGGATAGGGGTAAAAGACAGAATGAAAGTGAAATAGGAAAGTTTGAAGAAAAAAAAGTAAGAGTTTATTAACTACAATTAGTCGAATTAATGAATAATTATTGATAATATCGGTAGCAATTGTATTTATCATCGTAATCCATCGAGTCGTAGCTTATACGACACGTCTCTACCTACGATAGCGTAGCTGACACACTCGTATTTTTCTATTTTCGAGGAGACAAAGGTCAGGACGAGAGTTACGGGGCGTGTCCTGTTATCACTGAGGATAATTCAAATTTTCAACCGCCCATACGCGTCGTTTTGTATTGACGGAATGGTTAATTCCTCAGTGAGCGTAAACTCAGCAGCGACTGCAGCGCCCTGTGATTGCGAAGCTCCGGTAGCTTCGATCGGTACATATCAGGTACACCGTTAGTATAGTTAACAAGCGTTTAAAGTACTTGCCGTTTCGTGCGTTTCGCTCCTCCTATTTATCCGCTCATTTCCTATTAGCCCCTCCCTCTAGCTTGTTGCACCTCCCCTTCCCATCATAAGACCACGCCCCTTTTCCTCGCTTTTACGACTCACTACGTCGTCAATGATACCAACAAACGCACCCTGCAACCACGAATCACGTACTTAAGTTCGACACCTATCAAATGTGATTATAAAAAATGATGGAAAGTATAGCCTAAGTTCTAATCCGAGTGAGGCCTTACTCGCGCTTCCCTTAACATTTGACACTTGGCATCCACTTGTCTATCCAATTTAATCCCTGGAACGATTCTCGATGATCCAAGTATCAAATGATTAACGGGATTGACGTACATGCGTAGTTTTGACATCACGATCGTTTCTCCGGTCACCCGATGGGTCACCCTACGAAAAATTTCCCAATTTCGATTGATCGCTCAGCGTTTGGTTAGACCCTAAATTCGTGGAGCATTCGTGCATCGAAACGATCTCTCAAAACTTTACATATCAAAGTACACACCTCCAGTTGTAAACGGACCGCCCATTTACTGAGCAGCGAACCGCCCACTGGGCGTGGTGAATTTCAAATGAAGGATGTTAAATCTACGCGACCCAATTAACTATAATTATTTCCTGTGTATTATTCCTTGATAATTATCGTTACTACTTAATCCAATGGCCCAGCCTATTAGACGTCGCATCCAGCCCTGCCCCTCCCTTGCCCCGAAAATCATGCGCGATCGGTCCACTCAACGTTCGAGCGAGCGTGAACGCAGGACACACACTTCGGCAGCGAAGTAAAAGTAAATATAAATCGGAGAGAAAAATGAAGAAAAAAAAAAGTTAAAAAAAACCAAGAAACACGTAAAACGTAAGGGAGGAACAATCGACGAGGAAAACGAAAAGCTCGTTGATTTTTCGAATTATCCCGACTTAATGAGCGCGGACGTTCTAATTCGATACGACGAGTATCTCTAGGTTGGATTTAAAGTGCTTTACAAGTGAACTAACTCATATCAGTAGATAGTAACGCTATATTATATAGCTATATATAGTATATATATATGAGACTACATATGTATATATACTTAACACGTGGTATATATATACGTACACGACATATATATACATCTATATTATGCATAGAGTGGTATTCGCGTAAGAGTATTTTAGGTTAAATAACGTATTACAAGTGATAAGGTTTAATTGTTCGGGGCTAGTTAAGAGCGTTTTAACGATGTTTCGCGTTTAACCGGAAACGACCGGAGACAAAGCGACGATCAGTGACAACAGGAGCAAATGATAAACGTAGAACAAGCAACAGTAACAGAAACAAGAAAAAGTACAGTGGCAAAGTGGGTAACGACGACGCGTTAAGAAAATAAAAAAAATCGCTCATTGTTTTCTGCGTCTCAGAGCCCTGTGGGACGTTTCTCTTTCTCATTATGATTTTTGCATCGCGGGATGAGAATGAATATTGGCCGCGAAAGCGTGGGCGAGGGGGGGGGGGGGAGGGGTCGCGGATTACAAATGCGATTGTAACGATTACGACGATTACGGTGATCACCAAAGATGTCAATATCGATCCAAAGATTTTTAAAGGACCTCACGACAATTCGATCCACGAGAGGCTCTAGCTTTTATTAATTCACGTTAATACCGCATGGTTTAATCGGAGTCGGAGGGAAAATTTCAACGAGTCCACATGTTATTGTGTATCGACATTAATCGCTGTGCAAATCGTGAATTATTCACACTCCATCCGTACCTATTGTTATTTACAATTAGACGAGCTTTGGCGGACAGATGGCGCAGGTTGTTGAAAGGGGGGAGAGAAGGGCGGGGGGGGGGGGGAGAAATTGAAATTGAAACAAGAAGAAAGTATTTTTAAACAGTATCGAACCAAAAAGTTAAGAAGAAGACTACGCGAAGAGTAGGATGAACCAATGAACGAATTTTCAACGTCAGGATTGGAATTTTGTTATACAGAGAAGGGAGAGGCGAAAGAGCTTTTATGAGGAAAAAAAGGTATTTCAGTGATAATGTGACTTGATAAAATTAGTAGGCTTTTTTTTTGGCGATGGGACTCTGAGTGAGACTGTGTGATAAGGTGACGGGAATGTAATGTAATCTTGAACATGAATAATGTTCATTGGACGGAATCACGTTAAAACGTAAGTTTCGCAGCATGTAGAGGAGATTGTCGCGTAGCAGCTTCTTAAAAGTTTTTTTTTTTTTGGTTTCGAAGCTGCTGGTTTATTTTGAAATTTTACCCTGTCAATTTTTACCAAGGCGCTTTTACCCTTCGGGTACGCTCGACAATTTTTCCACGATATAAATCCAAGGTAACATGTAAACGGAAAGTGAAGGTAGAAACGAAAATGCATAATTTAAGGTAAAAGAAAATAATAATAAAAATCGATTCTCGAGATCCCGCGAGTATGTTAAACATATGCGCTATCGTGAAAACGTATGTGAAACTCTCGTTTTAGCTACATAGGTAAAAGCATCGGCAGCTTTCAGTGTGAAGTTTATTGTGATATTTATGAGAAAAAAAATGAAAAAAAAAAAAGATTTGAAGCTCGTTAAGACACACACTTACACACATTCATACGTCCATGTCCACGCATACAGCCATAGGCAGTTACACATATACTTAGGTCTGTGCGTACAGTCACGTCACACACGTTAGGAGAAATCGAAGAAGCGAACACCCCCCACTCCCCACCACCAAAAAACCAATGAACACGTGAAAAATGAATGAATACAAATATATAGATATACAGACGAGGTTAATAAAATAAATGGTGTAGCGACACGAGTGGGTAGGGTGGGGGTGAGAATCACGTGGGGTTGTTCGTTTTTTAGAAACTTTGGGGGAAGGGGGGTGGGTGGTGATCAAAGAGTGGGAGGAAGCGGGTTTTCGAGATGCGATAATTAAACGATTATTAATCTAATTATAGTGAGTGAATTATTGTGAATCCAGTGAATGGCGGGGCTTGGGTAGAAAATCGTCCCCGAGTTATTTATAAAATTTTTTTTTGCGATCGACAATTCGTGTGAGCGTACGTAACAATTTTCTTTGCCTTTTGTTTTCTTCTCTTTGATATTCATTCTTTTTTATGATACCAATCATCGTTCTTCACGTGTTCCACGTTCCTTTGAACTTTCATTTTTACGTTAGACGTTCCTATCTGCACTCTCGTGTAGTCAGTGCGAAATTTGAGCTCAGCGATATCATACGTCAAGTGTATGATTTTGAGTTTGTCCACCATTTTTTTTTATCGACATTCTTCTTGTTCCCCTCTTATTTTATTTTTCATTTTACCTTTTTTTCTTTTTTTTTTCCTTGTTATTCTCGCACGGGGTTACGACAATCTGAGGCCTCGTCAAGTACTGCCGGAAGTGCGCGGGACACTTTTCGAGAGTCGACGACGCGTCCACCGGAAGTCCAATGCTTTCTGAACGAGGGAGGTTATGGCACGTGGCCACGTATGCGAGACCACTTTTTGGAACCGCAAGTGACAGACGGAAATGACGTGCGATAATCGTAAAATGCGTGGGAAAATTATAAAGGAAAGCAAGATAGTGGAGATGGGATAACGAGGAGAGAAATTAATATTCGTTCTTCAGGAAGGCGCAAACGATTCTCGAAATGTCCCGTGGACGACCGGATTAATCCGTCCATAAAACGTGTCTCGCCTGGGAGGCATGGCTGCACAAAAGAAAAAAAAAAGAAAAAAAAAAGATGAAAGAAAGAAAGCGGAAAAGCGTACTTTGTGCATATTAATCATTGGGACTACAAAAACATATCATCAATATGTAATTTAAATATAAAAGAATATTAAGCAATAAGATTTTATTTATATGCCCTCGTAAGTCAAGAATTTTAAGTATATATATAAATATATAAGTATTATAAGTATATATATTATATATATAATATATGTATATATAATGTATATATGATATATATATATAAACATGCATATCATAACGTGTGTCTCTGGGCAAGGATCTTAGCTTAAAAGTCTATAATCTATTACTTCGTCGTTGTCGAGGCGTTAATGTTACACTTAATTACGATTAAATTAATTATTAGATTGTGAAAGAATTTCTTCAGGTTCTAAGCGAGATTTGGAAATAATAAAAACCAGCGAAATACGTAACTTCAGATTGATCTTCCTTCAATATTCTTTACCAGCCAACGTTCTTATAACATTATTTATTGTAAAATAGATTTCCATGTAATGGACGTTAAAGTAATCCCTATGCTGACTATAATGGTACCAGAAACATTGCACGGGAGTTTAGTTTCAATATTGGCCGCTTAAGGGGGCACCACTTGCTGGGCGTACATGGAGCGCCATCTGTACGGCAATACTGAATTAAAAGTTGGACCACGAAAATCGACTCATTGGCAATCGCCCTACTTATCTTTGTCGCTACTAGTAGAACAAATATTCAAACCTTTTCGATTAACGAATAGTTGGAATACCCGCGAGTAGAAGGGAAAAAATCAGTTGCATCTAAAGCCTTAGTGCTTCCTCCACTCCTCGGCAGCTTCCCGTTGCTAGGTAACGCGACGACGCCAAAATAAAACTGTTTTCAGGAAATTCGCTCCACTGACAATCTCCTTACTTATCTCTGCTGTTATCAATAAAATACTCTCCGGTTTTCTACTGTAAAAATTTCAGGTATCAACTGACGGTAACAAGTTCCTGCTAGAGTTCCTAAGTTCCTCCTGCAGAGGGCAGCATCATCCCGTAGTACGTGGCGCCATCTCTTCGACAGTCCCTGAAGTTTTACCAACCTGTTCGCCGGAACAGGCTCGACGACGCGACCGAGGCTCGTCCCACACATTTATTTTTCTCTCCGAAGATCCTGAGGATACACTATACGCATTTGATAATAAGTGAACAAAGAAAATAAGTCTTCTGTAACTCTTTGACGTATTTATTTCTTTCTTAAATCAACACATAAATTCTTTGCATTAGATGTCGGATGGGTGAGTGCACGCGCGGCTTGTGTACGTAAGGGATGTGGTGTATTTGTCATAGAGAATAGAGAGAAGAGGTTTGAACTAACATAATCACTGGATTATACACGGTACGCGACTGCTTACAGCGGCAGGACGCCTTTGGGAGTCTGTTATTTAATTGGACACCGGATAGATGCTAAATATTGTCTTTAATAAATACATTGAATCGGCCTGTTAACAAGTAGAAGTCGAATCATATGGAAGTCACAGTGAAGAAGGAAAAATATATATATTTATGTATATATGTATATATATATGCATGTACAACGCGTCTCGTCGCTGGATATTAGTCAATCAAGTAATTTCATCGTTTTTCCATATTTTCTTCTTCTCCCCGTTTTTTGTATTAACCATTTTATCAGCTCCGTTATGACGTCTTTCGCGTATGCATTTTTGCACAGTGACAACAAAGGAGTACAATTAAATAAAAGTGTTTCTCAGTAATTCTAATCAATTTTTATAACGCGGATCAATTCTGTTATTATTTCATTTATATCTCGCGCGAGCCGCTCCTGTCAGAATATCGACAGCATCCTTGTACAACTACAGACGCCATAACGGAACAACTCGCGGACACGTCTGCTACCCTATACATAATATTTTATTAAATATCAATTAAAAAATACATTGATCAAAGCATCTTATTACCTATATGCTACTTCTGTTATCACTTGATAGCGTCGTATATTCACATGGGACATTCCGTGAACGAAATTGCGAGAGACCTTTGTGACGTTCGATGGGATTATTTTGGAAATTTTTTTTTTTTCCCCCTTAATCTCAACAAATTTGAAATCCTACCCCATCAACATTTTTGTTACCAATCGAAAATTTTTCACGTGTCACCAAATACGTATTTTCGAAATTTGACAAATTACGAAATTTTAACGCACAATGTAATTCGTCATGAAATGACCCATATTCACACATAGATTATATATACACGTTATATACATATAATATATAGTATACGCTCGTGTATGTATCGTGTTCAATGATGATTTCCTCAGATGGCGCCCGCATGCGCCTGCACACGCTAAAGTATAAATTGCACTTGTTCTTAACGATATAACCATTTTTCCTTCTTGTCCCTTTTATCCTCCACGTCACGTATCCACTCTTTTTTTTTTCTTCACACGATCGCCTTACATCACCATGTTTTTTTTTTTCGCACGTGCCTACATATGTGACCTATGACCTGCGTTATCGTCAGGGTCGTCAGCGAACGGGTCCTTTTCCTTCGGTTTCGGTTTTACATATTCTTTCCGGTAATCATCGCATATTTACAAAAATGGTAAGACAAATTTTTATACAGGATGTCACGAATTTATCCGACCTCTTTTAACTATAATTGTTTTTCGCTCGCGCGAATATCGCACTGGGTTTGTCGTTCGGCGAATTTCTTTAGAACGAGAAAATACGATTTTACATGGAAGCAAAAGATAAACGGGGGTCACGTCACAATCGTGACCCCGGCATACCAAAACCTTTGATACAAAGGTATGTTTCTAAGTGAGGTTTGTTCGAGACGTTTAAAAAAATTTTTTGTAAAGTGAATACAAATTTTTGGATAATTTTTGTATTTTCGAAATTTACACAGAAATCGGTGGATGGGGCCTCCGCCCTCCCCCCCCTCAACCCGCCGGTACACAAGAAGAGGCTGAACATTTAATTCTTGCATCGTTCGTTTTTCTTTTGTTCCTTCCCGTATTCAAAATATTCAGTTGTCTCGATTGTATTTCGAAGAGCAGAAGAAAAAAGATTATAATAAACGCAACTCGTAAACCTCGTCAAACTTATGGCACATGTAGCAAAAGTACAATGTTTCTCGGGCACGACCGCAAAGTGACCAGTGCTTTGCCATTGACAAAAAAAAAAAACAAGTGATTGTGTATCGAAATCGAATACGTATAAAGACGAAGGAAAAATTAAACGGCCTGTACAATACTTTATTTTTGTATTTTTCTATTTTTTTTTTTTCGAAAACCCGACAAAGGGCTCAGAGTGGCATCGGAAATGAAGCACAATTATAAAATGTACTGCATTAGTACTAGTGAGAAAAAAAAATTGTTAGTCGCGACTGTACAATTTACTACAATTGTATAATTATATTTATATATATATATATATATGTATATACACCAATCTTTAATATATATTGCAAAAGACCCAAGAAAATTGCACGATACAATCTGAAAGTAAAATGGCAATTCGTTGGAGACCAACCGAAGAAAGAAAAAAAAAAAGTTCGCCAATAAAAAAAAAGGTATCTAAAGAAAAGTGTCAACGCCGGGAATTTCCGTAGATCCACTAGCCATAGTAATTTAGTAAAAAAAAAAAAAAAAAAAAAAAAGGATCAAGTCTCAACGAAAATTGCGATCGTTCCCGAGATCATGACTATCGTCAATAAATCATGATCGTCGTCGTCGTCGTCATCGTCATGACGAATCAGTGACGAGTCGCTACCCTGAAGAACCCGAAAGATCGTAAAAGCTCGCGGAGTATCTCGACGAGCTGAGATTTCAGTAAGACGTTAGTTAGCTAGACAATTCCGGACTGACGACGTCGTCCCTCTCGTCGATCTGAAGCGCCGATTGTGGCGACGCCGGTTCCTCGAAGTCCCTGTCGTTGCTTTCCATGGGTTCGCCGTCGGATGACCTCATGGTCGTCATGGCAGGAGCCACAGCGAAGCCGAGATGCTCGGAGTCAGCCTCGAGTCTCTTGACCTCCGAGTCCAGGTTGAGCTCCTTGAGGTTCTTGTCTATCTCAGCCGATAAGGAAGTTTTCTTCCGTAGACTATCCTTACCGGGATCCCTGCTCACCTGAAGCCTAGACTCCATCTTCCCCAGGACAAAGTCCCTGGACGAGGTGATCTTGAAGTCAAAATCCCGTAAGAGAGGCTCAGCAGCCAGGACCCCGTCGTAGCTCCTAGATATGTATGACGGCTCCGGTGATAAAACAGTGGTGCGCTTTTGCAAGGCGTGACCCGAGAGACTCGACCTGTCCGACGTGAGCGACGTGAGGTTCGTCGGGACGCTTCGATCGACCGGTAGGACGCCGAGCGTCGGATGATGACTGGTGGACGAGGTCCTGTCCGACGCTGGTGGCGCCAGCGTCAGACTCGATATGTTACCCTGTTCCGATGCGTTGCTCTCGGAGACCGAACCGTCGGCAGTCAAGAGTGAATTGTTCGAATCCGAACTGCAATCCACAGCTGACCTCGATTGACCTTTCACACCGGTCTGCTGCTTCGACTTTGGCTGAGTCGTTTTCGGGTTGTTTTGGTTCTTGTGCTCGGCCGCTTCGGCGTTGCTGATGTTGTCCTGCTTCTTCCACTTTGTTCTTCGATTCTGGAACCAGATCTTCACCTGGAACAGGAGCAAGCAAAAGGTACCAGAGGTTAGGTTGGGTCACAATGTAAAACCGTCATATCGCACAATGGCAAGTCTATTCGAATCTACGTGCCCGATTAGAAAATGGCTGTAGCCTCCAGTGACATGGATAGATGTGAATCGGTACTCGCAACCGGGACCCCCATTAACCGGTATCGAGCCGAGTAACCTGACATACATCATGTAAATGGCAAACAGTGGGCCGCGTGATTTGTCGAGGTTTGTTCAGCGCCTAATAAATTCACGAGACGCCCCGTGTGACATTCTCATATTGAAGTTCCTGGCCGGATCACGAGCAGCAATACCCATTATCTCATAAATATCCGCCCGTAATCCTCGCAGCGTTTCGATTCGACCCACGTGAATCACGAGCGCGTATTAATACAGGCGCGTACTGCCGAATGAATTTTGAAAATTTTCAAAAAAATCATCAATCCAAAAAATTCCCACCTATCGACTCCTGCTATTATTTTCCGTGAAATATTTACGAAAAAATAAAAGAAAATTGCGGCACACTGCTAGAAAATCATTAGGCTTCTCAGCTATGCACACTTTATTAATTCCACTTTTGATTGTTACTATACAGCCACGACTGACCTGGACCCCCATTTGCCTTCGGGTTTTCGTTTCGTGCGAGTTCGGTTCCGCTTAATGGCTGACTCGCGTGCGCGCGACCCGATCCATTAAAACCGATCGTAGAACCGGATTGGTTTTCACGGGGTAGCCGTTCCCCGGCTATTTCACGTGGAGAGCACCAAATGATTCACGGGCTTTTAATAATGCAGTTTATCCGGGGTATACATACTGATATAGTGATATAGGCTCGTGCCCGTGCCAGCACGTATACACAGAGCGTAGCCTTGTTTATTACGCGGCTCATTAATGCGGCATATTTATTGGTTATTGGGAGTAAATTTATACGCGATATAATCTCCACCGAAGTGAATAGCGTTGCGTGCCGTCATCCGTTACCAACGGGATTCGTACTCAGTTTCCCTCTATCTGTCTATCTCTCTCTCTCTCTCTACCAGGTCCCATCCCCATTCCGATCTATACATTTACAACCAGCCAGGACTCTTTATCGATAATTCACCAGAAATAGCCAACAACCGCGTTTCGTTTTAATACGTAATCAGACCCATTTAAATTGGCTATTTTTATTAAATCCTCGCAAGACGCCAACGCTCCGTAACGAAGGTGCGACCAGTTGCTAATAAAATAAATAGAAAAGGAATATACTGTGGTAATCGTAATAGCGTGACGTAATCTGGTACCACGTGACTCGGTATCACAAAATGGCTGCGCCTTAAGCAAACGTGAACTGGTGTAGCGCTCGTGCGTTATAATGCATTATGCCATTTTGCCTGGTCTCATCATTTATCCAGCATGCGGGAAATGAGCATCCCCTCTATCATAACAGTCGGAGTTTAACCCTTCTACCCTTAGTGTTTGAATTATACTAGAAACGCTTGGACAACCTCAAGCTGTAATTGGCCTGCTTCGATTCACCGGATGCTATACCCAGTGCTCTGTTTGAACTTTGAGTTTCGTGCTGGGTTTGTCTTTGGCTCTCGACTGTTCTCTGGTCAAAGATTGGCAGGACTGCTTATGGCTACCTGGGTGCACGCCATTGATCTGGATCATCGTTTTTCAGAACACATTTTGCTCGCAGAGACAGAGAGAGAGAGAGAGAGAGTAGCGTCCTGTGCACCAGCATCGCGGTAAGGACTCGGTCTCCAGGAATCGAACTGGAGACGAGTCCTGGTACGATCGAAAGAAGCCGATCCATAACCAACAAGCGTATAATATCGATCAGAGGACTTCGTGATCACGAAGCTGATCGGTAAGTAAGATAAATACGTGCTGGCTACTTGATATTTGTTTTGCAAGCCGTAGTTAACATAGCCGATGCGCTATCGTGCTAAGGTATCTGCCCTGTGCCAGGATTACGTGAACATGTCCGTATGTAATATACAGGGTGTCCTTTTATATGGGACCGGAGGAGAGGTATCTACTTGGATGAGAAATGGACATTTTTATTTTGAAAAAAAAAAGAAAAATTTCGACGAATTAAACTTTCTCGAAAAGTCTTATTAAATTTTCAAAAGAATCTTTATCCGGGAACCGAATATCGTTTCGCACGTGTATTCGCCGAATTTCTTCCAGTCGAATCCATTTTGGTCTCTCGAGTCTCACGCTAATTGCCCCTTCGGTGACCCAGATAAAAACTGGCTACCGAATTAATCTTCTATCCCGACAAAATGCCTCTATACTTGGTCCATTAAGGGAGTTAGATCGTAGATCCGAGATTGGAGATCTATTTGGTCAATGACTATCAAATGGATGATGACCGATCGATGACCTTTACGGTTGCTAGGATAGATAGAAATGCCGGGATATTATTATACCGGGGGAGAAGGAAAAAAAATTAATCAAACGTAAGTCAATCTAATTAATAATTGACTTGTGAATTATGTAATTTTTTTTTTCGATAATAAAACTACACCGCCATCTTGTACGTGTCTGTGGTGTGGTACCGGGGAATCTTTATAGAAATGATTAAACTACTACGACTACCACCTACTATTACTACTACCTACTATTACTACTCCTTTCTCTCGTTTGAAAACGTTAAACGGTCACGTGCCCCTTGCTGGAATTCCCTAGGACAATGGCGAATTAGTCGTATAGGTTAGGTTAGGTGAAACTAGCCAATTGAATAAGGTCGATCCTATCCGCAGATAGTTCGATATCTTCCCGCCGATAAGCCAACGGCGCTGCTGAACTCAGCGACGAACAAGGAGCAATAGATTCGAGATTGGCGTATTTAAGTGGACGGAGTCGAGTCGGCGTAGGGGAGGTCAATCTTTGGGTCAATTGACCCACCCTGTACATGGCGCACCGTCATTCCCCTGGACATAGATCGAGCCTTATGCGGACAAACTGTGTATACCGTATCCGCTAATGGGGCCTTATTCGGGGTCCGATACCTGGTCAGGGCCGTACCAATGATTGACGCTTTAAAAAATACGTCGTTGGTTCTAAGAAAATCGAACGCGCGACGGCAAATAAATTTTAATGACCAGCTATCGCCTGCTTATCGATCAATTATAATATTGATCTTTTCGAAGAGATCGAGATACAGAGAGAACGCTGTTACAGGCTCTTGCGTTTTTAAAATAACGGTTCCACTTTTCCGCGGCAACCGTGCGTCCCTGAGGTTTCGATGACTCGTTGGAAAAAAAGACACAAGGGATCCTTAATTCAGTGACATCGACGTCATCCTCACGGAGGAACCTACCAAGGTAGAACAGCAGGTCGTCTTTGATATACCAATCGCGCGTAAGTAACGTCACGCGGCTCTTTCCTTTGTTCTCCGACGATTAACGAACAAAGAGGAACAAGTGGCGCCGCGAATGGCGAATTCCGAAAGCTTTGTACGCCAGGTAGCGTATAATAACGTAATCCGTTCAAATAAGGGGGTAAAAAAAATCATTCAGGCAGCCCTATTAGATTGTCACTGAATAAGTTACCGACAGAGTGAAGTCGGCCATTATCCCTCGATCTGACAAGAATGCATAAACCAGAAGCACGAGAAGCCCGTCAGATCGTAAACTCGACTGAAATAGTCGATTCAATGGTCGTCAAAGTGACGTGGGGAAACGAGTGCAAGGGAACTGCGCCTGGGGAAGTTTTCAGTGTAACACGGGAGGTCGATCCGAAAGGGGCGCCCTGTGTAACCTGATGGTAAAGCAGAGAGCGATTGGGGCTGACAGTGCAGGATCGTAAAGCATAACGGTACCTATTATTTATCAGTCCTTCCGGAAACGAGTGGAACCGCCAGCGTTGACATTAATTTCCCGATACCCTATTAAACGCACGTGTCGCGCGAGTCCCGTGTTAGTCGATACGAAAGAGGGATGACCAATCACGTAACTTTAGCGTCAACCCTTTACTTCATTCACTCCCCTCCCCATCTAACCGACTTCAAAGATACATCACGTGGACAGTAGCAACGACCCGTCTACGATATATCCACCCCTTCGTTCCCGTTCGATAATGCAGATGGCAGTGCAAGCATTTACGGCCAATCGCTTTGTCCGATGCATTGTGGTTTCTGGTTTAATATTGTCCTATTTTATGGTGCAGGAAATGATCCCGGGTTATTCTCTAGGAACGTGATTAATCCCATATTGATACGCATTCGACATATGCTATCTGTGTGCTTATGAATGGTTTTATCGGGTGCGTCGAGTCGTATAGTTTAAGGCGTCAGCCGGTAGATGTCACTAGGAGTTAATACGTGTTAACGGCGGTTTTGAATATTTGGATAAGGTATCAATTAAATTAAACAATTTTTTTAATAGGGGGTAGCTATTAACCACTTCCTGTTGCGCTGGGCGTGAAGAATATTTTTTACGTCCGACTGAATTTGCAGATAGTGGCCATGAGGTTTCCGCGCTTTCTTTTATTCTTTGTAGTCAGTTTGAATAGACACAAAGAATTCGTCACGGTAATTTGGTTAATGGCATCCATTGCCGTGTCCGGATTGACCATAAGGGTGGCTGTTAACTGTAATAACCGTGTGGGGCGCTAGAGTCGACCGTACGTAACCATAACCACCAGCAGATGCCTATGTCCCACAGCGCCAGAAATCCACAAAGTGTCTCGCTATCTTTTCTATCCAGGGAATGCGGGGGTTCCCAATTCCGATAAGACACACGTTGGGCGAGCAGACCACGAACAAGGCACAGAGAGCATACCGGGTGGCAATTAAGTTTCGTGTTTTCCTCATAAAGATACGAGGGTGAGTAGAATAAAAAATAATTCAGATCAAACGCGCATCGTGGGACGTACGGCGCGCGTATACCGTATGAAAAGGGGATGCGATAGCACGGAAGAGGGATGGGAAGGGTTGACCGGCGGAATCAAAGGGGTAGCAGTAGTAGGAGGACAACGGTGGCCGATGTTTGTCGCGCGGTTAGTAGCGCTCTTTGTTACATTTTATTGAGCGGTAAATTGTGTTTGATGCGCATTCTGGCGGCGGGTGGCCGACCCTGGGGTGGTTGCCAAGGGATGAGTTGAATACCACCACTACTACTGGCCTCCTACCCAACGACTCACCCCCCACCACCTCACCAAATTCCTCGCTCCTGTTACCCCCACCACCGTATATATATCCCCCCTCATCGCCCTCCATACCTGGACATAAAAGCTACCCCTCCGACCATCCTCCCCTAAATACTCATATATACACACTTACCCATCTGGCCTCATCCAGCCACCCCCGATTTATCCTATCCTCTTTCCTCCTTTAGCCCGGACACGAACCAAGTGACACGCCGCTGACTGCGATCAATTGCCCCCCTTTTACTTTCCATCCCCACCACTTCAACCCCCTTCCCGCCCAGTCCTCCCAGTGCTCCTAAAGCCATCAGCCCCCTTAACTCATCCTCCCACTTTTCTCAAACGTACCCCCCCCCCCTCCCCGTCACGAAAATATAATCCACCCTACTCTCAATTAACCCCTATTTCGCCAGACCCCCTCGACTGTCCCCTCCACCAGTCATTCCACCCCTTCTTCGCCAAACATTTCTCGCGGAATACCCCGAGTTAGTTTACCCCTAATGGATTGACTCCAGACTGGGCTAAATTGTAAAGGGCTCGTTAAGACCCCGAGCGCCGCTTCGACAGAGACTACCCGAGGGCTGGAGTGGGGGGATTGGGGAATTAAGTGAGTGACTGCCGGCGTTAGGGTGGGGGGTCTTGGCAGTTGTTTCTACTTTCTACTGGGGTAAAAAAAAGCATTTCGCTGCTGGCAGAGACACACGCATCACCCTTCGTCGCCACGTGCATTAGAGGAAGTGTCTCGTTGATGGGGCGTGACGATCCAATCGCTTCGTTTCAATTTTTTATCACCCCCGCCCTCTTTACATAATGTCTTCAATTTTTCTTAAAAAGAAACAGGGCTTAGATCCGTTTTTTTTTTGGAGATATTATTTTATCCTCAGAGACAGTGTACTAGAGCTACCTATGGCCGACACACCGGAGACATTTTCAAGCACTAATTACGCAGGCGGCCCTTCACCGCATCTCCCTACTTTCGAAATGGCACGAGCGACTAACGAGGCGGCAGTGAGCAGCGACTGTGTAATTACCTAAAGAAAAGTAGTAACGGGCGCTAAGTGGTCAGAAAGCAACAGGTGACTGCTACTCGGAATCGTTAATGTGGTAGGAGGAGGGGACGGGATTAGTTGTTTCATGCGATTCCTAAAGGGTGCTACACTTACACGAATATATAAGTATGACCGAAAGAAAAATCCTTGTTTCGTTAAAAAATTATCGAAATTACTGAAATTACGTAATACCGTCAAAATCTAACAGAAAATTTCAGTACCTATCAAGTTCCTTTGTATTTATAAGCCTTGCAGTAAGTGACGTGAAAATTAGGTTAAAAAAGAAAGTTTTTTCTTCACAAATAAGTGACCAATCGACGTTACCTTAGTTCGAATCGCGAAGTTCGGACGTCTCGATCACAGATGGCGCAAACTGTGTACTAAATCTCGCACAGGTATAAAGTCAACTAAAAATTCTCCCTCGAGTTCCTTCGCAAAACCTATTTAGTATCTTTTACCAAGGATACAAAACAGGTAGGAATACACGCGCCCTGAGATCCTTGTCAGACTCCCAAGCTACGCCGCTAGAATATTTATCAAGTTGGCTGCGCCGTAATAAAGTAATTTAGCGTTTCGCGTTACTGCGCATCTTGTCTTGCAGGTTTTAACTCACCCCTACTCCGAGTTGATACCGTATAGCAGCACTGGGCGCTGTGTCCCACTGATACGCGTAGGTGTCTCCCTCTCTACTCTTGGATGACCACCCCTAACAGTCAGTCCCCACTCCTGCCCCCAAACATCACAGAAAATACCATAGCACGAGCCAATCTTCCCCCACTGCCAACTCACAAACACTCGCGCAAATATCCGGACGAACCGGCGGATATAAACGGCCGTTTATTTTCATAAAACGCTATCTCCTTCGTGTACCGGGCAAACTTGTTAGTTCACGGAAAGGACGTACGAGGTCGACACTTTCGCTTGATATAGATCACGGCAAATACACGTGTATATATACATATATATTCCATTTCACGACCACTTTTGCTTTTCAGAATGCAGTACGGATTTTAAATGCTACGAAAGGGTCGATACAACCCTTTGATCGTGAATAGGGCTTGTACGTGGTTCGGATCTCTAAAAATAGAGAGACAGCGTCGAAATTGGTACGCTCAACAAATCGGGACAATTACAGCGAAGCGCTCCCCTTGCATGGTGATATTACACGTGTCCCTAATATAGGGGTTGGAAAAGTGCCGGCGGGTACGGTTGAAATGAGAGGGTGGAGAGTATCATGGGAAATTGCGTGACGGGAGGTTAAGGCACGACGGTGCGATAAAAGAGTCATGCACAGGTGAGGTTAGAGTATAGAGGCTTTTTACCCGATGCCTTATTTATATTTTTCATCCCGAATACGTCATACCGGGTGCCGTCATTTATTTCAATCAGCACAACGTTCAACGTAAATATCCCGCGCGGCGGAACTCGTGCTTTCGTACCGAACCGTTAGTGCGCCACTTTTACGCTAGATGGCGCAGCGATCTTAACGCGAAACGAAACGATTCTATCCGTGGGCACAATGAAGCGAGAAACTGCCGCTTAACGTGGCCGTAAGCGTCGCGTTTTTACATGTGGCAAGTATCTACGTTTACGCGCATGCGCCAACTCATCATATATATATATATGTATATATATACAGTACATGGATGACTATGCATACGTGAAAGAAAAAGGGATTAAATGCGATATTATCGTCCATAATATAGCCATTAGGGAGCATGACTGGTTTTTCTAACCATCCCCTCGGACTTCTATATAGGGTGGGTTAAGTTTTTTCCTGACATTAGAAAAGAGGCCTCTTGGACACGTACGGCGCCAGACGTGATAGCCACCCTTAGTACTTCTAACTGCCGCTTGGGGGGTGGCGATCTAACGAGTATCAAGCGTAAGCTCGTTTTACGAAGGGAGAATTTTTACAGAGACAAACGGGGTGAGAAGGGGGGTGGTGTCAGATGAAGGAGACCCTCCCTCCTGCCGTTGTAGCTCATTGGCACTCTCCTAGTCACCCCCCTCACCCGGTTCTTCAACCCCTCACCAGCCTCGATCACTGGATAGCTCACTGCTTGGCTTGAAGCAACCCTCTTCATGCTTTGCTGCTTCCTGCGCTCGTGTAACCCCCCTCCCGCCCCCTCTAGGTAAATCAAAATGGTGTGTTGTATTCCTCCCTCGAACTCCTCAGCCACTCAGCCTCTCCCCTCTTCAGCCCGCCAACCCTTGTCGAAAATTTTTTTTTCCTCTCGTAGACACGACAAAGTGCCACTTGCGTGTGTCTTCTCACCTACTTTAACGATCAAATTCGCTGTAGTCGCTCTAATAATTATAACGTGTGCAAGGACGAGGGGTGGAAATTTTTTTTATGCCTTCGTTCAGCTCATCCCCTTCGTGTATCTAATTCTTGAGGTTTTTGGCCAAATTCGAAGTTTGCTCGGGTACTTTGAGATACGTTAAACCCCGCCGTAACGTTATGAGTATTTTGAAAGTTTCAAGGGAATTCTTTGGAGATAATTTTTTTTTCCCCCTCGCAAGAATTTAGGTAATATTTGTAGTAAACGCAGCGGCGGTAAGGTATACCAAGCGGTAAATTCTAGTAAAGGAACAGGGAAGTAGAATCCAGCTTCAACCCCTTTGGCCGAGGGATTCGGAGTCAGGGGAAGGTCGGGGGTTGATCCGGGTAATCCGTGCTGCGGCATCGCTACGTGATTGCCGTGCGGCAGTAAACTTTCCAGCACCCGCGAATTACGTGTTACTGCGCCCTTGTTTATCGTCCCTGGATATTCGCGGCCGTTTAGTGTCCCCCTACGTAGTTTCTGTGCTGCTCGCACGACACACCCTTCCGGGAGACACGCACACTAGCACCCTCTTAGGTGCAGTGGGTGCAATCCGGGAGCAGGATGCATAATGGAGTCAACGGCAGCGCCCCTGGTGGAATATCCGGAAGATAATTTCAGGAAACGGTGGTGAAAGGATAAAGAGAAAAAAAACAATTTTTTTAATCCAATAATTTTCTACCGAGTCAAACCGAATCAAGTCAGGGATTGTATCCTGATTGGAATTATTTTCGCGGCCGACCAAAAGATTTTACTCGAGGATCGGCAGATCGGCCGATCAAACGAGTGGCTAACGAGCCCATTCCGGCGTACCGGAGGCAAAATCGATGGGCCACCGTAATTGGCACAAAGTGTAAAACGCGTCGAGAGACCCGCATTTGCCGCCTCCTCGTTGCGGGGCCTATCAAAGGCGAAACGCGTTTTAGTAATTGCTTAATTTATGAGTCGAAGAGACCCGCGCGTAGCTCGTACACACTTTATATATATGTATATATATATATATATATATATATATACGGGCTACACCAATACGAAGAAACGGGTGACTATTAAAGCTGCGTGTGTTGAAAAAGCTATAGCTAAAGGCGCTGTCACGACCGGCGAACTCTTGAACTCTAACAAGCGCCATTGGAGGATCATCGGATAATAAGAAAGTAACTCGGTACGGAAAGTCGTAAAAGTACGAGCAATAATTCCCCTTTGATCCTGCCGCCATCTTCCTCGTGGTCACACATGGAAGCATCGACAGGATCTTCCCGATGGTAATTTACAACACGTGTCCAAGACTCCGTAATATTTTTCGCGTATCTGGTAAAACTTGCCGCACCCACCCCGTCGCCTCTTGTACATCAAGATAAAAAACACGCACCGATAATAGCCGTATAACGTAGCCCGCTAAAATGAAGAGGTTATCGAATTGAATCAGTCTCGGATATCGGACGCGTCGTCTCGCATATAAATCGCTTCATTAATGCGCGCGCGGACTCTCTTTTCTCTCTGTAGGTCGTGCGTGGCCGCGCGTTCCGATTCCGTGACCAAGTGCCGCTGATTGTGAGGGCTGCCGAGTGCTTTGTGACGAGGGAATCGAGGTCTGGGGCTCGGGAGGAGAGTTACTGGGAAATTCGTAATGGCCGGGTTTAGGGTGGCCTTTCGATGGGGGAGACTCGGCTGATGCGAGAAGGGAGACCGATTACCTTAAGAGAAACGTGATAATCCTCTACTCTCTTTATAATAACGTTAACTGCCCCTCGTTTGTATTCCGAGAGCGTTTTATATTCTATACCCAACCGCCGCGATTTAAACTGGCCTAGCGTCGTAGTCATAACACTCCCCCCTCCTGCGCCCCCCACGTATATCACGCTCGAGACTGCTGGCTCACTCTGGTGGCGTGAGCGTTAATTGTTAGACGATGCGCTCTATCGCGTTCAGCCTATGCTACGTTTTCTTCCGCGAGCAGGCAGCACCGTAAACCTTTTTCTCGTAAGCTGGAAAATAATAGAACGGGGAATCCCCGGAATTGGCCGAAGATCACGTACCGAATATCGCGTCTGGCGTGGACAATAAGGATTGGCCCAAGAGATGAGGGTTTGGAGATTGACAACAAAGATTGGCGGCATGAAAGTTCGCACGACTATTGCGCCCTCTGTGAAATATTTCCATGAAGCTTCTCGACAGCAGTTGCGCCGTTGATTTTCAACGGACAAATTTCTACGACGACGGGGATTCCCCCTGACCTCTAATCTATCTAAGGGCCGTAACACGTGGTTCCAGATGAGTGGAAGAATGAAAGAACGGCCTGGAGAAGATCGGAGATTGTGGAGTTAGGGGTGCTTGGGCTTTTTGGCGACTGGCTGGATAAGGGGTTGACGATGAGTGTGGGGAGGGGTGGGGAGGGGGAATAAACATTCACGGAAAGACGATAGTCGAGAGGGTGAACTTCTCGGTGTAAGGAAATCTTCAGTTGAAAGGGAAGTGAGCTTCCTTAAGACGAGAGACGCTGTTCCGCACTTAGCTAGATGATTACCGTACTAATTAAATTACTTTTTCATCCCAAATCCCTCCTCCCCGCTCCTCCCCACGACTTTCTCGGTAGCAAAGGCGGTCGCGGCCTCTTCAAACTCCAGAAGACACGCTCGTATTTATTCTCGCGGCTGCGATGAAATGTATAACGGAGCCACGTTACTAATTAGAATTAATGTACCTCTCCCCTCTTCCTCGTTACAGCTACCCCCTCCATACCACCATCGCAGCAAACTGGCAAAATAATTCTCAAAACTTTCTTCAAGATCGACCGCAGCGCCACCGTCGCTACCCTTAAATCTTTTTCACTTATTGATAAACCGGAAGCAAGTGAGTTACGCCGGAAATAGAAATTGGCAAAACAACGAGGACAAAGAATTCTTGGTGTACGTGAGAATACAGAGCGAGATAAATAGCGTATGCGCATGCGCACTGGTATTTAAGAACGGCTGGAAAGAGCGTTAAAGTATTGGCTGGTGGTAGTTAGAAAGGGATGTGCAGGGTGAGGTTAGCTGCTACTGCGATGGGGAGGAGGCCGCGGTATGAGACGGAGGGTAGAGACACCCCCTTGTGCCAGCATGAATTTATACATCATCATCCCCTTCACGCGGCTTTTAACTTTCAGCCGCTCGAGGATTCCCAGGAAATGTTTTCCACTTTATGAGATCTCCGAGCCTTTCCGAGTTGCCGCTCTACAAATTAATATCTCTCCAGGTACCGGAGGAGCCACTAACGCACCACCACCACCACCACCACCACCATCCCTGACAACATCGTCGCCACGAGGGTGCCACATCCCTATTCGTATTCCTGGTACACAGTCCGTGAATTTTCATCGTTCTATCTCTGTTCTATGACCCCCTACTACTTGTCAACCCCAGCCACCCCATCCGCCCGGTAACCCCTCTACCCGATCCACGTCACTCATGCGCACCCCCCTCAGACAAAGGGAGGCATCTCCCACCCTCTCACCCGTGAGCTTGCCTGTTTATTATCCTGTCAGGGCTGTTTGTCTCGGAGTCCTGCAATTCGCTGAAGAGGCGCAGCCTAGATAAAAGCTAACGAGCGCACAGCCAGCTTCCGACTGGGGTCCAGAATCAATTTGGGATGAATCGGATGTTAGGATTTTCGCTATGACCTTTCATCCAGTCCATAAAGCGGTTTGGGTTAGATAGAGGGTAGGCGAATTCTCTAGGGGAGGGTTTTACATGCTCGTGAAACAATTTCGGTTCAAGGATTTGATTTGAGGTTGGCTACACTGGCAAATGTAATTTTGCATTATTAAACGGACCGGAAACGGAAACGTCTTGTAACCGTTGCACCAACTGCCATTCCTACACCGTATCAAGGATACCAAATAAGATTAGCTTAAAGATAAAGAGGTTACACGAAGACCCAATACCTGCTTCTTCCAATCGATCAATGAGGTCCTGATGAGGATCAGGACCAGGTCCTCTTTAATTAAATTAACCAACTTGGATCCTTCATCGACCCACGACGGTGCGGATTAATTAGCAACTAAAAGGAACAAAGTCGCAAATCCTCGAGTGAGAACCGAGAAGTCATCATTTTATGAGCGTCGACGGCGAGGGAGGAAACCTAACCTAACCATCGGAAAAAAAAAAAATCTTCAAGAGAATGAGAATCTTCCTCTTATTTTCCTGTCTGTCGTGCTACGTGCCGTAATTCCCGGCTGGCCAGGAAGAGGCAAAGACGAGGAAGGTTGAGGCAGCAGGAAGGGACGCAAGAAGATGAAAAGAGAGAATCGAACGAGGAGAGAAAATGAGAGAGAAAGAAGGTAGCCCCGTTGCCATGACTACCAACCTCTCGCTTCGAATTCGCCCTCCGTCGGTGCCTCGACACTGGTAACCAGCATCCACTGTATCCAGTATCCAGCGAACCAGGATTCCTCCAGGGGATCGACTCGACGGAAGGGTCTCTTACACGGAGATGATAATTTGTTTCGGAGTTGCTCCGGGGTCTCCCCCAGCCAGCCATCCAGCCGAGAGACTCGGCCGCCAATGACGCTCAAAGTCTCATCCCTCCCATTATTCTACTCAACCCCCCCCTATCGTCACCTAACCACCCTCCTCCCCGCCACCCCCTTCTTTTCTCCATTCGCCATTATCTACTCTTTCGCGACTCATCTCCAATCCCCCCCCTCCCCACCCGTTCAGTGATGGCATCGCCATCAGCTACCCCCCCCCCCCCCATACCCTTTTCCATGGTGAACGCTGCTAACGGGCAGACCGCTATGACCCTACCGGGAAAGCTCCAATAAAATTAATTGACCGTCCCTGTAATTGATTTTCATTAATGCTTTTTCAGTGACGTATGTGTATGTATATGCACGTATGTTCTGCGGTGCGTCATGACGCTCGTAAGATTTTTAGGTTATTAATTCGATACTTTTGATTGTTATTTATTGATAATAGCGATTTATCAGCCAAATTGTATTTCTAGTAGGTTTTTTTTTTTTTGTGGTAAAATAGATAGAATTAATTATCAGCGAAATATCAGACTGGTTAATTTGGAAATTTTTATTTACGTGGCCGAGTTTAGTTTTTTGACGAGTAGGAGAAAGACTTTTTTTCTCGAAGCCACCCCCCTTAAAAGACTCCACCTATACGAGACCAAGCCAAGTGGCACAGTTTGCTGCATAAAAGTAGTGGTTATGGCGTTGGTTCTTTTAGCGTGAATCGTAGAAATGTTTTTCTCGATTTCCTGGGGACATTTTGGCTTGGTAGTTCTGAACGGATGCCATTAGGGGTAAACTACCCCTCGGCCAGAGAGGAAGATGTCGACGTCTGCACTTTATTCCCCTGCTATCGCTTATACGTAGCGACTAAGAAGATTTTCGTTGGGCAAAGGGGGGGGGGGGGGGGTTGGCCGAGGGGATGAAGAGACCGGTCCAGGAAGAATAACAAGAAAATTCTTAAGATATCACGAAACGTCGCCGAGTGCCGTTAGGGTAGAGTTTTGTGACAGTTTTTTTTTCCAAAAATTTTTTCACAAATTTTTTTATCCCCAAAATAACTCTTCCCCCGCGATCTCCAGGGACTTTGACAACGTTCGAAATCCTACTAGTCCCGTTTGAACCTTATCTACTTACGACCCGATCCAATATCTTCGTTCCCGATGCTTTGGTCCGAGGGATGAAATACAGTGGGGGGGGGGGGGGTAACTGGAGTATCGAAGGGGGTAGCTCAGACTGTCTCCGTCGAAACGACATATTATTGAACGAAGAAAAATATCCGGCGATGAAAAATAAGAAAAGTCAACTCTCCCATCCCCATTTCGCAAATCCAGTAGCTCCTTTTATATCCTACTCAGACTTTTCCCTGCCTTTTCAACCCCTCTAGCCTCTTCATCTTCTCCCGGCAACTCCAGAAGCTACACTGCGCTCTCGCGGCAGAGTCCCATAAATCGGCCGGAACTCGTCCGTGTCGCAGCTGCCATCGAAATTCCAACCAATCTGTACGTTGCCGAACGCAAACTACGAATATTCACGATTTCTTTTTTCCACGTATTCAAAGTACCGCGTTCCACCCCCTTTGGAATTTCAGCACCCCTAAAATTCAATTTTCGACAATTCCAGGCACGGTTCTCGAGAGGATTCCCGTGAGCGTAATTGCGCAAAATACAAGAACCAAATGTGATTGGCAACGCATCCGGGACCGGAAGTGAGTCTTGAGGGATGAACGTGTAGGGGTTGATATTTCGATTCGCACCGCCAAAAGAAAACACTTAAGCGGACATAAGTTTACCCCGAGCTTCGGAAGGGGTGGTTTATTGACCTGGCAAGCTCTGATTTATTACGCAGTTCCCAGAGTGGAGGGTTGAGCCACAAGGGGGGGTGGTTGCTGCGGGTTAAGTATTGTCGCGTGCTGACGGAGAAGGCGAGGGGAGGGTTGAGGCCGGCGGTGGGTTTTTAGGTGCGGGGCCAGGAGGGGTGGTGGCAACCCTGTAACTCGTATGACCGAGGCGGGGTGGGAGTCGGGTGAGATACGGCAGACTGTACAGGCGACATGTCGATACTCCGATATACCCACTCACAGAGACTAAGTGCAGCAAGTACAGTCGACTCTAAGAACTAAGTGGCAAGCATCAATCCACTGGTTTAATCTATTTTTTCCTCCCTTATTTTTACTCCGGGCAAATCAACCCCTTCGGGTAAGCCGTTACGGTTTCGGTTTTCAGGCTTTATACAGTATATGTATACATGTAGGTATTTTTTTTAACGTACCGCACCACGGTACTCAGCCTCGTGGGCACACCCCTTTCGGAACCGACCAGGCCAATTATTTAAGGGGGGTGGCAGGCAGGGGAGATAGCCTTTCGAAGAATCCACGCCCGAGGTCATCCGAGCGTGCCGCGGCAGAGTCAAAGCGAGCCGCTCGGCCATAACTGCTGCATTTTGCATTCGGCCGTAATTTGATGAGAGCAGATATATCCGATTACGTAATGCGCGACCCCATTTACCCGGTGGCATACGTAAGCACAGTTCCGTTCCGGGCTGTGCTCTGCGTTTCAGGTTATGATTCCGTTTTCCCTTTCCCGTTCCTCTGTTCCCCGTCTCTACGTGGGTATACATGTAACGTATATAGGTATAGAAATTGTGCACCCTCAAATTGCATTACGGCGACATTTCATTGGATTAGCCGTTATTACGTGTATTTCCAATTTCTTTCCTGTCTTCGCTTCATTTTGCATTTCAACTTTAATTGCCCGTTTCAATTTTACTTTGAGTTACGAGTCTGCCAATTTTGTATGTGTGTGGGTGGTTTTTCGAATTTTATGGTACAACGTGTGATAACGTTATCAGTTTCGTATGCTCACCTGACTTAACTTGAACTGCGGTCAGTCCGTAAAAGTGTCACCGAGGGCTCGGATCGTTGCGTAAACACACGTTTGACGTTACGCGATAAAGTTATATCCACGAGGCCAAGTTGGCCTGCGATCGTTTTACTAATTAGTTGGAGGTAGCCGTGGTCCCGTTCTGGCAATTAACGGGTTCATTAGGAACTGACGCTCATCGATTCGTCCCAGTTCGAATATCGATTAACCAGAATATCTTCACCTGTCGTTCCCTCGATAAGCGTCACACGCAAACTGGAAATACCATAAGCCAACCGTAAGGTAGCTACCCGTCAGGGGGGCGTAGGGGGGGGGTGTTATGCTTTGATTTAGTTACGTCACTCACCAAGTGACGTCATTACCCTCAAATTGCTAGCGAATCTGATAAACGTTGCCGCAGCCTGCAATTTCTCCTAATACCGCGTAAAGCCATTATCGATATCGACGGTTTGACAAGGGTGATGAAAAATGAGAAAATTAAAAAAAAATTCTACACCAACTTTCTTTTCAGATCACCCCAAAATACTTACTACCGACGACGACCCTGAAGTACGCGCAAATTGAGCAGAACTCATAGACTTCGAGAACGCACGGAAGAGATTACACGTCTATTAGGGGGTTGCGAGACGGCAAAGTCAATTTGAGAACCACTACGGACTGACAGAGGGTTGAAGAGGCATATCCGAGGAAACGTGGTGGGTATGTACGTTGGATTGCATAACAACAACACCGTTGGGGGGTGGAAAAGGGGGTTGCTCGGGAGATTCGTTGCTGGACGAGAGAACGATAGGGGGTCGTCGGAAGGAGCAGGAAGCGGAGAAGGTACAGAGGGTGTAGTACGATCACCCCCCGTATTCGCTTCCGGTCCGATTCCGACTTGTGCCTGTACTACCCCTATTCCCATCGCGTGGCAGAGGCTCCTCTACCAGTAGCACAGTAAATCGATAAATGTATCCTCGGCCGCCTCGTGTGTTGCCTCGAAAACTACCCCCTCCAAACGATTACCCCTACCCTCGAATAAAGTCCTACCCCTGCACGCTGATCGGTACCAGCCTGACGACTATCAACCCTTGCAGCGTACTGTTAGCGCGACAGGCACCACTACCGTGAAAGGGACTGTAGCCCCCCCTTCGTCCCCCCTTACCAACCCCCGTCCACGATACAGCACATTGTATCATAATACGCGACGGCCCTGGAGTAGTATAGGTATATACGAGCCTAAGGGTTGTCGGACGAGCAAAAGGGACACCCAGTCGAGTGCACCTCCCCTTCACGCGGGGTATTCCCCCCCTTGCTGATACCCGACTGCTCCCTCTCCAATGAGCTGCAAACTCACTCTGCTACCCTGTTACATGGTAGTCTATGCCAGCGCCATCTCGTGTCATCCCTCGGAATTACTCGCAAGTTAGCACTGCCTTCCAATATAGTTCATCCCCTTAATGCCGAGCTGAACGGTCGCACGGCCACTGCTCCGTGCATCCCCAGGAGGCTGAACGCCGCGACGCCCCCGTCCGTTCGTGGGTTCACTAAGGCAGCGGCGCCAGGCGAGGCGATTTCAAATTTTGTTAATTTATTTTCGAACAGGACACGAGCGTGGCGCCATCTGTCGAACTACACAGGTTGAGGGAACAATTGAGGTCGCTCGTGACGTCATTGACTATAGGGACTGATTCGAGCTCTTATTTTCAGTTAAAGGCGGATTTACATGAAATTCCTTTTTAGGATTTGCTGTTTTATAGGTGTGTGTATATGTATATATATATGGGCTACGAAGGGGGAGTCAATTTATTGTCGATAAGGATTGTGCCAGACCACGAGTCGGAGACCTCACTGTTTAATTGACGCTAAACTGCGGCCATTCCGGCGCGGAACGACGGCACCGGAGACATTCGTCTTCATTAGCGCGTCGTTCCGGCGGATTTATGAAGTTCGCAATTCCGCGAAGAGTTTCTTCTACCCGCTTTCTTTCGAGGCCTCCCCGTGAGTCCCGCCCCCCTTATAGTCCTTTTGGGCCCCGCTGACAGCGCTGACGACGGGATAGTGGTAATGACGACGATGACGATGATGACGGTGACGTCTCCAGCGATGCCGATGGAATCGAGCGCACCGGGAATAAAGGGACAGGGAGGAGAAGATTTATTCAATATTTTTTTCGCTGCCCCCTTCGGCCTCATTGGGAATTCTGCGGGACCCCTCTCTTTTAATTGACTCTTCTTGCGAACGTGGCGTTCCATAAGCCATGCGGTGATGCTGCGCACGAGGGACAAAAAAAAGGAGAAGCTACGAAGGAAAAAAAAAGGAATTCCATGGCTATGAGAATGGTATTAATTGGAATCGTTAAAAAATAATAATAATAATAATAATAATAATGATAATTAACCCCGACGGCAAATTCGAATTTACCGTCGTTTACCTTGTTTTCACAAATTTCACTAGCCGCGATCCATTTCCTGCGTTGCCGTACACGTCGAACACAGGCTGATTACATAGGACCCAATGGCGTAGAGCGAGAAAAATCATCCCCTTGATAAATTTTTATTTTTCTCTTCTACGTCATGCCTCCGATGCGCAGTGATACCTTTTACAGTCACTGTGACGAAAATATGATGAACCCACGTGGCGCGTTATTTTGATTCTACGCCATTGCCATTCCGCTGACTTTATCGTGACGGTAACTAACGCTCGGCTATAAACAAAGGCAGAGTCGGTCAATTAAATTTTGAGAATGACCACCGTCATCCTCCCACTTTGGGTGAAGCCATTAATCGGAAGAAGGGTCACGCTTTGGCACCCCTATTATTGCATGTTCTCCCAGTGCTACGCCACTGCTCGTGCGAGTTATTACGACGCACTATTGTGCGTGGCCGAGTTACGCAGAACAGCCACCTACCCGCGTGGGGCGCTGCGTGCGCCCGATCAGTGGAGCCGCTACCAACGTAATAAACTAAACGTTATTGACGAGCCAGCAATAAACCATCATCGCACCGTGCAAAATCAGTTTTTTGGGTACTGAAAATACTGACAAGTAGGAGTCGAGAGGAAGAAATAGAAATCAGTCAATAAGATAAGAAAGGGTTAGAAAAAAAAATACTGAAATTCAGAAATGATTTTTTTGTATTTTTTTTTTCGTATTTTCACAATAGTTTTTTCGTTACCAATACACGATCCTCGTCCCTCTTCTGTATACAGTGGATCTGTTAATGACGTAAAATTAATTAATAGCGAAAATTCCAATGTACTCGATGAATGAAAAATAGATTTTTCAAAATCACGAGAATTTCAATTACGAATTAAAAATTTTTTGTTTGCACGTGCAAAATGACGCGAAGATATTTTATATTTTTGAAATATTGATTAAGCAGCGTCATCCCGAAATAGGACAGTTTTTCTTGTGGCAAATGAACCCCGTAAAGAGATTATCAAACGTCAGATAAGACCGTGGTCAGGCAGTTCCGTTTGACCGTCACTGAATAGAATAAAGATGACCAGAGAACGTAACAGAGAAAAGAGTTCATTTTATCTGATGTCTTCGGTCAACATTTATAAAAGCACGAGTGAGTGAACGAGTACGTTAAAAAGAAAGTAAAAAAAAAAAAAATCTTTTTGATTACCTTCCAAAAAAATAATAAAAAATTTCATTCAAACATACCTACACATCTAAAGCGAATAAGATCCCAAAGGCATTAAATCGAGTAGTTTTATAATTACCAGCCAGATTATTATTCAAAGATCAAAAGAACCTACCGACCCCCCCTCGCCCATGCACGAGAAAAAAAAAATCTTTTACCATTAATAAGACCGTCTCCATTAACATTTACCCAGTCTCCATAATCGGTAACCATCCTCACTGACATTTCCGAATGGCCCAAAAGGCACCGATGCAGAAATTACAAAACCGGATCGACTCAGCGACAGACGTGCAAAAAAAACCCAACGCGTACACTGTGGCGCTACGTAAATTCTTCGCCCTTTATTCGCCCCTGTGAAAATGTATCGATGGTCATGAGCTGCCACGATCTGCCACGAACTGTCCCGAACTGTCCCGAACTGCCACGAACTGCCACGGGCTGGCATGCAAGTCGAGCCGAGTAATCGTGTTACCGAGTCGTTATAATCCGATATATAAGTACCTGCCATACAACAAAGTTACACACTGCTGCGGTCTAACGGCATCGCACGCGAAGATTCCCAGCGAGATACGTGGAAGGTTGTGCATTTGCAGTTCCACTCTTCGTGTTTCCGCGACGAGCGCGTGTACAGTCACGTGGAAAAGTAACAGCTCGAGCAATACACTGTCGATCGAGGCTCGATCCACGTGATTTGTATTCTGGTAAATTTTGTCAAAGAAGACATTTTTAAGTAATGACCTTAGGTCCTTTCAATTCTTTTTTTTGACATGGGTTGAACTACGTGAGACTTCCCCCTCCCCGCCCCCCTATCCAGAGATCAAATCCTCAAGGGTTTTTTTTTTCTTCGAAAAAGATTTTATCGAGCTGTTATTCGAGGACAGTAATAACCTCCTTCCCTTTGACAGGACTCTTGGCTAGGGGATGAAACCAAGGGTGGGCAAGTAACCAGGGGGATGGTATTAATTGGCCAGGAAATTATTGCCGAGGGTGAGAGAGGATCTTTGAGAAAGGAAGACTTAGAGTGCAGAAGGTGAAGGGGAGGGGAGAGTAAGCTGAAGGTATATATATATATATATATATATATACACAACGGTATATACTTATTTTCATCGGTCAACGTTGACCCATGGATAACATATATGTATGGCCGGTTTCATTTTCTTTATGTACTTTCCTTATGTGTTACGTGGCATCAAGAAATTCACGTCTATGACAAAGTGATCCTATCTTTGCCAACCCCTATCCCTAGGGATATCTATTTGCCTAATTGGAAGTTTAGCTCGGTTTTCATGGGATGGGAAAGAGCATGAGGGTTGTTTCTGAAGGAAAAAAAAAAACACTATGGATATATCGCGTAGTATCGGATATCATTGGGATTTGCTAAAACGTGATAAGGGAAGAAAATTATAACTAGCCTAGTAATATTTACTAGTCACGGGTATTTATACGAGGGCAATGAAAATTCACTAGGCAAAAGTTATTCTAGGGATTTTTTTTGCGTATCGACCTTTCAGATAAATTTTTATAGACAGTAATTCCTATTCCCACGGTTCATTAGTACTTTGTGCATTTTGGACTTTTTTCGTCGCGACTCCGATTATCGCTTTTTCTCTTGGTTTTCGTCGGTTCGATAATTATTAAGGGGCCGAGGATGAGTCGGAGAGCACGTCGGTCGAAGGGTGAAAATATCATCCCCTATTCGAGCTCCGATGGCATCCACCTTGGGGTTATATCCCCAGCCCCAATGCCCAGGGAGGAAAGGACGACGACGACGCTTAGGGGATGCGGAATCGCTCGACATTTCATTATTTTCACCGTCCTTTCCAATATCGGAGGGAAACCTACTGGCATCCCTTTTCCCAATCTTTTACCTTATATCTGCTTCCTTTTCTTTTTCTTCTTTCTCTTTTACTAATATCTAACCCCTGCTTTAGTCTCCCTTATTTTGCAATATCACAGTACGCGAAGATTCTATGTAATAACGATTTTCATTTTTTTTTTTCATAATTCAAAAATCCATTAATGGTCCAAAAAAATTAAATGCATATCAAGATACTCGTATACTTTGTATCAAAAGGTCAATTGAATTTTGTGCCCCAAATAGCCTTGACTAAACGATTCGCTGGAATTCGAGTGAAATACCCAGCGGTTTGCAATTTGGCAAATTAGAACTGACCAGAGTTTGCAATCCATCTGGGTGAATGGGACAATCACTATTGTCTCTTGTTTTGAATGGCGATCCTGGGCTCCGATCGATGTTCGCAAAAAGGATAATAATGGCAGAGGCAGCGTCCGGGGAATCCCCGGCTTTCCTATTGAGGCTCGGCTCTCCTCGGGTATACGCTGAGAACGCGATTCCGAATTCTGGATAAATAGTATGGACAGGCTCGAGGTCCTGAGAAGAATCTGAATTAAATATCAAGGATCTGAGGGTGGTCGTCAGGGTGATTGGCCGAGAGCGGTAAGAGGTCCATGATACTTCAGGGTAAATGGGAGACCGAGGGTGGCTCCACCTGGACCCTACGTCGAGGGAAGCTGCCCCGTAGAGACTGACCGAAACTCAGGGACTCTTGAACCGGGTACGAGGGAAGAGGCTGAAAATTCCTGTCCTCGGTGACCTCGATAAGGACACTCCGACTCGAACGAGGCTAGATTGAGAAACGAAAGTGAAGATAAGGGTGATAGGGCGGAGATATGGAGGGTGGGGGGGGGGATGCTTTTGAATGAAACACGAATTGCAGTCATGCGAGAAATACTTGGAAATAATAATCCTTCGGATCCCTTCGGTTTTACTCATTTTACCCCATTTCGTTATCCTACCCCCAGCCCCTTCATCATCCACAGCTTCCCTTCAAATCTCCATTATGCCCACGCGCCCCAACGCCCACTACCCTCTATAAAACAGTCCTCTTTGCCCCTAAATCCTATGGACCGGCGTTCTTCATATTTTTTCTCGCAGAAATTCCAAGAAAGTAAATACTTAAAAAGAAGAGAAAAAGAAAAAAAGAAAGAGAAGAAAAATGATCCGCGGTGGGGTCGCGAGGTCGCAGTTTGTTTCTTCCCGGGCAACGTGCATTTTAATTAACCCACCTCGCTTAACGTAGGCTAATTACGTAGGCGCCGAGGTCGACGCTCAAAGCCGTCGGTACTGCGAAGCGTCGCCGAAAAGGGCGGTGGCGCCACCGGCGGAAAGGTGAAGAACCCTGACGGCAGGTCGAGAGTAGAAAAGTATTACGATTTAATTCACTTCACCTTCCCGTGACGAGGGGGGGAGGGAGGGGGTAACTTCAACTTCACCCCTTCGCCACTTCCCGCGACTAAGTTTCATATTTTCATCCATGCCCAGTTCCATCCCTAAGGATAAAAATGTACCGTGTGTAAGAATGTGCGACACATACGCGTAGTAACTAACGACTTGCGAAAAGATTTTTTTTATCCCTCACTCTCTGCCGGGCAAAAAAAAATTTCACGCAGAAAAAAGCTCATTCAGCTCCCTTGAAAATTTAAAAGGGTAGATAGAGACAGAGACGTAGAAGAGCTGAAATAAAAAAAAAAATAAATAAAATGACAAGATAAAAAACTCCGACGGCGGCGGAGGTCAAAGGTTAAGTCGTGACATAGAGAAGTGTTTTCTACCTCAATCGAAAAGGGTTGAGGGGGCTCAACGAGAAAACGTCTATCCCATATATTTTCCCCAATTCCGACTGATACGTTTTTTCCTCTCTTTCTTCTCGCCGAAGGGGTAAGCCAACTAAGCGCGCTAAATTAGCGCAAAGTTAGCGTAAGACACAGGATGACTATGTTAATAAACACGCGTATACCTATACATAGATTCCATATCCTATACCAGGGTGCTGTCTACAGGGGGGTCGGGTCGGGTGGGTCCCGTGTATGCTAAAGCGCCAACATTCTACATGCCGTAAATTGATTTCGGATCAGATTCGCTCCTTTCAGGGAAACAGCAGGGTGTCCAGCCCCGATACCCTGGGGCGCGGGGAGCCGCCAGCCTCCCCAGCCTCCGAGCATCGAGGATCCCCCACGCGGGCGTCGTGCTTTAAGGCGCGTATTTATAGGACGTTTGACGATAAATGGGATGTGAAATCGCTGTGATCGTCGATCGGCAGGGAATACGCGATTTGCCTTCCGTTTTGTGTCACGGAGAAAGCGGCGGACCGTGAGAAGGGGGGCCCAGGGCCGTAGCTTGACGGCCCTTTTCATCCCGCGCCCTTTCCGCCCCGCCGTTAACACTCTACGCTGGTCAAAGGCACTTCTGCTTTCGTCCATGCGGCCGAGTCGAGTGTGTCGAGTAAAAATTAAAGAAAACAAAATCCATAGTCTAATTTTGAAACGACTATACAATTTTGAAAGACAAAAAAAAATTTTGAAATTTTTTTTTTTACTATATCGTCTTTCCTTCAATTTATTTATCATATCGACCTACCTTTGTTGCGTAAAAAAAAAGCAAACGAACTTGGCACGTGTCACGTGATTTCCTTCCAGCGCGACGACGAGGAGCAATAGTTTTTCGAATTTCGCAAAAAAAAACCGTTCTCGTCCAACATTAAACCAGTTTTTATCCGCGTTGACGGACATATCGCGAAGCTCTGCTAAAATCGAATATACGAATACGCATGTAACACGGTAAAATACGTGCAGAGTGATATGCCCGCACGAGGACGTGTGCACATACGAGCGAAACTATATCTATATACGGCGCGATATGAATCACCGATGAAATTGTCGGGCGACAATGGCGGCTTTACGCTTTCTCGCGGGACAAAATATTTTTTTAATTGCCGCGACGAAATCTCCCTCCCCCGTCTCCCACCCCATCGCCGCATCCCCGACGTTCTGTTATTGGCAGTACATCACGAATTATTGTCGGCAATAGATTTCATATAGCGCCACGTCAAATACGCCCCTGGGATTATTTCTGTTCGCGGTGTCACTCATCCCCTCGAATTTTCCTCCCTTATAATAATTCCGTGCACGTTCTACGAGCACCCCGAGCTTTTTTCCAATAATGATGATAACGATAGTAATTATTATTATTATTATTAATATCAGCTCGATTTGAAGTTTCGAGCTTTATTAATTAAAATTACAAGCCATTCGTTTAAATATGTCTCATGTGTACATAAAAGTGCGATATTCGACAGCACGAAGCCTAACAAGGTACGTGGAATAATTTCGAGGGTGAATTTCGTTTGACGCGTGCGTGGCTATGCGCATCCGAGAGCAAATCTGCATTACCGGCCGATTGTCCGAACGATTGAAGCGTATTATTGCCGTGACGATTTACCGACAGAGCAGACTCCCCGACGTACGCGCTTTGCGGTCGAACAATATTTATGCGCCATTTCTCGGCCATAGAGCATATTGCCCGGAACGGGAAGTCCAGTGTGGTTGACTGGCATCGGCATCGACGGGGGCTGGGAAACGCGCATGCGTCAATCGGTACCCAATTTGCGTCATTAGATTTTCCTTTTATCGCTCCATTGCGACACGTGACTTGCTACCCCTCAACCAGTACGAGATTATTACCCCTTATTGTTATAGCTGCTATTGAACGTACAAGCCAAACGAGCCCCATATGCTAATTATTAATTCATACCCTTGCGCCTTCCACGTGAACCCACTGATAACCTCCGATAAGAAAATGACAAAATTTCGCGAAAAAAATCCATTCCTCAAAACTCTAAATAAGGGTGCGAAAAATGAACTAAAAAAAAAAGTCCAAATTCTCATTCGCAAATTAATTTCCAAACTTCAAGGGTGTCTCGTAAAATACGAACACGAGTAGAAAAAGCAGCCAGATCATAGATGGCGCCAGGTACGTTCTATTTGCGCAAAATGAATAGCAGGCCCGAAGGGATGAAGCGCGATGGTGTGCGAAGCTATAAAAGGGAACGAGAGAAGCTCGTGGAAGGGGGAGGGGGGGGGGTAGTAGCGGCAGAATTATTTGCCCAGCGGCGTTGCCATTTACCGTATTAACTGATTTCATTTATTTAGTTCATACACACGTGAATGTTTCCCAGAGACCTCCGGGTGGCCTGGAGTGGGGTCCAGAGCAGTCTCTGTACGCCCCTGTAGTGCGTATACGTATATATCTGTACTCACTCATCCACATACCAACCACACGTACTACGGAAATGGAAAATCGACGGAACGTACAGAGCGAAACTCGTACCAGGGAATTTCCATGTTTTTCCAACGTTGGCAGCACGCACTTTGGATTCGACTGGATCCGGACCCCGCCTCGACTGTACCCTTTTTCACTTCATGCGGATGACGTCACGTTAATGGCGCCACGGGCTGCCATAGCGCACGCAGGCGTCCACGAGATCACGTATGGACCCAGGCTCGTAACTGCACATACGTTTACGAGGATCCAATAGAATTTTCACGGCGTCGTTTTTATCAGCGGATGAATTGAGACTCCCTGCTCTTTGTTTCAATGACCCTCGAGTGTACATATGTGATTTTTTTCTCTTTCCCAATCACCCCCCCCCCCGCCCCTCCAATCACCCTGAATGGGAATTGCTGACAGTATGTTTTTCTTGGTTAGGAACCCCACTGCCAATGCCATGATAGTACGTTCTGTCTCTGATAACCGGCGCCCAGGAATCCCACTAATGGGATTCCAAGAGCGGTTCTGGATTTAGGAGAAAGCCGCAAGTGGTTCCAATTAATCCGTCTACAGGCTGTTTCATGGGACAATCGAAGTACTGTGCGTACATGCGACACGGATTGATCTGCTGTTCGTAGGGTATGTGTATGTGTATGTATATGTATATGTATATGTATATGTAACGCGTTGAGTATTTCCTTTCGGGAAAGGAGATACCGTGCGTGCGTCGGATATCTCGATAAGCGTACTAATTACTAGAGTGCGAGCAGAGTAAACTATAGGGACTTTATCGCGACACGATATGTCCCTAGATTGAATTCCCATAGCGGATAAGTCAGCCAATAGCAATTTGATATAAGGTTGTATAGCTATTATAGAATATAACATTGGTAGCGAATCGTTTGTGGCGGCGACCATAGAGATATCGAGCACAGAAAGGTTGAGTGAAAAAGAAAAAAAAAACTTCAAAATGGCGAAACGGTGCGAGCGGAGAAAAGTGGCCAAGCCAACAACAGGTTGTCAATATATATTCCAGCGCGGGACCTTTGCCGTTTTTATGCAGTTCGACCAATTAGAATTCACTGGTCGACTAGTCGAATTTTCGTGTATCCGGTTAACGTGACGGGTCTTCTTATTGGAAATTCTAAAAGAGGAAGAGGGGGTATTACAAAATTATCGGCGAATTGACGAAATGAAATTTGAAAAAAATCTTCCGGCTTTCCCGTTCGATAAATCATATCGATTATGCCAGCTGATAACCATCACCGGTAAGTCGGTAATCCGATCGGTTTCTCATGACCGGTAGCAGCGAGGAGTCGAAGATTAAGTACCCCAAGAGATATCAATTTGTTGCGGCGTGGGCGTCGCGACGTCGGCGTCTCTGATGTGCGTGAGAGCAGTGCGTAGGTACACGACCCTATCGGCCGATCGGATCGATCCGATAGGGCCGTCTTATAAGGGGCCCTTGCTACGTCCATAAGGCCCAGGCCAGGGGGGAGGGCTGGGGCGTTGGGCCCCACGCACAGGGGGTACGCTCCTGGAGCCGCTAGGTACTGACTCATATCGTACGATTCGGTTTGAATTTTTTTTCTTCGCCGTTTTATACTGTCAGCTGTTTTACGAAGATGACGTCTCCCACCCCCTCCAGCGTCACCATGGTGATGGTAATGATAGCGTGCCGTTAATTGCTGCTAATGGCCGATTCCACGTAAAATTATTATCGTGAACGGATTATAAAAATCCTGACTGACCCAATCGAGATAAAGCTATCAATTATCCAGCGGCTTCCCTTTGGTCGCTTTCACCACGTGGTTCGGACTCTCCTCTAGCGGCAGCGCCGTCAACTATTCCGGTAGCTGTTTCTAACCAGAGTGGCTAATGATGTTTCAATCAGACCTACGAGTATTATCTATGCTTTATCTTGGGACCTTCGAAGCTTCGACTACCTGGCTTACGGATTTTGGATAATTTTTTTTTTTTTTTTTCTTTCTTACTGATCAATCTTTACGAGCGGCGAACACGATTTCGAACTATTCCTTCTGACAAATTCTAGGGCCTATAAAGGAAGACCGACAAATCTTAACCCTTTCGACAAGCCTCTACAAAGACGCCATTAGCACGTGACGGTCATCGGGCCATTACATTGCTGTTACCGCGTCGCATTAAGATCGGGATTATTGGTCCTTTCGTTGGAGTCTGGTGGGAAAATAAAAATAAAAAAAAAATAAAGGGTGTACCACTCTCGTAATTATCGAGCGATACTAATTGGAATTAGCACTTTTTATGTGACTTAAACGGATTGACGATCGTTTGCGCTGACTTTTAAATCGTTGGCTCTCAAGAATTATTATGGCTCAATTAGTACCGACAATGCTTTACAGGATGATGCTAATTAAAAACTCAAGGAAAAACACGGGTTTCGTAAAAGATTGCCGGTGTATTGAATTCGTATAACAAATATTTTTCATTCGATGCGTATGAATTGGCTGAAATTGAGTATAGTGACTTTTCGCGATATCTAGGGGAAAAAATAAAATCAAATAAGAATCTCAAAGGCAACCACGTACCGTGAACGAATTTGATGAGAAAATCCAAAAAATGAAATTTTCCCTATACCAGGACTTAACGGTACTGATAAAAACGTCCTAAGTCATATTTTTCAATTACAGGCGTTACAGTAGCGAAGGCTGGGAATCCCAGCGGGTCTGGCAGCAAAGAAGATTCGCAAGGCTGTGCACATATCGTGCGAGCGCGCGTGACTCGAAATCTGCCGTCGCGGTGGAAACCGGAGAAGACGTCGGCGTCGTCTTGCTCGCGCGAGAAGCACGGAAATACGAACTCGTGTCCGCAATTACGTAAAGCGAAGCAGCAGCAGTGTCGGGAAACAACGTTTGCCTCAGTTTCCAGTGAGAATCAAAATTTCATTATTATTATAAATATCGGACACCGTGAGATTTTCGGTAATTAAATAAAGAATTAATAACCTAATTTAATTAAATTTTTCCTTTTTTCCGAATCAGATCGTCCAACGTATTTAAATCGATTCGTAATTTCACATCGAAAGAATAATAGGGGAATCGAAAGTGATCCTGGAGTCTTTATGGTTAGCGAGTTCGCAGACAGAGGGCGACACTGTTCCCGCCGTTGCCGATTCGCTTAATCAGCGTTGTTGGATGAACGCGCTCGGAGGAGCCTGGTAATTATTTCCACAGCTATAAATACGGGAGTAGCGAGAGTGGCGACGCGCGGCGGAGTCTTGGCCGAGGGGAGGGAGGCGGGCGGGGTGGGGATTAAAGGGCAAGAGTGGGGGCAAATGTCTCCACGCGGAGAGGGGAAGTGGTCGTAATAAAAGACGAGCATGACTCGGAGGGTAATCAAGGCGATCAATTAGAAAGGAATGTTGCACGACTATTCGCCAAGCGCCGCCAGACATTGCGGCGGATTAAAAAGATAAGCCGAATTTCGTGTCGCTGAGAAAATTCAAGGTCCGAGGAGGGGAGCTTGTGCATGTACATATAGCGAGGGGAGGTGGGGGGGGGGGGTACTAAAAAAATAATGAAAACCAGATTGACTGCCGGGACATGGTTTTTCGAGCGAGTCGTATTTTTGAAAATAAATGAAAATGTTGGGTGCGTGTGCTAAAAAGAATGGTGGTCGTTTTTTGAATTTCTCTTTTTTGCCATTGGATTTTATTACGTGGCCAACTCGATCGGACGTTATTTTTTGTTAATATCAATTACACCCTTGAGGATTCGTTATTTTGTTTTTTTTTTTCTTTTGTCTTTTCTATGAACTTTTTTCATCCTTTTTTCTTTTCTCCCCTTGATTCAAGCCACAACCGACGTAGAAGCCGAAGGCCCAGTGTCCGACTTTCCCGTAGCCGGCGAGTTTAATTAGTTGGCGCCACCGATATATTCCAGAAGGAATCGCGGGGCATTATCCCCACCGCGAGCATCCGGTTTCTTCGTTCTGCTTGGCGTATTATCGTGGCGGCTTTGGTGGTCCGGAATAACTTATTAGCGGTCGATCGAAGCCGAGTCCAGGTATAGAGAAGGAATTAACGATTATGTTGCTCGATTGATAGCCGCGTTGGGTCCCCTTTTAAATGAATCATTAGTTGCTTTTTCGTCGCACAGAAGCCCAACCACATTCGACCCGCCATTATAATTTCTAATGAAGCGATATATCAAGCCACGGGCAGTCAATCCCCAAAGGTGCACGTACCGTGTATACCGGAGCTCTGTGCAGCGGCGAGACTTTTTTAAAAAATAAATAAAAATAAAAAAAAAAGCACGAATCATAAAATTGCATATATCTATATGGCTTACGGAAAGCGCGGGGAAATATATACGTTCAAACTAGGGGATTCCCCTAGCTCCTCCGCGGGCTTTTGGTCGTATACACGCAAGAGCGACAACGATTCTCCTTTGTAGCCGAGTATCAAATGTAAACCTGCCCCGACACCCACGTTAATTTTTTTCCTATTCATCATCGTCAACCTCGTAACGCCGTCGTATCTTCCCTCTGTGGCGCATCCCTATTCTCTTGGGTTTAACCATCAGCGCCATCTCCATTCCACGAGGCCGTAACTTTTAGTAATGTCTTTTCACAGGACATCAACCAAAATTCCAGAGCCTCAAGGCGGCCATATATTATCTCATTAGTACATCGCATTTGAATGTCACCTTTTGATTAGCGTAAGCAAACGTGGGCGAGACACCTCCACCTTTACGGTACAACCTCCAACCGGACGAGACGTCATTCTACCTTCACGGTACACCTCCACGAATCACGGTGGTTCCGGTTACGGGGCTGAATCAGCGGAAAATCTTGAGGGATTGTATTGAGGACGCGGCTTGACGCGTTCGTCGCCGCACCTGCTTCTGGACGCACCTGTACATTTTTTAAATCTTTTTTTCGAACGCCTAATCGAGCTTAGGAAAAGTCATAAAACTGGAACGACGTTCGAATCCAAGTGAAACTATCTTTTTAACCCGTTAATTACAGTCGTTAACGTCGGAAAGTTAAGTCGCAAAAAAAAAAGATCAAACTTACCAAGGCGTTCGCAAAGTACTATAATCTTGCGACAAGGTAACCTACGAATGGAACGAGTTCTCCGGTGAAAATGGATCACGTTGCTGGACGTCTACGGATAAATGTATTTCAGGTTGAAACTGTCGGATTCGCGAGATGTCACTGGGCGTAATGATATAACGGGTGATCCGTCAGTTCTACGAAGTCAAAGCAGAGACAGGAGATACGTCGAGGCTCCCTGCGATTTAATTTTGTATATAACGTGGAATTCGAATCGAGGGATAATAATGGAGCACCTGGTTAGCCACTTCCATGTCACGGAACAGATATTATTAACATCGAAAGTTTCTTCGTCGCGTCTTCGTATTTCTCACTCGGCGCGGAACGTTTAGAGTTCAGACCTTTCGACACGCGTTGGCGCTGCCAAACGCGAGTTATTCTTGTTTCCCCCCGTCGAATTATCGTCAAAACCATATTAACGGTCACCAGAGACATGAAAACGTGTAAACACTTACGTGGATGAAATTCAGTTGGAAAATTTTAACTCCCGTGAGACGGCTGAGCGCACGTAACGTCTGTCGGATTTAAAAACGAAAGTGGCGCCATCCCGCGGACAGCGTCGGGTACTGCGCGCTCGTAACCGTCAGCATTGTTCTTACCTGAAACAAACGCAGTACGGAGAAAAGGTGTTAATGAAATAAAAAAACCTAGTCTTTGCTAAACTACGATTATAATACAAGGTTACTATACGTTTTGAGGTTAATTTAAAGTTAAGTAATTTGCGCGAAATTTAAATTATAAAAAATAGTCCAAGAACTCTTCGTACAGAGAATTCGATAGTCCTCGCAACCGGTAAGCTCGGCTGGCCATAACGAAACTCTTTTGAAATTCAGCGAGAATTCAATGCGCATGCTAGATCAACGTAAAATTACCATTATTTTGTAATGGTAATTGTTTCGCTAACATTGCCGAGTAGTTAATTCGCGCCCACGCGAGCCCGCTCGCAATTACCGTCCCGTGAGAGAGCAGTTGGCTCGGGAGATATCTCCTAGCAGACGACTTTACTCGGAATGATACGAAGCTCGAGAGGGCTGCGTCCAGAGCGCTATGATTCACCGGTACGTTGTACCTAAAGGTACGTGCACACCGAGTGGAAATATAGTAGAGTCTCAAATAAATTGCAGGGGAGTTTAATTGGTATAACGAAGCAGAATAGCCAACCCCCAAGATTTAACTCACCAAAAGTCTCAATAAACATGTGTTTGGGTTTGGGGATTTTACGAGAGTCGGACACGTCATTGGTCTCTTCGAATGGCAGGATGTGTGTCGAACGTGCACATAGGTACAGGCTCGGCCTGATGACGCGAGGATGCTTCGGATGCTGGAGACGTACAAGAGAGGCTCGAGGGGGCACGAGAAGAGGTACGAGTTTACTCGCAAACTCATTTTCTGCAAGATTGCCTTCCCAATCGGGCGCTGCCGCTAAGTGGAGCAATATCGAGACTCATCAGTGTATAGCCACTTGACGGAGATACAGAGGCTGCTGATGCTGCGCTGTACCCATTGACTTTGGCTCTGGTATAGGGGATACACGTTACAGACACCGAGATGATGGTACGGGTCAGAGTCCTGGATGGGAAGAGAAATGGCGATCGCGACTTTGGATGAGCGAGGCAATGGTGCAATGATGAATGCGATCTTGCACCATGGTTATGGTTATGATCCGTTACGGTGTAGGTATTATGGCGTAGCATGGTGAGCCATGGTGTTGTTCCTTGGTGTGCCAGAAGGTTGGTTAGCGCGCGCGCGCGCGAGAGAGAGAGAGAGAGAGAGAGAGAGGAGAGAGAGGCTCGGTAGAAAGATGGCGAAGGGACTATGGAGAATTGTATAGAAAGAGCGTTACAAGCCCTGGACGTCTCACGGTCTGATTGATCGGCGGTAACAGTTGGTGCTCGAGACTCAGGTTGGGCCCCCAAGATAGGGCCCCGACTGATTCCTGGTCTCTTTATTCCATCGGTCCTGTCTCTCTTCCTTTCATTATCTCTCTCGCTGATCGGTCCCCCTTTCTCTTAGGTCCTGATTCTGCATCGCTAACCTCTGCTCGCGACTTCGTCCCAGCTACTTTGGGTCCATCCTTTAGTTTCACGAGTCCCAAAGCTTCGTGAAAAAGTTCGATTTATGGGGCCCAGTGGCAGAATCGAATAACCACCGGCAACCTTCTCAGGACTCTCCGAGGATCATTGATGAATTCGTACGTAGGAGTGTCGTTTTACTCTTTACTCATTAAAATATCAAATTTAATATCATCTCGTCAACGTAGCTTTTTGGGACTCATAGACGCACTGATCACGATATTTCTTTCTCCCCTGTTAATAACCTGCACGGAGGACGTTGATAGCTCTGAAACTCCAAGAGTCGCTTCCGCAGCCCAGGGACCTCGTAAAACCCAACCGGTAGAAACGCTACGGAAGCGCAAGAAACGGAAGTCGACATAAATCGCCGCTTACTCGTCATTAGCGGGAAAACGTTACAAGTCCCAGAGCGTGTTATCCAGGAGAGGGAAAAAACATTATCCACCCCCCCCCCCCTCACCGGGGGACCAATTCTCGCCGGTTGCTCCTGGGACAACCGGAAAACTGCGACGCAACCGAAAATAGTACGTGTCTTCCTCCGACTATGTGTAGGGACGGAGAAGCGGCAAAAGAAGAAGAGAAAGAAGAAAATGAAGACGCGGAGAAAGTAGACCGTTCCGGAGGACAGGGAAGACTTGGATTAGGTGACTAGAAGGTGAAACTCGTAGTAGGTTGGAGCTGCGAGAAGAAAGAAGAGGAACAAAGGATCGTCGGCTGCCATTAGGCCAAGGCAAACAAATCAATCAGCCGGATAGAGGGTTCGAGGTGGTGGTCGAGAGAAGCTCAAAGCAACTGCGGCAAAAAAGCGTTTTCGACTTCCGGGATCTCTTAGGAGTCCGACTTGCCGTGGTTGGAGCTTCGCGATTCGATAAGATTACTTTGTTCTGCCGAGAGTTGGGAGTTTGTGCGATAGACGGGGGGAGGGAGTGAGGGGGGAGTGGCGGGTGGAGGGGCGACGGGGGGAGTGACGGGGGGGGCCTTCGAGGGCAATTGGAAACATGGCTTTTTAAAAGTGGAGGACGGGCAGGGGGAAAAAGCTGAAGAGGTTGGAAATATAATACATTGAGCAACATATTTTTCTAGTTACGTTTGGATATTTGCGCGGGACAGATGGCGCCACTTTTCATTTCGAGAGTTCGAGTTTAGCTTGACAATTATAAAGCGTTGTGAAGTTATTCGCTTTCAATTTGAAAATGTCAACTGTAACGCGTAGTAGCGATATTACGATTGACCATAGACGTCACTGTCATCCGAATATTCGAGAGGTCTGTTTGACGTTTTGTGGATAAAATGTGTAAAAAATGTGTATCCAGGAAAAAAAAAAAATAAAAAAAAATTACAGGCAAACACTTAAAATTGCTCCGGACCGAATGTGAATAACGTCGGTGGTTTCCATTGCGACAGATTTCCGCCGAGACACAACCTACTTTTCTAACCTCAAAGTAGCCCAAAGCTCGGTGTCTCCGCGAGCTTTTTAATTATCGACTTCCTGTCATCGAGAGACGCTTATTCGTTCCAGCCAAATAAACGGGAAACCGTTGTGCATCGCGGAGGAAGAAGAAAAGGGAGAGAGGAGAAAAAAATTGTGTCGAGCAGAAGAAGAGGAAAACGAAGAGGTTAACAGGGATGTAAGAAAATAAAAAAAAAAAGAAACTGAATGTGACGAAGGTAGAGCCGGGTAGAGATTGTGAGAAGTAGTGGGAGTAAACAGGGACACATTTGCCGGCAGATGCTCAAAAATAACTTTGCTCTATAATAATACTAATCGTGGTCTCTAGTGGCCATACCGTTTTCCCTCATCCTTTCGCCGTAATTCTAACTATAACGGGTGGGTTCTTATAAAGATAAAAAAAAGCGTATCTACGATAAAAGTTCACAAGACAGAAAATTATATTTTTCATAAAGTCTAACGAAATTTGAGATGACCATTGATAGCTGACTGTTTAGAATTTTGAAAAATTCTAAAAATTTTGGAATATTGTCTATAATATCGATCAAATTTGAAAAGCGTACTTTGATTAACTACGGATGTTAGGATAATGCCGCACGTGGATACCGGTACTGTATTCCAAATGAAAAATGAAGATAAATATGCGATAAGACATTTTTAATTTTACGGCTTAGATCCGGAGATATTGGACATTAAAGTATGCGCGTATTATCCAATGACCGCGAGGCCAAGATAACAAGCCACGCCTACTGGGATCAATCACGGGACTAAAGTACGACATGAGTCTATGCACATGATCTGCAGTACTCAACTGCAAGAAGCACGGTACAGCACGATGTTCGGTTACGCAAAGTTGTTAATGGCCTCGAACGGATATCAAGTATACGCTATACGGGTTTTACAAGTTATACCGATAGGTGGCTACGTGGAATTGGATGGTGACCGGTGGGGTAACGACGGCAGTAATAAAACCGTGGAAGCACTCTCAAGTCGACGAATAAAAAGGGATCATAAAGACATAAATAAAAGTATTCGACATTTCAAGTACGAATGTTCTCGTCTCCCGAATCCAATATGGCGTACGGGCGGAGGCAGATGTCGAAAAAAAAAAGAATACTGGTCGCGTTACGCATTCAATTAATTCGGCGCTAACGATCGTTCGAACCGTTCGCCGCGACTGGGCCCGATGGTTCATTGTAATTGCCCAATTAGACTGTAGAGGCGCGATTGGCGCTAGCCACTGAGGAAATATTATCCAATCTTATAACCAAATTATTATTAGCGTTAAATCGACGTAAAAACAATTTTTCACGATTAAAGAGATACCCGAGCAAGAATAAAGATAAGAGAGAGAAAATATTTATTCTTATATTGCCGTACCCGGTACTTCCCCGACGTCTTTGGTTATTCATCATTTCTGGGCGCTACGGTGGCGCCACCGCAGCGGCTAATCCGGCAACCAGTAACCCTGCAGTTTATTACACGTTCGAAACGTCGACTCACGGGCATGCCCGTAAAACCAGTGGCGTATTGCTCCCCTCCGCCCCCCTTCGCTCGTGTCAGTTTGCGAGTCTCCACTTTTACGAGGCGAATAATCCTGCGGAACGACATAATTTCCAGCCGCTCAAAACAAGCTCAACTGGGGTTCAGAGGGCGCTGCTCGTCGAGGCCAACGAGAAAAGGAGAGACCGAGGATCTTAGAGTCCCCGCGCCCGACGTACCAGTCAAGTGTGCTGTATTATTTATGGCCTGTAAAAATAACGGGTCGTACCGTCATTTTACATATTAGCGAGCAAAAGCTTGCAGCCAATGTCTCATGAGATTTCCATTGCTCGTCTTTACCTCTTTTTCGTTAAATACGAGCAACTAAGACATTTCTCCGCGGATATCTTTCTAGCGGCAGTACGACCCGTCCTTCTCTTCTCTTATTTCCCTCGACTTCATCCAGCATGGAATTCACCTTACGTAAATCAACTTTTAAGCTCGTCTAAGTCCACCTCTGAATAAACACGACTGTGAATCTCGCCGGAATCCGAAATGAATCCATCCGGCTGATTAAGGAGTGAAGTTAACGTCGGACTGTAAAATTTACGCGGTTATGACTTTTCGGGTCTTCGCGCGATCTTGTCGCGGCGCGGGAAAATTCAAACTCGCTCGATTCGACGACGTAGACGGTTGAATAAAGTCAAATCGTCTACACGGGGCTAAAAGGCGATTCGACCGGAGCCATATACTGCTGGCTGCTAATGGCTGGTCGATCGTGGCCGATGTTGATTCCAAAAAGGAGAGCAAAAAAAAAGTGAAAGTAAGAACAAAACGACTGATGGAATAATGGTAGTGGGGGGCTAAGTCGATGAGAGGCAAAAGACGGGGTCGAAGAGCAGTGGCCAGATTAAAGCAAAGGGTATCCAAGAGAGTCTCGGTAGGTTGAGGTAGGTGGTCCAATAAATATTCCGCGGGGCAGTTTTCAATTAACGAAACGACACGATCGCGAGAGCCGCCATTGGTGGTCCCCAAGGGCAACGGCGTAGGACCCACGTCGGTTCGGCTTGTCCTTAGGCCCTTTTATTTCCTTGTGTCACGCGGAATAAAAAGGAGGGGCGGAAGGACGAACGAGGGTCCGGGCCGGGTTCGCAGGGGCCCACGTCGCGCTACACGGACCCCGGACGCAACTGGTAGAGAGATACCGAGGGGGACCACGTAGAGGAGCAAAAGGCCCCCCCGAGTATCATTAAGCAATTAACTCTATCTTACATCGATCTACCCTGATCAGCCAGCCGAGCATACTTATGCTCTTCTCCTCCGGTTACCAGCCATCGTAATTGGGTATTAGTCCCCTGTGTTCTCGGTTTCACATTTTTCGCATTCCCAATAGGCCTGGACTGGCTGGTCGGTTCACCGTGTTCGCCAGGATCAGTGGCTGCTGGTTCCCCAGGTCGTCTTCTTGCTCCGGTAGCTCGGACCACCACCTCAGCCTTCTTGTAATTTGCCAGTAACCGGGACTTTTTTAATTAGCATGGCTGTACCAGCTGGATCGGAACACTTTTGGTGGTCTCCTTTCTCAATGGTCTTTCGAACATGGCCGTTACCGGTACCACGTGGTAACGTATCCCGATGAAGTGTATTATTGGACACCCTGTATAGCGCGAGCGAGAAAGCATTTAATTCCGTCCAGAAATACGGCGATTCTTCGTCCCTCCGTGTGACGGTCTCGCTTGCCAAGAAAGCGCCGTGTAGGAATTAATTGGCCGCGGCGTTCTCAAAAACGACAAGAAAATACCGGCTGACATTTGTTTCCCGAGCGAGTTCCTAGAGGGCCGCAGTGTCGTTCTCCTAATACGCCGCTACGTCACGATTAACAGTCTTTATTACGTTTCTCCAGGACACGGTCTGTCTCGCGTTCCTCCACGTTGAGAATCCACGTTCGCCGATTAAATTGCAAATGGCTGCCGTCGTAGGACGAGGCAATGAACTCCGTGAGTAGGGAACGTCGATAATGAAAAATTACATAATTTTATCTGCTCCCGCGACAAATTTATCTTTTACAACCCTCGAACAAAGATATGACGCGCGACGCAGTCCGGCTCGTCTCCGAAATTTCTCGGTAAAAGCATAGCGTAATGGTTACCACGAAGTCCGCGGTGGCGCTACGGTCTACGGATTTTAAGGTGCTTATCGCAACGACACTAAGAAAATAATATCTGGTTACTTCGTGGAATAAAAAAAAAAGAATAAAATCTTCATTAAAAATAAATCGCGCCATCTTTCGAATATCTCGAAAAGTAACCTAAACTCTGGTCGAAAAAAAAAATAACAATAATTTCAAGTAAATTATTTCTTCCTTCGGACCAACTTTGAATCAAAGTTATTCAAAAATATTTTTAACCTACTAATGTTTCCCTCTTGCGAGCAAAGCAGCCCACGTTGTACGTTAGAGTCCTTTGCGACGTACGTGAAACAAGACGATCCGTGTAATGGCCTAAAGGCAATTCGCATCAAAGGGACCTGGGTCCAGTCGCTGGTACTGATCTTCGCGTTCGCGAGAACGAGTTCCTACGAAAACTCCCCAGACTCGGCGATATATATCGCCCTCGTAAATTCACAAGATAACTGCCGCGAGAGGACGTGACGACGCAGTGGCACGTTTGTCGTTTAAAATATTTTACAGACCTCCTACGAGGCTCGACCGGCTTTAAATCGACCGATGAGTCCGGATTAGATCCCGATTACGTTAATAAAAATTACAGGGTAATAGACTCGACCAAGATTATAACCGAGTATATAAAATAAGCTTCTAGAATTCGTGCACGTTTACCACTTGGAAGATGGACGGGCGATGACGTCACTATTCAGGCGAATTAACTCGCTCGACTATTAGCCCGCGAGCACTGGTCATTGTTTCTAGGTAGCGTCTCGCTCTGACTACAGCGTCGCCGTATAGATCGAGTCGTGTCGCGCGATGAAAATCCTCACAGTTGTCAGGTGAATAAGGCGACGATCTAATACGCCCAATTCGATGAGAGAATCGCGACGTTAGCACGCGTGGTTGCCTGCCGATCGACCATTAAAAAGTAAGAGGTCTTCACAAGCACGAGCCTTACCTTAAGGTCCCGTACACACGGCCGAGCCAAAGCACTCGAATAAAGATAAGCCGGGCACGCTAATAGCACAGATTAGCGATAGCACTGTGCAATGTCGCGATAGGTATACACTGTTGCGTCGAGTCCGCTCGATATACAGGGTGTGCGAGAAGTCTGAGAAGGTTTCGGAATCATCGGTATTCGTAATGTCGGCGATTAGACTAAGGGGAGAGGCGAAGCACAAGAGCAACGAGCGCAACAAGTAGTACAGGACTTGTGAGATCGTGTACGGACACTTTATCGAATCCATTTTATCGAAAACAGTTTATCGAAGATTATTTTAAAGAATGCACTTTTTACCGAATGGACATTTGATCGATGCGGACAGTTGATCGAAAGGGAAATTTGATCTAAGAGGACGATTCTAGTTCGAAAGCGACATTTGAGTGAAAATGTCATAATTCAGTTATTAGGTTAGGTTAGTTTAGGTTAGCGTAAAGTTAGCGTTAAGTTATAAAAAATCGTCGGCGAGCGATCGAAGCGATCGATTCCGACTGAACGATCTTGTAGTGAGGTGCTGGATTGATCTAGGTTATGTTAGATCAGAATTCCATTCGACAAAAAAAGGTTCGATAAAGTGACTTTTCGCTCAAGTGTCTTCGATAAACTGTCCGTAAACCCTTTTAAAATAAAAAAGTTACAGAACACCCTGTATAGACGCGAAGTACCGACGAGGATCACTTGGAGCAGGTTCTATAAAGACACAAAGTGCTTCGAGAAGCTTCGCATAAACGTTCGATAAGAAAAAAGTGTGCGTTTTAAAAAAAAAGAAAGTATAGGTACTCGCCCGCGTTAACCGCGTTGTTAACTTTTACGCGTTCACAATAAACGACCGTTGACGTAGCGACGGCCCAGTGTCAGCGACAGACCGAGCGAACTGCGACGTATCCGTCTCTAATCTCGAGACGTCTTGGAAATAACCGAGCGCCCAAGCCGCCTCAACCTAATACGATACAATAACACAGGCTGCGCTCTTATTATTATCATTATTGAGTAGAGGATATTTCGCGTTCCGCCCACCAGAGGGTTAACGTCTGCAGCAAGCATGGCTCCCATCAAGTTATCCCTCGGTCGTCTTCCTCGTCTTTCCCCGTAGCTCCGTGACAGAGAAGTGAGGGAGGAGCCGGGGAGGGGGGAGGGGAAAGGAGCCCTAATAATAGCCGCCAAGGAAGAATGTATTGCCAGCAATTAGTTGCCAGGCTTCTCTTCAAAGTGAGGAGTAAAACATGTCGCGTCGTGCACGGGTACCACCCGGGGGACCGGAACGTTGCGTGTCGGGAGCGCGAAGCCGTTGTCATAAAAAAGTTCCTAGGAATAAGGGCGGCGTCTTTTGAACGAAGTGCCTCCTCCCCCCTCTGCGTCCCGCCAGTCACCCTTTCGCACAGTTGGTCGTGCGAGGCTTCCCTGTAATAGTCATCCCCCCCTCCCCGACGATCATTTCAATTTGAACGTCGACACGACTGCCACTACGGTAGGTATCATCCGAAAATTCCCTAGGGGATTTTTCTCTCCCCCTTCCCCCCCTCTCGTATCATTTTAGCACCGAGTGGTCTACGTGGCCCAACTGTGCCACTATGAAAATCGCCCCCCCCCCCCCTCGTCTACCCACTCACCGCACTTCTCTTGACTGTCTGGCATTGCGGAGGGGGGCGCCACTCTTGAGCCCCAGAAATAGATCGCTCTCTCTGCCTACTCTTGCTGGGTAAATGGACATGGGGTAGAAGGAGAGGGGAAGGGGTACGAGGGGTCGAGGCCTAAAGGGTATAAAAGGAAGTGGGATACGGGGGAAGGTCATTAGTCAAGATGAGATGGAATAACAGGATCGTAGACGCTGTGAAAACATTCGGCTCGAGACGAAGTGGATTCGGGTACCTTCGTTTTACGTTACCCACAAGGCCCTCGTCTTGTTTCTGGCTGCCGAGGGAACTATGGGTAGCGGCGGGGAGAGGTGGGGGGTGACGTTGCCTTGGATACCGACAGCCGAAAAACAAGCGTTCCACTGTCTAGCAGTCGACGAGAACCACGTGTCCCTCTTGATATTTAGTCGAAATTAGGTTAGGTTGGACTAGGGAAAAAGAAGGAGGAGGAGAGGTTAATTGGACGCAACTTTCGAGATTCCTATTGAAAGAATTTAGTATTCGACGTGAAACGTCACGAAATTCCAAGATGGCCGACAATGACGATCGAACGTTTGGGTCTAGGAGATCGAGATAAGCAACGCTCTTTGCCAAAACAAAAAGGGCCTCGCTTATATAAAAGGGGCACAGGAAAGAAGCGGCAGCGCGGTTTGCACTGAGCTACGTGTGAAGAAACGCAAGGAAACGCATTTGTTTTACAAGCCGTCCGCCTCGACGTTATAGCTGGTTTATTCAAACAGAAGCCGCGTGATGCCTCCTGAATAAGAAACACGGAACCAGAAGTAAAGAAGGATATACTGTGACGGAGCCTGTAGGAGAGTGTAGCTACCCGCGTATGCACTCGTGTGGGTTGCACGTGTGTTTGGTGGTATCCTAAAGCCTCGTTCACAACGTCATATATTTTTTTATTGTGCTACAACGTCAGTTTGTATCGTATCCGATCGAACCAATATGATTCCAGACGAGATTGTATCCTCGGCAATAATTGTCAGAATCCTGCCGAAGGGAGGGGGAACACAACCGGATATTCTCCATTACGCATATCCACGTATGGCGCGTGATTTAAACGCGTCATGTAGGCGCGCCATCGCGAGTACCAGCACGTAGCCGTATTACAGGTAATTCCGAGCGTAAAGCGTTTCACACCTGGCGACGATATTTAGCTCTCAGGAAATCGAACGCGTCGACTCGAATATCGATGCGAACACAAATTGCTTGACGTTTACGGTCGTGAGGTTTGCCGATTAATCCAAACGGAAGCTCAGCCGCCGCCACGAGAATCTCGGAACGAGCCAAAAATTCACTCAACACCCACGTGGACGTTTCAACGGGAGAAATCAGTCATTCCGAAGAGAAAAAAAAAAGGTAATCTTACCGAACAAAGATCCGTCAAAGAATTATTCTCGTGAAGAAAAAAAAAAGAAAAAATCCAATATGGCCACCCGATCAATTTTCACCCATGCCGAAATCCTCGGGCCTCGTTCAGACACAAAGAAACTCGATCGACAGTCACGAGATAAATTAATGTCACGGCTCACCTAACTATCGAGCAAAAGGAGAACACAGTGAAAACAACGTCTGCAATGGCAACAACAACAAAATGGCCAACGCGACATAATACAGCCGTTTACGAAAATCCAGCATTTCTCTCTCGCAGCCCCTATCCGCGTCCCACACTGACTCACGGACGTAAATTAGCCGTGCGCGCGTGTCATTATCCCAGCACGCAGACTTCGCGCGAAGCTCCGGCATGATGGAGTGTAAATAAACCACGTCAATCATGCGGTGTAACATATCACCTACGGGCGAAGGCAGCTCCTGCCTGCAGCGGGGAGCAGCGTTGGTGCTCGACTGCGTTCGGCTGCTCACGTCCATCCGCATCCTCTATACCTATACAGCAGGCTTATAGACGTTCGGCTACGTTCGTGCAAACTCGGCCGCGCTCGGGCGTTTCAACCGTCTCCAACCGTCTCGACCGTGGGACGCGATCGTCTTTGCCCAGAGTCTTTGCGGCGGGAGACCAATGCCGAGCGAGACTCGAATCCTTCGGACACGATTGCGCGTCGCGCACACAATCCTAACAGACCGGGCGTCCCGACGCACTCGAAAGCCCATCCTCGCCAACTTCGCACACTCGGATTCCCAACTTCGTGTTTCACTCACGACGAGAGTTCACAGTCGCTGAACTCGCGCGACCGTAGCTCTCGGTTCCTTCTCTTATATATGTATATATAATCTACAGGATTTTTCATTACGAGTGATGGTGGCGGCGAAGCTACCTGGAGATTCGCCTTAGTGTTTTTATTTTAAGTAACGCGCAGAGTGAAGGGATTTCAGGGGAAGGCGGAGCGGGGCTGAAATTATGAGCTGAGTTAACGTTGAGCTAGGTTAGGTAAGCCTTTCATAATTTACTTGGGATACATGAATCTCCGTTTGGTCTCCGTAATGTACGATTCCTTGGAACGTATAGTGGGTTCGTGGTAACGTATTATGTTATGTTGGGTTGTTTGACTATGTCCCGGCTTTACTATCCGTATACGTATTATATATATATGTATACTGTCGATCTACCACTCCTGACTGTTTTGCACGCTATGTCGACGCGCAGCACACATAACCAAGCAGATCTATTTTTGGCGCGATATTATTACTTGACGAGGATAATTTCCATAGGCTTACAAGACAACTATTAATATTCACTAGGCTGATGTGCTAACCCACCATGATACACTGTGTCTACCCCTCCGTCCTTTTCGTTCCTATATAAACTGTACGTATAAAAAAAATAATCGAATCGCAAGTGGTTCCCTTATCCGTGACGTTTATTCATTTGTACGTATCTGTACCTCATTTAAAGGTGTACGAATGCATAAGGTTAAGACGTAGGAAGCTCTTGTGGCCACCTGGTCTAAGACTCTCTCCGCGTCTATCGGTTCTTGTTCTCGCCAGATTCTTTCTCTCTCTCTCTCTCTCTCTCTCTCTCTCTCTCTCTCTCTACATCGTAGCAAAGCTACCTTCGCTCCTCGCCCACGCGAGCTCACTTATTCACTCGCCCAGTCAGTCAGTCAGCCGCGCGCGCAGACTCGCTTAACTCACGCATTCGCCCGTTTGACTGATGAATTATACAAAAGACGCTACGAGTCTTTTTCGAAGCGACGTCCACCAGGGCACCAGCAGCGAGGAACGCCCATGCGAGAAGAGAGGCCGTCGCGATCAGGCACGAGCAGCATAGAGCAAGGCACACCTCTTTTGTCCCTCGGAACGGCGAACGTGAATTTTGGTCACGTGTCGCGGCGGGTTGAGTGAGGTTGGGTTGCGTTAGATTAGCCTGCCGTAAATCGCAAACAAAGGAACTGCCGAAGTGTAAGTAAGTAAGCTTTGAAAAATAAGAAAGTATAAAATTTACGCTGTTCCTCTTTTTTGGCCAATTTTCCATTCCCACTTGTCTCTCTCTTTCTTTTTCTAATTTTTCCAAACGCAAAATTATATTTGCAGCAAGTTCGAAGCTCACAGAAGGATATTCGAGAAGACCAGGAGAACCATCACGTTCGACGAGGCGATCGAGAGGCTAATTGCATGGCCGTGTACTTGGAGGCAAACACAGTCAGTGTCTCTCAACCTCGAACTTTTGGGTTTGAATTTGGAAATTTTTTTTTTTTGAAATTGAAAAGAAAATCTTTTCTCACTCGACACGCAAATACGATCAGGTATAAGGAGTTGGAGTTTGACTCTTGATTGAATAATTTTTAAGTGGCTGATAACCACTGGGCTAAGTTAATGACACCGATGTTATCGGGTCTCTGTCCTATCCCGCTCTATCCGATCCTTATAATCCTCCTCCTCGCGTTATTAATCGCCAGTCCGGTTTCTACATTAGTTACCCACCTATCTGGCCATTCGAGCGCGGTTAAAGGTCTCGCGAGTAGCGAAAGATTCGAACGAACGTTCGCCGCGAACAAATCTCGTATGCGACGTCACGGATACCCAAAATCGAATCCTTTAATTTGACAATTTTTTATTTGCCTCTCGATCCACCTTTTTTCTTTTCTTTTCGTTTCGTCGAATTCTCATCAATGGCCGCCGTCTTGACGACCGGCAAGAATATCGCTGTGCTCGTTACTACGATAACTACGACTCCGAGCTAGTTAATACGATGAATTATTTATACGAAGCCCCATTGTATGCGATTTGACAGCAGTCGTTTCTACATTCGCTACCTGTTTTAATGAACTCTCACCAGAGGGTACTGACAGCGCAGGATCGAGGGGCCTTACGTATAATTATATTGTACGAACGTACTTCGCGTGGGGACCCATTCTATAAGTATCAAGCGTTTAACGCCTCCATTATGTCATCGAGAGGTTACCGATTTTTTCGTCAGACAAGAATCTCGCCGATCGTTCCACTTGAAGGTCGGCAATTCGTCGTACAGGTGGCGACACTGACGATATCGAGTTGGTCACGTGGAATCTCAAGAACCTAACCTAAGAGTAAAAAAAAAGGTAACAATGAAAATATCCTCAGGGTCTCTGTGACCTTTTCGAATGAAATTCAATAGACCGCGTAATACACTTTATAACCGCGCTAATGGCAGTCATATAAATCGTTAACCTTCCGAGTTTTATGCGATTCCAATGGCCGCCGTTTTGTTCGACGATCCGCCGCGATATTCAAAACACACACTCGACCAAACGCACGCGCACGGGGAATCCCCGTGTAAATTGTAACTTTTCAAAAGTAATCGGAAACTTTCCCTCGTATCTGCATCGAGCCGCAGAGTCGATCGCTCATCGTGTAATTCGAATCTGTTGCGCGCTCGTGGGTGGCGCTAGTATCGGATCCTCATTGGATAACGCTTATACGAGTAATCGAATGAGGGACTGAGGCAGATGCGATATATACAGGTATAGTGCATTCAAAGAGACAAAGAGAGAGGAAATGCTCGGTAATGAGTCAAAGACCCAACCCACCCACCCACCCACCCAGTGAGTCAGTCGACGGACGTTTTGCAGGTTATTGACGAGCGTTTTATCCTGTACGATAAACATATATGTCACGTTTAGCATAGGAGTTTATTATTTTTTTTTTTTCATCGAGATAGCCCCAAAATTTATTTTAGCTAAAAATTTTAGATACTCGCGCAACGAAATCAGGCCTAATTTATCCGGGCGATCCGACGCCTACTTTTCATTGGTCAATATTGAAAGTCATGACACCCGACGCTATTCTAGAGACAATACCGGGTGTAACATTAATAACGGACCAAGTTAACGGGTGGACACGGCTTGGAATGATTATGTTGGTATAATCTGGTACCAGTTGACAGGTGCTCCGGTACCAATCGCCTCTTTCGCCATCGATCGGTCCCCGACAAGGCCCCTTTTTCGTTAATCGAGTCTCCGTCATTATCCACCCAATGGTATCGCGAGGCGTCGGCGTCGCCGTCGTTCTCTGCGGGGCCTTTCGGAAATTTCTTATCGCACCACTTTTTACATGCTGGCACCGACTCTCTCTGTAAGGCCGACCCACGCGAAACCAATAAAAATTTGGGCTTCCTCAAAGAGTCCAATTCGTAGGATGGACGAAGTAAGAGTCCCATAAGCGGCTCGTAAAACAAGGCTAACAGCTACCGACTAACTTTTTCTTCTTCTTCTTCTTCTTCTGCTTCCTCGGGCGGATTCGCCAGCACCGATACAAAATCTCGCGTGGCGTTAACGTGGACCAGCGCCGTCACGACTCTGGAATAATCTTCATTTATTGCCATGACTTAAGTACGGCTATAGTATGTAGGACCAATTCGCTATTCTAAGGAAATGCATATAAAGCATGCTCCAGAGAGTTTTCATGAAACGACCGTTTACGAGCGGGCGCAGGCTCTCGATCGTTTCCGGTAGATTTCGACTACGGTCGATGCTATCGAAACAAGGAAGAAGTCGTATCCCCCCCTTTTCCCCCTAAACCAGTCAAATGACGAATTACCAAAGCCGCTCTTAAACACAATTCCCGTTTTAACGATTCGATAAAGAAACAGCCTCTTTAAAGGCGCATACGTATGTTCACGTCGTCCGACGAGTCAAACGCTCATGTTGGCTCGTTCGTGACTGCTGAGATTCCAAAGAATTTTATTATCTCAACCAAAAACAAGTTTCCTCTAACAGACCTCGAAGTCGGAGGGTAAGTTTTGAGTTAAAAAAAAACAATTGAGTTATAAAATTTTTTTTTAATTTTCAAAAAAAATCCAAAATTTTCTTCTCAATGCTGATTTCCAATTAACAAATACCTGCCAGCACGTAATTCTGTTATAGTAGCGAATCTCATCGGATAACGAGATTCAGGGCCGCATACCCGAATGAGATGCGATCTTATAAATGATAGGGGAGGGGGGGGGGACTAAAGTGCGATGAGGCCCCAAGACAATGTCGGGCCCACGCAGCCTGGGTCTTTTCCGCCAATCGGGCCCCACCTAATTCCCTATGACTGTGGTCTCTTGGGTCCGTCAGCCATCCGACAATCTGCCCAGGACCCCCTGTGCAGTATCCGGTACCCCGATCCTTCGATAGGAGATTCTCTGTCCCTTCCCTTCCTACTGGCCCAAAACTCAACGCTGGGCCCTATGCGTCAGAATGTGACGTCATGCACCCCCCAGCGTCCGAACAGCCGACGCCTCTGTTGGCTCTTGGGCTCTCGAGCTGTTGACTATCGAGTAGGCAGATAGGGCCTACTTAACACAATACCTTGACACAATGGAACGCAAGGCGTGACCGGGATTCTATTGTCTTACACGTTGTTCCAAGTGATGACGTTAATACCTGATCGTAAATCTAGGAGACGGCGGCCATGTTACCTATTACCGATAGATCGGTAATACCGATAGCTTGATAATTGACAATTCTCACACTGAACAAAGCACGTTACGCGTATTACGCTGTGTATACGTAAGACGTAGATATTCTCGAATATAAATATTATATATTAATTGAAAATTTTCAAAATTTTTTTATATAATTTATTTCTTATCCACACTCGTAAAAAATCCAGCCGAGTACGCGTACTTTTCTCCGAAAAGTCATTACCGGGCACGATGTCACCGGCAACAAGGCTAATCTTCAATGATAAATCTACGAGCGTCAAGTACGCCCAGTTATTCGTGTCAGACAACACCTACAGTGCTTTTCAATTAACCCGTTGCGACATCGGGTATCAGCTGCCGCTTTTGGTACACGTGATATTATACACAACGGTTTGATATTAAAATTTTTGAAATATATTAATAAATGACTAGCGTCCAAGTGTTGTAGTGTACAGGGTGTAAAATTTTTTTTGAAAACTTATCGAGTTAATTCGTAATTTTACAAATTTGACAACGAAGATGCGCATGCGCAGACGATCAATTGCTCCCGTGCGCAAGAGTCCTCGTGGATGCCTATATCGGATCCAGCGAGGTGTTTCAGAACGTAAAGGCGAAAAGACGTAAAGGCGTAAGACGGCAGCGACTTTCACGTCGAGCGTGGGCGTCGAGTAACGTGCGCATGTAAACCAGCCGTAAGATTCTCCTGGATGGAAAACGTCAACGGGCCAATGATGGATCACGTATCGGGAAGCCTGAGTGGCCGAAGCTGCCAGTGACAGTTCGGCAGCGTCAGATGACTTCATAGCTGGGAAGATAATCATTAGCAGCAGGGCATTCGATGTTTCCGGTCCCGGTTCTGTTTACAGTGGGTACCGAACCGAACGTTTATCCTTGATAGTTTTAACACGTGGTTGTGTCTCTTATCTCTCTTTGGTATTTCTTTTTATTTATTTATTCGCAGACCGAACGACGAGGATGAAAGATGCTCCCTATGGATCTCGATCCTTTTTACGATACCGATTGCTCGCGTTTTACGATTTAACGAATTTTTTTTGTTTCGACCATCCAAATTTTGGTTCGATCGAATTTCAGACAGATGGCAGTGCGTTCGTTGATCTTAGATGATTTTTATGGGGGTTCGTATTTGAGAATTTCTATAGAGATAATGACCTGGGGCCCCTTCTGGGACCACCTCTTGGTAATTAAATGAAAAATTTCTTCTTATCAGGCCCTAACCTTCTCGAGGTTTAACCTTATCAATATCCGGACCTCCTGACCTACACGCTCGAATCTGACCCTTTGATAACGAGCATGGACCACCCCCGTTAATACAGCTGACTAGATCGGACTAATTGATGAGGTTGAACCCAGGGCCGTAACACGAGTGCGTTTCAAAATATTTATAGGATTGATTTTTGAGTATCGAACAAACTATATATATGTATATGTATACAGTAATATTAGTAATATTAGATGTAACGGTTGATAACGTTAGACGTACAGTCAAACACAAAACACGTTGGTTCGATCTATATGGAAAAAAAAAATGTACGATTACATACGACGGGGCCCTGTGTCAAGTCTGTCAATAGAAAAAAGAAAAATCAGTGGCCCCGAGGTCTACTCGTAAATCTTATCGTCTCCGAGTTTTCGGCTGTTATCGAAGGCGAATAAAAAAAAATGGTCACTGGATACGCTGACTAATTAGTCAGGAAACGTCGAGTATTGTGTCAACGTGGATAAGTTTCGATGTTATTTTTTTTCATCACTGAATTCCCATCTTCCTCCCTGAAACAGATTTTCGTTTCTCCTCACGTGTTTATTGACGTCCCCCCTCGGCCTGGAACGAGCAAACTGACAGGATCGAAGATAAGGCCCAAAATGCCGGGTTCGTTGTGAAGCACTTCTCGGGGCCAGGAGAGACTCCGATCAGCCCATGGCGGCACTTCGTGACTCTTTCGTTTCGAAAAAAAATTCATATCGGAACGTCGAACACGAGACAAGATCCTGTGATTATCGATAATCGATCGATTCTCAGGTAAATTTTTTGAATAACGAAAAAAATTTTCTTTTTTAATATGCGCTTGTTCCAATTTTTTGTACGTCAAATAAAAAATGTTTAAAAGTCAATCAAATCCGTTGACCGTGACGACGTCACGAAAGAACGACGACGTCTCCCCGCTAAGAGATTACACGACGAAGCTAATGGCCTCTTCTCTCCCCAGTCGCCGATTTCGCGCGTTAAACAAAGCCCAGACTGGCGAATACCGAATAAATCCTAGTAACAACCTGTTTTGTCTATCCGGTGATTTGCGACGCGAGTTAAAAGTCCGAACCGTGAGGCCACGTAGACTCGGCCGTAAACGCGGATCGAGATGGCCGAGTAGTTTAAATTCGCGAATTCGCAGCCTTAAGCCTCGTGCCAGCTGTCGCGGACGTTAAACGCGCTCGCGTTTAAAACAGGCCCTAAATCGCATCTGCAGTCGCGCCACACGGTCGCAGCGCTGCAGCATCCAGAGAAGCGAACATGCGACGGGCGTAGAATGGACCGCGGATAGCGTGTAGAATCCGAGCTATAGAAACGCGGCAGCGTTTCCAACGAGCGACACAAATTTTTAAAGAGCGAGCAGCTGCGTAGACATTTTCATGAATTTTCCCACTGCCATCCGTGTCCGTACCGACGTAAACAGTCAATTTCGAGCCAGTCTTGACTGTCGAAACTAAAGCCGAGTTCACATCGCACCTACCATTCTGCTCCGTCTGTTCGACGTTTGCTTCTACCGTGCGTATATCTACATGGAAGCGCATGCAGAATCCTGGCAGCGAGCCGCAACCCGGCCGCCGCGTGTTGCGGCCGTTACGGCTCACGGGCCGGAACAGCGTGAGGATCGGTCGGCGGGCCGAAGCAGAGCCGAGCGCGGCCGAACCAGAGAGGATGGGACAGATTACGCGCACATGCCACTCTAATAGGCAGAGAACGACTGGCTGGATGGCACGGATTGCCTTTGATTGTCTCTAATGGTTCTGATAGCCGCTGACATCCAGCCACCTACTTACACGGGCCACTTACATACAGCGTTATGCACGCGTCGCGCGTTAACCAATTGTCCTGTATTATGCGGGTATTCTCTCATTTGTCGCGTCCTGAATAATGTGACTTATTTTTATATATTTTTTTTTCACCAAATTACCATCGGACATTTTCATTGACGTCTGCTCGAATAACGTCCATTTCGAATGCCACGTGGAGATACTCGGTCTGCTTGTAACTTTGATTTCCTTCCGCCAGGGGGTTTTCGCTCGAATCGTATAGGAATAGCAAGCGAATTGTATTTTCGGTCGGTACATTAAATCTTATTGCGCAACGCGAAAGGACGATTAATTTAATTGAATTTTGTGAAATCACTTTGATCAGCTTTTTGACACGTTCAGCGTCTGTCTCGGCCTCGGTCGGGGCTTTGCGCGTCTCGTAGATAATATTTATTGTCGTCGAGTTGGCAAGGATTATTACCGCGGACAGTAAAAAGTAATATTCGGGACACGACAAGTGACAGTGTACCCGCATAACGTACGGCAATTGGTCAACGCGACATACGTGCATAAAGTTAAACGTTCCGTAACCAGAAGCTGTTATTTCGAATGCCAATATAACATATGTGTTATATATATATATATTGCCGTAAAAATCGATACGCCATTGGTAACACTGCCTTAAAATATAACCAGGGCGAGTAGCGAGTACCGTCCCTAAAAATAATCGCGTCACTTAGACCGGCGAGAGAAACGAAAAAAAAAAAAAAAAACATATTCACGAAAAAAACAAAAGATTTGATAAATCACCAAAAATCAAGGCCAAGATGTCGATTGAAAAAAAAAAAAAATTTTTTTCCCGACACGTCCTACATTTAAATATTAATATTCCCGCGCCCACGATGACGCATTCCATGGTGCTAATATGATGCACTTTGGTCTTCGGCCAGGAAAGCTCAGCGAAACGAAGCGACAGTAACTTATCAGAGCCGACAGCTGAGAAGATCGTTTATATGGTTTAATGCAGTGACGGGTCACGCCTTAAGGGCACGTTCACACAGTAAAGCGTTTATACGGTAGAAAACCAGTATAGCTCCCTAATGGCTATTTTGATACGCAAACAATTTTCACCTGGTCCAACGATGGCGCACAGAGTCCTTCCACGATGAGTCGAGTCAAGTCGAAGACATAGACCTAACCTAACTTGCCAATTTTTTCAAGGCCTCTTAAACTATCCCCACAAGTCAGCCGGCCGAACGAGCGAATTGCAGAAATAATAACCGTCACTTTCATAAATAAAAATGAGCTACCGACATCCCGTTAAGCCACAGAAACGTGCGTAAGCGCATCCTTACGTAGCGCAAGAGTAGTTCGTAACGCTCCCGCACTTGAGAGCGCCAGCAGCGACTCCTCCGATAATTTTCGTGGAATATTTTAGCCTCGAAGCTATACGATCGCGTCACGTGACAAGAAGAACTTTATGGGCATATTGAGGATAAATCGTGCGACGTTGCCGATAACGCGTACGTGAGTGTCAATTCTTGAGGTGAGGGATGGAGCGCATAACCTGAAAATTCGTCCGCTCGTTAAATATTATAAATAAGTCACTCGCACTCGAACAGTAATAATACATCGAAGCCTGCGCGTCGATGCGATCGCAGCGCCACGGTGCCCTCTATCGGTACTAGCATCGAGTTACAAAAACCGAAGCCTAGGATGATCGGGAGCGAAGCGTCGAAAGTTTTGTAGCCGAGACGAGGGATTTTCTCGCTAGAGAAAAAAATCAAAGTAAAAATAATATAAGGGGACTTTCGTAATGTCGCCGACTGTCACTGTCCGCGCTTTACCAGCGTAAAAGCCAAGAGGCCGCCGGGCGGCGTGTTGTGGCCATCCGTCGCCGGGACGACAAGTGGAATAGCCTGGACGATTGTTTACTTGCTAATGTGTTGAGTATGGCGTGAAGCCATTTCTTTGGGTTCGCGGCAAACCGAATGCGGATTCGTGGGACTTTGCCCGTCTTTGTTTACTCAAGCTTCGGTGTCTTGAGATTTTCTAAATGTACGAAAAAAAAAAAAATTAAAAATAATATACCCATTTGCAATCTTAATTTGCACTCGCTATTGATAGACATTCGACGCTCTCGTTTAACCTCGTGTTTATGCGTTTTCGTATATCTTAAGATACCCGCTATGTTTTTGTACCGACGAGAGAAAATTCCATAGAGAATGGAGAAAGAGAGAGAGAGAGAGTCGAAATGAGAACGAGACTTGAGTGCCGAAGCTGACTGATCAAAGGGATACTTCGGTAAAGGAGGTTGGGTCCAATACGATTGTATTTAAGAACACAAAGCAAGTTGAATGCCCACGCACGTATATGCAATGTGTGACCCGCGCCTGAAATACATTTCCGGTAATAAAGTAAAAAAAAAAAGATGCGGTATTAAAATCAAACCAAATCTACACTTACCGACCGAGCAATTACACGATATGAATTATTACGTAGTCGTGCAATTGCTCCAAGCAATCAGTACTCGTTACGTCATTGATACCCGGACAATTAAACGTTACAAATTCAATTAGAACCCCGCCGAAGTCGTGCTCACGACTGGCGGTCGGACGTTATACGTAAATGCGTTATTAGTAAACATTAAGCCCAGCACGCACGTGAGCGCCAGCCGTGTCCCGCTGTGTCTGACGACTTGTTTATGTCGGTCGGTAATGCAGGACGAAATTAATGGGCTTGCGTGATCGCGAAGAAATCTTCGAGAGGAATCACAGGGAGAAGAAGAGACAAGCAGAAGGACGAGCCCTGGTATGCGTAACAGGAGTAAGAAATGAGGAAGCGTCTGTAAAGGCGGGATCGTCGGCACGCACTCATCCCAAACGTACTATAGCTACTATACATATACAAATATACATACACATAATATACCAAAGTCCCATTCGGTTAATAGGGTGCAGCAAGCCGTAAGGACGCTACAAAGGCAAAAGAAGGGTGAGCCAAACCGACGTAGAGAAATTAAACGGCCGTTTCCGCCGATCGAACCACCCCAGAGACAAACGGCTCACCGTACGAAATTGACTTTTAATTGGCCGACTTCGTCAGAGTGGACGGCAGTTAATGCCTCTCGTATTATTCGACACCTAATTGCTTCCATTATTCGTTCGTGCCCTTGGCCAACGATCCACTTATACCGGGTGGTCGTATCACGAAATTCACGACGATTCTCATCTCGGCGACACCGTCGAGGGGCAAATCGAGCCCGAAAGCCCGTCCGCGACACTAGCGCCATCTACCTACGGAAATTCGCACTAACGCGTCCCATGGGCGTCTGCCGATCCAAGTCCGATGGGTTCTTATCGCGTGGATCCCCATGTGTCACCCTGTAGAACGGCTAAAAGCGATTACGGGCCGCGGATATGGGACGCGGAACGAGGATAGAGAGAGATAGGGGGGGGGGAGTAGTAGTTCCCGTATTAGCCGATAATGGCGCGGCGGTATTATCGTGCACGGTACATTGTAATTGAGCGGGGCCGAACGATAAATCAATCCGCTCCTGGTGTGCGGTACAAGTCGGCTTGTTATTGCGAATTAAGTAGGCCGGGTTAATGTCATCGATATCGGCTACTGATTTACGTTTACGGCAACTTCGAGACCCTAACCGCTATTAGATTAGGCCACTGTCCCAGGGACGTGGGTCCTCTTATTAGGGCCCTGTCCTCGCTTTGCTATTTCGCCCCCGTATTAATACTACGGGCGTTTCAATTATTATTTTTTTTTTCAAATCTACCCAAACCTACCTTTATCACTGTTTAACAACATAAATCCTAATCCACAGGTCAGCTCGTATATCATTTCTAATGTAATCGTTATATCATCCTTATCGGTCCTGTTATTTACTATTACGTCAATAGCGCTCGCCGGTCTAGACACTATCGCGACAATCAATTTAATCCCTCGGTCTGTTGACAATGGCCGTTTGTATTGACTGGTATTTTTTTTCAACCCCCCCCCTGCCCTCCCACGACTGCCAACCGTCGCCGAGCTTCCAGTACCTTTATTTCTCTTTGTACCGTCTCCACTAGGTAATCCGGCACATCTCTTTTACCTGGGCCCTATAATCCTAATATACTCGAGTTCAGTCCCAGGTCAATTTTTAATATCGTAAGAGCGATAAAAATTCTTTCGCCCGAGTCGGGCAGAAGCGCGCACGTGTGACCGATGAAAAAAGCATATCTCGCGACTGGGACTCTGCTTAGAATGATTAAATAAATAAGTATAAATAATAGGGTCCGAGACTGTACCCGTCTATTGGCACGACTGGCGCACGAGTGGGTGTCTAGTAATGGGTTAAACTTCTTTCCCAGTGAATTATTAGACCGGGATATTTCTCACTTATATGCCAGAACCGTCCGAATAGACTATGCCCAAGTGTATAGGTCTGCATAGAGGTTGGCCATAGGGGCCCGGAGCTGATCCGGGCACTCTGGGACCTATCTAACCCATGTAATCTTCTTATGGTGGTGAGCTACGTCATCCTGGGGGGGGGGGGGAGTGCGTGACTCATGGCGAACGTATAGAGGAGCGTTGAGCGTAGCAGTCTCGTAGATCGTGCCCACTTAGGGTATTGTGCTGAGCTTGGGAAAAAAAGAAATGAGGCCCCCACGAAATCAATTGATCCGATCGGTCATCCGACGGGCCCAATTCACGGCTGAAAATTTACTCGGCTGGGAAAGACGGATTTCTCGCGTGTCCAACTGGACCTCGTAACCTGCTGCTGGATAGTGAAGAAACGCGTTTAAAACGTTATTCTGAATGTTCCTCGTAAATTCGATAGGTTTTACGAACACATCGGATCCGCCGGCAACGCGTTTCACGTGGACGGCTTCGCATCGAGCGCCTGTCACTTGGGAAAATGTATTGTAGGGTGTTACTTTGAAGTGTTCCTAAAGTGCTTCCGATATATCTCTTGGGTCGAAAGGGGAAACTTTTTTTTTTTTGGAACGCGATCAAAACATTAATAGTGGCGGTTATCGGGACAATGCCAAAAGTACACAGTGAAGGATCGATGTCCGTGTGAGGGGAGGGAAGGGGGGTGGTCCGAATCGATGACGAACGTAACGAAAGTGAAATATCCGTGAAAATGTGAATTTACGAAATTGTTCTCGTTGGATGTGATCCAAGACGTCGAATCGCGTCCGCGCAGACGAGAGAATTAAGGCGACTTTGCATTAGTCATCGAAAAAGAATCGCGTCGGACTGTCATGACGCGATGACTAAACTGTACATCGCGAAGATGACGTTGTTTGTTTTATTTTTTGAGATATTAAATTTTTTCAGCTCAATTTATAGAACTCTGGAACCAGATGGACCCGGACGCCTTCGCCAGCGTCCGTAACGGCAGAGCGAATGGAGTATTTATTAATCGGGACCCGAGTCCGACTTAATAAATCGGCCAATAGAGCCAAGGAGAGCATTAGTGTCTTGTTAGGTCAGAACCGATCGGGATGATAGGAGATAATCTAAATTTTAAAGTGGCTGCAGACAGCTGTAATGGGTCCGAGGGGGCCCGAGGCCCATTTCTTTCTAACGCCAGTATAAGTCCCCGCCGCGTTAACTCACGAATAACGGGGGTAGGCAGACCCTTTTTTTTTCCTCTTCTTTTTCTCCTCTCTCTCTCTCAGTCCGATCGCTCCGAGTGGGCCCAGACGGAGCGAGAGGGTAAAATGGCCGCCGGGGTGGTGTCGAGAGTGGGAGAGAAAGGCGAAAAACAGGCCCAGAAAGATGAATGATGAGGGACAGCGGTCCTCGTTGATTGCCTCCCCGAAAAGAGGCCCCCAGGAAACGGCTGTGAATACAATTTTCACTCCCGAAACTAACTCAGACCGTGGACCGGGATTACGTCAGGCCCAAAACATTGGCACTCGTGAGAATTGATATTACTGGATATCCCGTCGAGTCCAGTATCATAGCTGGCACACTGTATTTACACACACACACACACACACACACACACACACACACACACACACACACACACACACACACACGCACGCGCACGCACGCACAAAATTAAACTGTCAAGCGTGCCGCTTCTCGTGTGTCGGTCCCGCGCTGCTTTAAATTAATAAACCCAATAAAATTCCGTGCGCTACCCCAAGAAAAGTCTGCTAAAACGGTTCAGGCATATCAGCCCCGATGCCCAAGAAAACTGAAGCCCAGAATCCCAAACTGGAGCCAGCATCCAGTTCCCTCTGACCCTTCGAACAAGCACGTAGCTCGAATGGGAATCCCAAAATTTGCCACGGTCGAGTCGATCGCGTTTACTCAGCGGCTAATTGGTAATCGTCATCAGGTCATCGCTATCATCAGATACCAAACTAAGTCATCAATGACCGCGGACTTAATTTACAATGAAAATTGATGACTCCATCCGCATCCTCCTCTCGATCCTAATAATAATAATAATAACGAGGATGACGATACAGTGTATTACGGATGCTCGTACGTACCTATTAAGATGAAAGCCAAAGGCACATCCTACAAGGAGATCCTGAGGGCCGCGCAGATGGCAGCCAGAGTCACGTAGATCAGCCAGTAAAAGTAACAAGGACAATAATGACGACAAGAACAACAAGAGCGTTGATAATGACGAGCCAAGTGGCTCCCCCACGTGACGTCCTGTCCGCCCCAAAGCGATTCCCCGTGAGAGGGACTCTGACACTAATTATAGAAACAAATTAACAAGCCGGAAATAACCGTGTTAATGGCCGCCTCTCCTTCGCCTATAGACTGCTGACGACGCTGTCTCGCTTGCCGGGGACGCTCGGCGTCGGCAGGCTCTCTCGCTCTGACTCGCGGCTGACACGAAGACGCTCTTTTTTTCTCACCGTGTGAATTTTTTTTTTTTTTTTTTTTTTTCGTAGTTCTATTCAACGACAGAAACCAAAGCGTTTCAATTACTTGCCGGTGAGAACGACTTCCGGTTAAAAATTTCACTTCCTCTCGAATTCTTCTTTCTTACGGCCACCCCTCCCCTCCTCTCCCCTCCACGCTATGGATATCTCGTTACAATTAATTGGTTTACGTTGGGATATTGCTTTTGCCGACAAAGCTGAGAAAACATTTCACCCTCGCGTTTACTTTATTCCTCTTTCGAAAATACCACCCCCTCCATTCCCTCCCCTCCCTCGCTCCTTACCCCTCATTTTCAGCGTCTTTAGGATCCTTCCAAAACAATCCACCCTGGCAGCCACCTTGGCAGCATCACACACGCGCGCACACACACACACACACACACACACACACACACACGTCTCTACACTTGCATCCCCATAAAAACATCCCTCTGGACAAGTCCGCACTTTTAAAACGTTCGTCTCAGCCTCTTTGAGGTCTTCGGCTCTTTTCCTAAGGCCGCCCTTTAAATATAGCCCAGGGCCCAGAAGTCTTTTCTTAGGCCGACAGAAGCCTCCCTCCTCTCTCCGTAACTTTCGCCCTTTCCGACTCCCCGACATTAATGCGTTATCCACACTCCCGCTCCGTCCCTCCCACTCGCCCCTCTTTCCCACCGCGATGCCAGCACGACTGCCTTAAACTACCCGCGTTCGCCACTTTACAAAAGGAATCGCGCACCGATCGGCCGCCCCGCTGGACCGTAGATTTCTCACGCGATCCTCCTAATTATTTATAATTCCCAAAAAAATATTAGCCCAATCGACACAGTCGGTACCAGCTGATCGGTTGGCATAACTGGGAATGAGAAATGACTCGATTCCCTTGAAACTTTTTAATCGCTCCAGTTGCCTCACCTTTATCAGCCAGCAGGTAGATATATATATATATATATATATACTCATACAGTAGGTCCAATTCTCTATAGGATTTATCAAGTGCGGGAGTCCACATGAATTCCTACAGACTCTATTGGCTCCATGGTGTAGATAGACGCACACAGCTTTAGTAAACGGAGTATCCGTGTGAGCTGTTCGTATGGAAGCATGTACAGTATATATGTATACGTGTATATGGACAGGCAAAGATGTAGCCAAGCCAACCGGTTTCATCCCATAAGTCCTGAGCTCGCATTAGCGCATCCAACGGAGCGTCGATATAGATAACCTCGCAGGCTCTTAAGATTTCTTTATTCCTCGCTGGACCAACTCGTAGACTCTCCGATGTCGAACGATGCAGTTGCGCCACCTGGAACTCGCAGTTGCGGCAACTGCATCGTAATCGCGACTGCAGCCGCCGCAGGACGCGTTTCGGACGATCCGCATAAGACGGAGCCGCGGCAATAAGGACCCCGACTACTCTGCGTGCGTTTGGCTCGTTTCGCTTCTGGCATCCTGCTGCATTATCCCACGGTTCCACGTTTCTTAGTAAAAAGGACCCGCATCCCGGTATTGTGTTCCTGCCCATGGGCAGGGTTCGTCAGCTCCTATGAGAAATATAAGCGCCGAGAGCCAATCGGAGGCTCCGTCCTGTTACTTTGCACTATGACGTCATTAGCGAGTAAGAGAAAGACAAGCCCGGAAGTTTCTATAGGGAGCAATCGCTGGATTATATTACTTCCTGTCTGCGGGTAAGTGCTCGACGCTGATTCAATGAATAATGGCGAAGCGAGAGATTGGCTGAAGAAAGTGACCAGAGAGAGAGAGAGGAGAGAGAGACAGAGAGCGTGTTGAGTCGTTCGGGTCATACGAGTTTTTTTTTTTTCAATTTTTTCTTTTCAATTTTGGTTTTTTTATACTGGTCCAACTTACCTCGACGATGATTTTAACCTAGTCACGAGCAACTATTATTAGCAGCGCCGGTGGCAACGCGAACGACGATAATGATGATTGATGTACGTAATGACAGGTACGAGGAAATATTTTCGACAATTTACTTCCAATCCGTATAATCGTTCCACGCTGTTCATTTATCCAGACCCGAAAGAATCTCGAAATGACGTTCTGAAAGACCCAGCCGAAAATAAAATTTCGACTGGACGCGAATTTAGAAAGTAAAAAGAAAACCGATCTTCACGCAATTACGTTCTCGCGAGTATATCAGCGCGACGTAAGCGCGAAGTCGCCAGAGAGTCCATTATCTCCAATTAAAGTTTAAATGAGATTTTAAGAGGGTCCCTGGTTAAAAAGTCTAAACAAAGCATTAGCGTCATAAATTACCGCGAGTCGGTCAATTAGTCGGTGGCTTTGGAGGTCATTACTGGCTCTCGTCCACTGTGCAAGTGGGAGTGGAGGGGAAGTCAGGGGAAGGTAGCGAGAGTGGGGGGGGTAGTCGTCCCTAACATCAACGAGAGACCCAGTGGGAGGGGGGAGGAGAATTAGTGGCAAAGTATAAGCCAAAGAAGAAGAAGAAGTCGAAGCACGGTATAAAAAAAAAAGAAGAAAGAAATAAGAAGCAAAGAGGCTTCTTCTCTCTATATCCAATGACTGCTAGAGGAAGGACCCCGGGGCCCCGTTCCACATAGCTTAACAGCGGACAAAAAGCCGAGCATTAAGATGCCGCGGATACCATCGCGTGTCTGTTACTTCACTTCGCTTAACTCGTCCGTAGCGCCCTCTGAGATCCGACCACGTGTCCCGCAGTGCCGTAGCCGCCGCCAGGAGCAGCACCGTCGTCGGAGCTTGTGCTAACTAGATTTTGCATCTGCCATCACCTCGGCGCATCTGCTCTCGGAGTGTGACACGTGGACGGAGTACCGTAGGGGGTTGGTACGCCTGTCCGTTACCTTTAAACTCTTTTTTTCTTTGTTATATTTAAAATGTCAGACATCATTCGTTAGCAGCCTTTCTCTCTTCGTCGCGCCTTCGTAGTATCTTGTTACGGCCCTGGACGTACTGGCGTACAGAAGGCAGTGGATAAGTATTGCCGGGATGTATCATTGGTAGCAGGGCATTAAATGTAATACGATATATCGTAGTAAATTCGCCGGTTAACTTTCGAGCGCGTTGATTTATACGGCTGCTGGGAGTGACTACTGGTATTGCCGTTACTGTTGTGCCGCTGGTTGATAGAGGGAGGCAAATTAATCGTCGCGACGCCAGACGTCTCGTATGACGTTCGCACGACGTTACATGGAAACTTGGCCAGGCGATAGCACGGGTTGCTGTAATGGCTAGAGTTTCGCGTACTCGTTACCCGGTAATAAATTTCGGAGATAGACCTTGGGAGAGGAAGTTTGGAAATGCGCGTGGCGAGCGTTGCGATTGGTTGAATAAAAAAAATAATCAACTCCTTCACTTCCGGTTGGGATCATAAGGATACCGAGCTTGGAAACGCGTTATATGTTACGTACTCGACACGGGCTAACCTAACCTTCTTGACAAGTGGTCCGGCGAAAGATAGATGGCAGGTCGGTTCCCTAACGTACGAAACGTCCCTCGACTGTCGCGTGAAAATGAGCTTCGATGAGGAATCGACTGTTTCGCTCTTTTTTCTCATTGGCTGTTTATTTTCATCGGCTATCAAATCGTTAATCGTCGTCGTCGTATTTATGACGAGAGCCGATCGGATTCCTTGATAAAAATCGTAAACAATCGAATAAAAAAGAAATATTCCAACCTCAGATTAAACGACGCGCTCGGACGTATCCGATGGTGAATTTCGCCCTGTCGATCTGCTTTCTCGCTCCTCGTTAAACGGCAGCGGACACCAGAACATTGGTGAACGAGGAAGACGGCGCTAGGGAGGAATTCACTGGATGGAATTCACGCCGCTGGAATTCCTCGCCACGGCTTATTGATCCAGCCGAGAGGTTCGACGGATCGAATTAAGAGAAGCTGCCGGGTACACAATGAGCGGCCTTCGGTAGCCGGGGCTCATTTCGATCGACAGAAAAGAAAGACAAGTAAAAAAGAGAATAAGAATTTGAAAAAGAAAAATGAACAAAAAAAAATAGGCACCAAGAACTATAAGATCTTGAGAATGCGTTCAAAAAAACGATGAGAACCGTCTCTATACGAGGCGAGAAGGCAAACCCCTCCGTCTTCTTAATTTCCCCTCCGCCTCCCCTCTTTCCCTGCCCCCACCATTCGCTACTCTTAAGCGGCAACACTTCACGGGTGTCGCGATCGGTTATCATTAAGCCAGGGCTGATTTGACCGACTGAAACAACCCCTGACCCCACTGACCTTTTGTTCGACCTGAGCCAATCGAAATCATCAAAATCGAGTACCTTTCGATCGGGTAGTCGAAGCAGGTCGGTCAATCCGAGTAAACCGGACGTATCTGCCGTTATCAGCCGTATCAGACCCTGGTGTAACGAGACGCGTTCGATCAGTCAATCAACGAATCGATTAGAAAATGATTTTTGAACGCAGCTTCCTGCCATTCCGGAGTCATTGTAATTTCGTCAAGATCGCCGATCATCGGTTCGACTCGCGTAGCTCAATCACTCCGTCCTGACGTCATATTACCACACGAGCGTAAGCGCATATGGCTAAGTGTTAATTCGAAGGAGTCACGCACAGCCAAACCAGTCGCGATTAGCGGCCAATCGTTTCCGCAAGCCGATTTTCAAAGACACTTTTTTACCTCAATTAGCGACTATTAAAGCGCGCAAAAGACTCGGCCACCGAGCTACCAGTCTTTTACGTGGCCAACGCTGCTATAAATTGCTCGAGGACTGAATGTCGCTACTAAAAACCAGGTAAAGTGAATGAGGCAATCAAGCAATGTATCCAGCTATCCAGCATCCGTCTCTGGATCTCGCTGGAGCAAAAGTGAGACGAGGTGAAAACTAACGGCCGCGCCTAACTCAGCCTCACCTCACGGTGGAATGTATATAGCCTCGATATACTATGTACATATATATATATATATATTTCTTTTTTCGCGAATCAATTTAACTACGATAACGAATTAGTTATCAGTGCGATTATCACAAAGTAGGTAAAGGGTTGCATGGGAATCGACAAGATGACGGTGATACGTAATAAAAAAATTTAAGTCCCACGTAACCGCGCAGTTGGTCCAGCAGCACCAGGATTCTGCGAAGGTGTCGCTGCTGTAAGAAAATGCAAGAAAAAAATTGTAAGAATTTCGAGACAGGGGGGGGGGGGGATACTAAAGAAGGCGATAGGTCAATTAGCACCCGTGACCCAACGACGTGCCGTGCAAGTACACGCACGTGGTATCGTCGTGCACGTCGCGCACGTTGCGCACGTAGATAATGACAGTCATTACGTAAGACCGAGCTAAGCTCGTTTGCCAGCAATTCCTGACGCGCGCGCCATCTACGACTAACGTGCATTAAGGGGAGTCCCCGACGCGTTGCGGTTGGGATTGAAAATTTAGCGATCGAAGCGCCGCGGTACGTCGAATTACGTTATGAGAGTAGTGGGCGGGGCTAAAGGAGTCTTTTTCCTTTTAAATCCTTTACGACTCGCGTAGCGCACTGGGTTCTGGAACTTTTGTGGAAAGAGACTACAGGACGGCCGAGAGGACAGTTTAAGTTTTGACTTTGGCTGGACGAAAAGCCTATCTAGTTAGGGCGAGTTCGAACAATGGCGGTTCAACGAAAGCTGCCTAGATGTCAGAGAGCGAGGGGGGACGAAAGAGAGGGAGCCAATAGAGCCCAGAGTAACGGAGTTCGAGGATAAAAAGTTTTCCTTCGAGGGATCTGCTCTTGATCCTTCCTTTCGTTTTCCTTTATTTTTTTGCAAAACTTTTTTTTATACTTTTACCAGTGACTACTTTACATCGCGAAACGTTAAGAGGTATCCTTAATAGAAAAGTAATAGCGAGAGCGCGAACAGTGTAAAATAGGCCAATACCCGTTTTTCTTGATCTTATAAAATAATTTCAACTTTTCGCCATTGATCGAAAATCCCCAAAAAAATTTCCGAGATAAAATCCCCGAGCGATATTTCGAAATAAATTTCCTCGAAAAATCCTACCGAAGACCCGAAACCCAATTCGCATAACCTTCGCGCAATCTCCCCCTCGATCCGTAGATTTCCGATTTTCCCGTGAGGCTACGCCATTGCATCCCGCGACACGTCACATCCGAGCGAATAGATACTATATATGTATATAAGGTCGTAATAATGTCAATAATCCAGACACTCGGGTCCGCTGATTATCGACTAATTAGTAATTGGCGCGATATCACCGGCACTTCGGTAATTGAATAGACGTTGCGAAATTCGGTTGGACGCTAATCACGCTTATCTTTATCCAGCGTGCCTCAACGTGGCATAAACCTACAGAGAGACACACACGGCGCTCGGCAATACGTAATTCCAAGATAACCGAGGCATCTGCCAGGAATGGGATAACTGTCGTATCCCGGCATGCATCCGCGATGCACAATTTGGCACCAGTGGCAGGGCAAACCTGCCCTCCTGCTGCTGCAACTGCAACCCGTTGGCAGATATGCGCTTATGTAGGCCGAGCCGGGTACCGGAAGCCAGGAAGGTTAGGAATTTACACGGGAAGACGGTACGAGGAACTGGACTGGGTTGGGTTAACTGTGCAAACGAAACTGTACATTAGATTAAAGCAATTATTTGTAGATAAAATTATAAGACGATCGAGTCACTCAGATCGCGCGAAGAACCAGCGTAATAATTTAGTCGATTAATCAAAAGAGTTAGATCCGGCGAAGAATGCTCGACAGATGCGCGTCGTCCTTGTCTAACGCACGCTGATGCCTATGACTCCGTCTCTCTCGCACTCGCGACGGGTATAGGAATTTACGAAAATCCTAAGTAAAATTTTAAGGCACTATAAAATACAACCAAAGCCATCCCATGACAGCTGTCAAATTCTACCGGTAAGTCAGACTAGAGTGACTCGGGCACATTTTAATCGGCTGCGATTTAATTCGATCGGAATATTTTTTTAGATTCTATTATTAAGTCCCTTTCCTTAATCCCCCCCCCCTGATCCTTAACCTCCACCCCCTCTGATCCTCCCCCAGCCATGACCTACAGTCACGACGCAAAGTACCTACGACCCACCTGCATACGAAAACCGAGTAACGAAATGCCAGAAATTAACGAATTTGCCCGTAGCCTGTCATACTTTCCGTTTCCGCGAGATGGCACCACCCGTCCAGTCGACCCACCGGTAGCTGGATGGCTGAATATTCGAACAATTAGGGGAACCGTTATTATGGTAATTAGTCAGCCAGCGAACTGGCAGCCTCCACGCCGCGACACGACAATGGCGTGGCTCGTATATCACCGATAATAATATTATGGAATATGGTTGCAACTCGTAACCCGGCGAGAGGGAGAGAGACTCCCGTCACCCACCCACCCCACCACCCAACCCCCTCGGCGCGTCATGGCTATCGTGACCCTTTACAGTCCTCTTCCTCCCCCGCCCAGTCCCTCGTCAAAATCTCTCACACCCATTAACAGAATTTGCATGTGCACGATGATTACAGAAACGCACACGCATTACGAAATGCGCGTCAACGCCAGAGCAGATTGTCACTGTCAGGCCGTGACCGCCTACCAAGCGTTTGTCCATTAAGCTAACGGCTTATTAATATCAGTTTGGTTTGGCTCGTGGTTAACTTACCCGAGGATGAGGAACGTTGCGCAATCGCCGCTGGAGCTTGAAAAGTCTGGCAATGTCAAAACGCATCGTCGTGCGCGAGTTGATATTTCGATTTAAAATATTTCCGTTGACGCGTTACGGGCTGCGCGACAACAGGCGGCGCCACCAGCGCGCGTCAGCGGTGCCTTCTGGGTAATCAAGGTGCGCGCGCATCTCTCGATCGGTAAGCGAAGTTTCTCGTGATTTTTTCCTAGCATCTTGTTTTCGACTGTTGGAATTATTTTAATTCGTAAAGGATGAGGTGTCTGGTCAGATTCGAAGATCGGCTAGGCGAGTCTACGTGTTTCCCGGTAGTAGAGGCGGGTTTAGACGGTGGAGGATGGATAAAAGAAGTCAGTGAATAACTCGGGACTGATATAAGTCCTTTTATGTTCCCCCCGGAGGAAATCCAAAGCAATAAAAACGTGAAGGTTCGAGTCCGGAATACGAAACGAACGACGGACACCTCGAGGAGCGAAGAGAGAGCGAGAAGAGGAGGACGAAGAAGCAAGGCTGACGAGAGAACGAGTGAAGAGTCTCTCCTCTCGGAGGAAGCAGCTGGCCAAGAAGACTTGACAAGGGACACGTAGCCAATAGGCTCCGAGATGTGTCCGAAGCCTCTTGTTGTGTGCCTCTGCTTTTTCGATTTCTCGGCTTCTTGTAGCGCATAAGTATAACAAGACAGGTAACAGGCCACTAACTGGTAGACTGGTCGACTTGACTTTTTTTTTTTTCAGGCTGCCACCACCGGGGGCCCTGAAGACCCACTCAGGACACACCGACCATATTTCACGGCGCGCCTCTCGCTCGCGGAGATATTTGGCAAATTTAATGCTGTGAGTTTGAAAGGCCAAATTTTTACGTAAACCGTCTTTTCGATATTTCGAGGTTAGGTCGAGCGATCATTTACTTCTGGATCACTACGTTACTTTAGATATGTACCCTTATGGATTTTCCACTGTTAACGTTTATAGGTGCCATCTTATTTCGAAGTATCAGCATTCCCGTTAAAAGCAGCGACCAAAAGTCCCTTTTTTTTTATATCGTCCCAGGCAGGATAACCGTCGAGTCAGTGCAGCGCTGAAACGCCAAGCGTTAAAAAGGCATAACGCGAAAGCGTGTTGCGGGTTTAAATTAATGGGGGTGACTACGAGTAACAGGCGGCCATAATTCATAGTGCGGCCAAGAGTGGCAAGCTTAATGGAACCAGGTTCCCGAGTGACGAGGACAGCGCTGGAAATCGGCGACCTAAGGCAATTCTTTAACCTGGGTCTCTGTCCAGACCCAGACAGAGCGGGAGTCAGCAAGGTACCCAAGTCTTGATCTCCTCAGTCCAGTGCGGTGCTGATAAAGCGAAGAGACAATTCGCGCGGAGTTAAAACCCGCTTGACCCCGCGGAATCAAAATCCGGCTGACCTAGCGGACTGACCAAAAATTGCGCAAATGGCCGAGAGACAAAAGCGCCAGACAAAACTCTGTGAGAAACTGGCGGAGAAACCGGTAAGGCATAAAAGTGGCCCTTAGGCATTCCCTTGGCGGAGCGGAGGAGAGCTCGGTGCACAAAAAGCCAGACCGAGCAAAGAATGCATCTCGCGCGCCAGCAGAGACCGAGGTGCGAGATGCATTCTTCTTCCTTGGCGGAACGAGAAGATCCGCGAGGAGACCGGCTCGGCCGTTTCTGGGTAATCTTCGCGGTCGGCTAAGGGCACGTTAATAAGGGCCAGGTCGAGCTCTGCGTTACCGACGGGGGTCTCGACGGCTAATTAGTCGTCACTCCTAACGCATCGGCGGACGCGAAAAAACACCGTGCGACTTTCTTGGAGCGCGTAACGCGACATCAGCGGAGAGGCGGGGATTCCCCCCCATCCACCTTAGACCCGATCCATCCACTTCAAGAACACATTGTAACGGATAGATCGGATGGCGCGGAGCGACCTGAGTGAAGATCTTGTAAACATGACGTAAATAGTTTATTTTATGGTGTAAATAAGGAAAGGGGAAAAATGGCAGCTGTTTTTTAGAGACTCACCTGTGTCTCCGTGACGTTTAGCAGCTTCGCCATGTCAGCCCGTTCCGACGAACTCAGGTACTTCTTCACCTCGAATTGCTTCTCAAGCTCGAATATCTGGATCCCGGAGAAGGTCGTCCTCGCCTTCTTCTTCTTGCGATCGATCTCGCTCGCGTCTTCGGGCTCGCCGGCCCTGACCTCCCCGCTACCATTGCCGACCGGAAGCGACTCCTTCGCGCTGGTCTCGATCTTCTTTCGTTTTACCGGCGGCGTTTTGGCTACTGGGGTCACGACGTCTGTAACTTGAAAATATACAATTTCTATAGTTTTACAGGCACAATGCCAACCTATGAGGTTGTGACGTCATGGCACTCATCAATTGACACGAAAAGAACAGTAGGTGGTTTAAGTAATGTAGAGGGTGGCAAATTAATAGAGTTCAGGTATAAAAGGGTCAAAGGTCAGAAAAAATAACGCAAAATGGTATTTTTCTTCGATTTACGAAACTTTATTAAAGCACCTTCGTATACACGTAATCTGGTATTTTGATTTGAGCATAAGGCAGTGGTATTTTGACCAAAGACGTCGGCTCCGAATTTGACCACACAGTATATCTCAGAAGCTCCTAAATCCTACAACAGATTTCAAGTGTGAAAGCACCCTTATTTCCAAGAGGTATGGTATTTTTCTAAATTTTTTTCAGTTTTCTCATTGTTTATCTTGTGGCGGTTCCAAATTTTTTTTTTTTGGAGCCAGGACCGCCACAATCTTTAAATAAAAGAGACGAAGCTCTGAAATTTAATCAGGGCTCTTAATCGGCTCTTAATTTTACAATAAATTTTATTTCGTTTTTTCACCGTGACGATTCCACCTTTATTGACGTGAAGAAAAATTTTCACGAATTTACGAAAAATCGTTTTATTTCACGAGGTTCCCCGATACCTTATATCAGGACTGTGGTCATCGCTTTTGTTCCGGAAGCTGATCAAAGGCTGTAAAGCCCAAAGACAGACAGACAGAGAGAGAGAGAGAGAGAGAGAGAGAGAGAGAGAGAAAAGCGCCGATCGCGAGACTATCTGATCGAGTCCTCTACAGCACAACAGCAACCACCATCAGCGTCGCCATCATTGGCCTCAAATCCTCGAGCACGGGAATAGCCATTCGCCGATATATATATACACATACACAGACACGAATACATATATATATCCCCATATAAACCTCCACGTACATACGTACCACAGCGGCTATCGATTATCCGGTATCGCCACACCGGCAGTTCACACTAATTAGCACTAGGGTCATATTAATAGGATCAAATTGCAGAAGCATCCAACCGCGATCCTGAACTGTGCTGCCCTCTGTGTTTCGTAACGAACTTTACAAAGGACACGTTCCCGAATGCATCGAACAGTTACGATAATCACTGAACCCTCCTTTATAAATCGTTTCAACGTTCTAAGCCGTGCCTACCCCCCCCCCCCCCCACAATTATCGACATCCAAGATAACAATGATATCAATTAACGAACCAAGAAAAAAAGTACTAAAGTTAAACAGGCGAATATCGGCGCGCCCGTAGAAATGACGACAGTCAGCGCCACGGACGGTTAAATCGGTAAATTAAAAACGGCGTCGAGAAAACCCCAAGGGCCAATCGAAATTCTACCCATACAGTGATTCTCCTTGGAGCCGCTACAATGCTACCCTATATACCTATAAGTCCTCCATTATCGTCCTATTCCAGATACTCCGACTCCTCCGTCATCCAGAGTTTATCGATCGGCAACCCCTAATTCCGGAATATCCAAGTCCTCGGATTGGTCTGCTCGGAAGCACCAAATATAACCTGGCAATGGTTCAGGTACCTCGAGGGTTGACATTCCCGTCCGATTAAATATCATTATGATCATCAGCCTGCGTAATCCGTTTACCCTCGATAGATTCGAGCTGATACAAAATTTAGGTTAAGTTCACTCCCGAGACGGGCAATAAAGTCCAATGGATGTGCCAGTATCATTTCGTGGGATTACCCGAACTACCGGACCCGACCAAAATCGCTTGGCAAATACAATACGAATGGAGCGGTTGAAGAAAAAAGATATACACATGTGAACCGAGCTTTACCGTCACGCGAACGCAACCGGGACGAGTCTCGTGAATCGCGACACGTGCAAACGGCCAAAATACATCGCGGACTCGTTAGCTGCGCCAAATAAATATGGCGGCACCGAGTCTTTAATAGCACGCAGAATACACGTCATTGTTGATTATGGCATTCAACGCGGTACAGCGTTTGTTTGCGTAGCTGGATAGACGAGGCTGGGCCAAGAAAGGGGTTAAGGGGGGCGGAAGGGGGAGGCATAAAACAGGGCAACGAAACCAGGCTTAAGGAAATGGGCATTACATCGCTTGTAGGTGAATAAAGGACCGGTGGGTGGTGGGTGGGAGTCGGTACACAAAATACAAGGGTACCTCCCCCCGCCATCGCCGATCCAAGAGAAAGAGTCTTTCATGCTTTCACAACTCAGCCAACAAGCCCTTCTTCCTTCCTGACTTCCTGCCGTAGCTTTTTCTCGCTATTTCATAATAATTACTCGACGTTCCTTCGAGCCAGCTTCTTTTGTTTCCAACGGCGGCGAAGTCTCGGGACTGCCTGATAGCTGCCCTCCGCATCGTCAGGCTGTGACCCTGCCATCCGACCCCTCCCCCCCGACCACTCGCGGAATAATCTCTCTAATAACCGAGGGGTGGCTAGGTGGGAGGTTAAATCTTTCAGGACGGCCGCCATTACGGTACAAGTTGTTCCACCTACCCGTCTGCACCACCAGGGTAGCTCTTAAAGGTCACTTCCGGTGTTACTCCCGGGTACGACCCAGAAGGCTGAGCTTGCAAGACCAATCCCGAAGGATTCTCTCGGGCCGAGTAAAGCTGATAAAAAAGTCGGCCATGTTTAAATTGAATTTTCAAAAAAAAAAAAAATTTCGATCGGCACGCGGTCCATCGTAACCGGTAATCATACTGATTGGATCCTTGCTTCCTTTCGTAGACCCGGTCTAACCTCCTGACCCACCCTGTCCCGGCACCCCACTCGCTGATCTCCCATCGCTCTTCGATGCGAATGGACTCTTTGACCATTGACGAAGATTCCGGATGGCTTTAGTGGGCTTTTGAAAATGACGCCATCCCACCCGTTACAATGACCGACCGCAACCACGGATATGATACGGCATTGTCCGTGTGACGTCAATCCCTAACGGCCGAGAATACGTTGTCCAGGCCGGCCGGTTGTTAGCGCTCCTAGCGGGAACAATAGAAGCTCGTTCAGCGCGCGGTGTCACGTTTAATTAACGACTGAACCAACGCGCGTTTCCATCGTCTCAAATGTCCTTTCCCCTGTCCGTCCCTCCCGAAGTTCCTCGTTCCATTCCTCCCGACAATCAGTACGGCTAGTTTAATAATATAGATCGTACGTGGTTAGCCGTGTTTAGCGCGGGAAACGTTGATCCGTTTGAATGTTCACTGTATGGGGGGGGGGGGGGGGAGGACTCTGATGAAAACAGAAGATCGAGGACAGCGACAAAGGGGAAGCCCAAAGTGACGGAGGAAAATAACACGTTTACGGGAGGATGGACGTTGAGGGTAGCAACGAGATTATGTTCGGGTAAGGTAATTAGAGGGGGAAAAAAATGGCTAATTAAGCCACGCAAACGAGGAGCTAATTAATGAAGTTTCGCGTTGGAGCAATTAGCTCGTTGAATGGAGGAGTCTTGAGTCATATTTGAGAATACACAAGAATCATCGGGTTAACCATGATTTTTAAATGGAACAGCCTCCGGGCCAGGAGTCTTTAGATTATTGTCATTAAAGTCATTAAAAGTCGATACGTCTTAACGACGTTCCTTGAATAATTCATTGAATCTTTGATGGATGAACGTTTCGGGCGTTCCGATGACGTCGCGTGACGATATAAAAAAGTGTTATCGGCGTAACGAGAAAAGCCGAGTAAAAATCTGTGCGAGGGAGCCTTTGTTCATCTGAAAGAAACTTTTTTTTTTTTTTCATTGGTTCAATTCCAATCACCGTATCAATCCTAACGTGCAGCATCCACGCTGGAGCAACTGTCGGCAGCAGACCAAAGAGCAATCACGTTCGTTACATGAGATTGTAGATGGCGCGGAGAACTGGCACGTTCTGGCCAGGTTTATACCTATGTGCATAGAGAGTGTGTCCTACGGCGTGGTTATAGCATCGACGCTAGTGTCACAGGCCGGGGTTCAGCAAGGCGTGTTCCTATGTACGTTGTGTACAGGTCGGTTCGCTACCCCACACGGGAGGTCACGTATGGGTGTATGCATATAGACGGGCAAACACACCGACGCCATCTATGGTCGAGCTAACGAGGCTTTATGTGACGTCATTTTAATCATCCCTTGGCTAACGGAGCGCGTATGTCTACTAAGCGGAACTATAAATCTCGGATTACGAGCATACGCCACCATTATCGAACGTCCCCCTATCACGACTTCAACCTCAAACCCCCGACGGATCCAGTAGCGACCGAACGATCGTCACAGCAAAACCGTCAGGAACGGTCGCGGGGTTGACTGACAGTTTCAAATTTCCCGCCCTACCAGACACGAGCGACCCCAGCGCCACCGCGGCGAATTCGAATAAGCAATCATCTTAATGGTCCTCGGTGGACTTAAGAAAATGGGGATTTGCGCTGAGGTGCTAAAGTGGGTCGCGCCGTGAAGTGCAGCGAAGCTGCTACTCGTGATAGCTTCCTTGCGGAAGTGCCAGATATAAATGTACGCGAGGAGCGAGGGCAGAGAGGGGAAAAACCGGCGAGGGAAAAAAATTAGTTTTGGGGGAATCCCCGTATTTATATCCTCTCTCGCGCTCGACCATACCGTATCACACGTGGATTTTCCGTAGCAATTTTTTTTAAACGGCGTTAACCGCATAGGGGACGATATATATATATATATATAATATATATATACACGTATATCGCATACTTATTTTTTGTGATAAAATTGACCTCGTTCACGAGAGTGGCTGATTAGAAGAAGTTTATAATCACCGTTAAGCGAGAGTACCGTAAAGGTAGCTAATTAGTTCCGAGAGTCACCGCAGCGTCAGCGCCACTGGCAGCAGCAGCGGCGGGGACCATTAGCGGTTAGAGAGGAGGACGAGAGGGTGACGACGACTTCCTCGCAATTTCTGCCAGGGAGTCAAGTGGCCGAGACTCGGCTGGATGTTTCTCGGGGATGTTAGTAAGATGGTCGGGTAGGAGAAGGCAAAGTGAAACGAAAAAAAATTAAGGGATGAAGCGACGTAAGTTTAAACAGTAGAACGTGCGGAATGGTGGCAAGATGGGTATGGTGGCGAATGCTGGCAAATGACTAGGGAAAGAGGTTAGGTTAGGTTAGGTTAGGTTATGTAAAATGAGGTTAGGTAAAGCGCAAGCACGAAGGAGCATCGGTAATTATCATATAAAGCTTCCTCGCGGCTAACAAGTACTAACCTAACCTAACCTAACCTAGCCCCACATGACTAAGCCTGCGAGAGCGCGAAGACGGGCCGAACTAACCTAACATGACAAATGTCCCGCAGTTTATGTATCTTTAGCAGGGCGTGCGAAAGCAACCCGTAAGCAAGCTCGGGTAATTTGCGCAACCAAGTGCCTCCGCGAGCTCCCTTTGGTCGTTCATGCTTTTCCGTAATTACAGGGCTCAGGCGACAGAGGGAGACACTGCGGCGCGACACAGAGACGATGCAAATATTGCTTCTTGGTTCGTCGGACGTGATTGATTTCTTAAAGGGATCACACGGTGGAGATACGTAGGAGGGGAATGAAAAAAAAAAATGAAAAAAAAAAAGTGAAAAATTGCGTATCCAGAAGTGACGAGGTAAAAGGAAAGTGGATAAGAGTGGGACTAACGAGACGTCCACGTCGAGGACGAGGCGTCGTTTCAGCTATGTCCTAACGAGCCCGGACGTATTTCTGTCCGACAATTTCGCGGCTAAGCTGCTTCCTGCGATTCGCCTTCGACTCGCGTCTCCTCGCGAATTAGGCGCTCGGTTGGCAATGTCCGCGAGGTTTGGACATTTTCTAACTTGTACTTTTATAATCTAACCGGCAAAATATGTCCGATCCGACACGTGGCGTATCTAACCTATAATTCGAAGAGGTTAAAAAAAACAAAGCGAGAAGAGTAGACCCCGCTATTTCTTTTAAGAGTCTCCAAGAATCGGCAACCGATCGTTACCTTCGTTTAGCGGATCTTTTTGAATTTCCTGATCATTAATCGAATTAACGTGAAATCACGTAGTTACGCAGTGACGGACACGTCGAGCCTTCAGTTCCTCGTGAATCGTCGTTACGCCGATTCCCTGCCGACTGACGCGGCGACCCTGATCTCTCCGCATTGCTTACAAATTGGATGACGAAGCCGAGAGACTCGGCCGCGCTCGGCATTTACGATCTTGCCCGAAGCGATCGGACGGCCCGAGCGGTTCAGGCCCGCGGCGGCTTATTAGACCCGAGTGAAGACGTCACGTGTCGTCGGTTACGAGTAACCGGCCGAGACCGCGCATAGCGGCAGATTCAAAGTGGGACCAGCTGATCGACTCGCTCCGGACGTTACGCTATTTTTCATAAAACTATTTTGCCGCAACCTCGGCTCGCCTTATAATCGCCTGAAACTTCTTGCGCTCGGATCGTAGAAAGGATGGGTTAACGAAGTTTCCGTTCGGTTTGAAAAATATTTTTTTCTTATCAATTTCAAGTATTAATTTTGCAATTATGCAAAGTATATTTTTTAAAAAATCGTTTCTGCTCCCCCTCTCGACGATTCGTCGTCCGCCCCTGGGCTACAAGCAGTCACGCAAAGAGTCTACAATGTGATTGCAACGGCGCGCATCCCGCGATCCCGAACATAGCGAATTCATAAGAACAATCTAGATGGCTGACAACGGCAGCGCGTCGCCCTCAGGGCCCGTTTCCAAGACACGGCAAAAGCGCTTCAAAGAAATCGAGCTCGAGCGACGGCCAGGGCTCTCGCAACAGGGACGACACACGGCACACGCCCGGAGGGGGATAGAGGGGGGGGGGCGGGACCACGACAATAACTAATTTAACTTGGGGCATCATTCGACGACGACATCAAAAGGACGAAACAGCGCGCGACATTTCAATTATTAAAAACGTCCGCGTCGGCTGTTCCTTTTTTACAAATTTTTTCCTTTTTTTTTTTCATTCGCGCTCGTTTCGTTCGTTTGCTACCCTCCGGGGCCCCCGCTACTGACGGCACTGACCTCTCTATACGACGACTCGTCTCGTTTCATTAGAAACGCATATCTATACTCGGCCGACGGTGATTTTTCGTTTTACGTATTTTCGACGGGGCTTTGTGGCCCGACGTCCATCCGAATGGACGTTTCGTCGTAATTTTCCTTATCGGATGAGAGTCGACGATTTTTGCGGGCTTTGTTGCTATTTTTTTTTTTTCCCATACACCCATCCAATTTGCAATGAAATCATACTTTCAACTCATCTCGCGTCCGCTGTCTCGTCGCGTCGAATATCGCTTTGTCGATCGGGGAAAAAAAAAAGAAGAAATGGCGATTAAAAAACTAAAAAGCCAACTATAACCCCCATGATGCAACCAGGCCTGCGCCCCGCGTCCATTGCTACGTAGGAATCGGTAAGTCAAGAAGGAAATTATTGGCAGCGAGCGGAGTCGGTTAAGTAGTGACTACGCGAGTCAATGACTGGGGTTAATCAGTGACTGGGTTACTAAGTGACTACGCGAGAGTCATTGACTACTCAAGCGCTGTGCGTCAAACAGAGTACTATTCAGGAGAAGTGCTCATTCAATATGACATAAGTGCGCTTTATAGAAATTCCAGGAACACCAACCTAGCCCCGAGACATTTTTCTCGATTCGACATTACGTCCGACGTCGTTCCCCGCGTCTTTCGACGACTTAAAGCCAATGCCGATTGGTCATGATTTTCCAATCCCGCATAAAGGGTGGACCAGAAAACAAAAAAAAGCCAAGCCGTGAAAATCTAACAAGAAATTAATTCAATAATTTTCCCCGAACTTTTCATCCCAGTCTCGTTTATCTTTTGTTTCAAGTGGGTCACCCCTTTGGCTTTGAACCAAGACCCGTTGTATTATCCCGTTGTCACTTTATGAAACGACTGTAAACCACGAAGAGCGGAGGAACATTGGAGAGGAGTAAAGGCGCGTGCGCAAGGGTAAAAAAAAAAATTAAAAATTCGAGCGTTACGGCACCTTCGTTTAATGACGTTTCATGAAGATGAGTCCGAAGGATCATCGAAAATCGAAAGGATGACGTCACGGGCAACGACGATACAAAAATTCGTGCAAGATCAAAGAAAAAAAAAAAGTTTTTTTTTTTTCAATTCCCCAAAAAATCGATCTTCGCCGGATAACGGAACGCTGTTGAAAAATGAAATCGCGGTGGGGGGATAAGGCCTGATAGGACGGGGCGGGATCAGTCTCGTTACGACGCGCGAATATAAACGCGGCTTATGAACGGATTTATGAGTGGAGCGTGTTCGAGACAATACAAGGGGCTTCATCAAAGGAACATTGCCCGGAAGTAATCGGTCTCAAACGTCCTCTACCCTCTTACCCCTTGCCGACCGCGTCTCTTTATAACCCCTTCGGCTCCCACTCTCTTACGACATCCAACACCAGCAGAAGATACCCGTAGCCAATCGGATGAGCCCCTGCATAATATTCAGTCGAGATTTTATATCTGTCGGCAACTCCCCCCCCCCCCCCCGGACATATTACTCGCGCAACTATTATGAGGGATTTCGTTGATTTATCAACCGCCTTGATCAATCGTTCATTCTTCATATTTGCTCGGAGAAAAAAAAAGATTGGCGAAGTTTACGAGAGGCAGGAACTTTTTTTATTTAATAAATGAGAAATATATATATATAGTTCTCAAGTATACGACATCTTCATATTCTATGTTCGCGGTCGGTCGTCTAGCAGGGAATTTCGCAGTTTCCGCCGAGGTAGCAAGGAGGATCCTGATTCGTTCAATTCAGAAATTACATTTCTCATAGTCGTCCGTTTCGCCACTGTGTATAAAAGATATAGAGACGCTCGCAGCTACGAGAGACTCGGGGGTCGCGTCTGCGGCTGGAAAGCATTCGCAGGGGAGAGAGACCCGACGTTAAGTGGATGGAAGCAGTGAAGTCGGTGAAAAAGGAAGAAAGAAAAGAAAAAGAAAAAAGAAGAACCCGCAACGCACGTCTGCCATACGCGCATCAGGGATGTTCCGGAAAGAGGCGCATTCGAGTAACAGGATCGCGTACGGCGTAAATAATAAAAAAGATATGCCCAGAGGCATTTTTCATTTTCGCCAAAAAATTTTCAAAGACGTCGAACAGAATTCGCGTTTTAAGCGTCCGCGGGACGCGCGCGTGAAGAAAAAACGTCAGGTACAATGTCACTTTTATTTTTCTCCAGGAAACCAATCTCATCGTGCAAATGCGGTTGTGTCTGAACACCCCGTATGTCATATTCACGTCCGAGCGTGCCGCGCATGCGCGTAACCGAACGACGGATCTTCCAGGCTGCGGCGCTTCCGAGGACTAATTATAACAGGGACGGCTGTCGCGGTTTTCAGTGTTCTCGGTAGCGACGCTCTACCGAGGCGTCGTATTTAATTAAGACGCTGCAGGACCAGCCGAAAGAAGATGGATGGGACGATAGAAGATATCTCCGGACGCTGGAACGACGATAATAAAAAATGATATCTCGAGAATCCAAACCCAAAGTGGGACTGCGAGTCCATTCAGTCTGCATAAAATAAAAGGACAGGTAGTATATATATACGAATATCCCAGGACTCCGGGCGTCAAGTAGTTTTAATCGGTATCGCGTGTCCGCTCGAACGTTTTTTCAACTTCGATCCCAACGCGAGGTCCGAGCGTGCACGTTCGGAGTTTTTGCGGCGCCACCAAATTATCAGCGGCATTTTAAACGACGCGCGACAATGCCCATTGGTAATTGGTTTCGTGATCAGCCGATGACTGGACGAAAAGCTTTTCCCGTGTAAAAATCGTTTATCCCTCCCTGCCCCTCCCGTCCCAGCATCGTCAGCCTTAAACGCGCCTAACCAACCTTAACCAACTTAACCCAACCATATCCCACTTTGTATATCATATTCCCACTTGCGGAACGCTCCCGAAACTCTCTTCTCCCGTCTCGACCAATCACGACGCTGGAAATCGATTCTGGTCCGCGGACTCAGGGGACTCCCCGCCCGAGTGGCCAGAAGAGGGGATTCCCTGCGGGCTTTAACCTGAGAGAGAAAAGGACGCGCTGAAGCTTCGATTAAGCGACCAAGTTATTCTTTGTAAGGCCGCTGAGGGAGCTGTGCGCTTCTTTGCGGAAAGAGAAGAGGGGGGGGGGGGGGGGACAGGAACGAAAAGAAAAAAAAAAGCTAAAACGATAGTAGCGTCGAGGGTGAGGTGGCATGAGAGGGTGGGCCCCCCCAGACCCCCCCGGCTGCAGCTCAGAAATGATGAGGAAGAATTGCCCTGAGTGAGGGGGGAGGGTATGCCCCTCCCCCCTCGCGCCAAGCATGGGCTCAGGGACCACGAAAAGAAGAGAATAAGAAAATAAAAAAGAAAAGCCAAGAGGGAGACCTCTTGCTCGTTGTCACGCTTCGGAGACGTGACGTTCGATTAACCGGGAAGCTTTTCGTGGTTGGCTCTCGCACGTCATATAATACTCTCTTCCATTCTTCCGCTACGTCAGCCGACCGATGGGGCTCCTCTTCGTAGCTCGTTCCTTCTCGTCCGGATGGCTCTGGATTCTCGTTCTCCGGACTGTCCTTATTTTTGCTTTGTCCCTCGGTCCCCGTTACGATATCCCGGGCGTTCGTTAAGAAATTCGTAGGGATCGAGAATCGGGTCGGGAGCTTTGGGACTCCGAGCGTCGGATTGGCTTCACGATCCGGGCTCTCTGTTGGTCGCTGCGATTGAAATCGGAGGAACGATGTTATTTAATGATCCGTAATGGTCCATTTGCTACGAGTTTCATTTCTTTTATCCTGCCTTGAGAGCATGGCAGGAGTTTCGTGATTTTATTAAAAAAAAATGTATATATATATATATATATATATATCTTTACGAAATTGACTAGAAGAAATTATGTAGAACGCCATTTGCCGCTCGTATCGTTTTCTTCGAGTAATCGTGACTCGGCATTTCGTCCGTAACAAAACAACCGTAACGCGATCTAATGGCGCGTATATATATATACATATATATATATATATATATATCTGCGCTCGTACGAATTGGACTGGTCTTTGTTCTCTCAAAATTTGTAACGAAAAAAAAAATTCACACAATTCCCTCATCCACATACGTCATCGGCATTGGTCGTATTTGTCGAAAATACCGAAGGCGTCGCGTCATCCCGGAAAAGGATAAAAAAAAACAAATGACGTTACGCGATATACGATATAAAAAGGAAGGAAAATATCCGGTGCACTAAAAAGCTTCCCGAGTGGAAGTGCCCGTAACCTCAAGGCGGTAATCGCACGTGGCGACGATTAACTAAATCCTTCGGCGTCTGGTGGAGACGCCGTTCGGTTAATTTTGTTCCAACAATGTTTTAGCGGATGCGACATAAAGCGAAGCCGCTTGGGCTTAAGGAACAAAGAAGAAGTTGAAAGGACGCAGGAATAAATAAACATTGGATTTCGCGATGCTCAACCTCCCTGAATTATTACTTTTCCTTGCGTCAGCCCCCCCCCCCTTACGTCATGTGTTTTTCCTTCGATCCGCCAGGTCCATAGCTTCTGCGATCGCGCGACCGCTTTTCTTTCCGGTCGTTCAAGCCGCCTCCTTATCGGACGACATTGTCACGTCCTGCCGCATATTACTGTGGATTTTATTATTCTCCGTTCTTATCGAATTCCCTTACGGCGCCTTTGGTTTCCTCGAAACGGCAAGACGGCACTTTCTTTACGACGCTTAAGTCGCTTTTAATTGACGGGAATTTAAACTTTTATTCCGTCGCGCTTATGAATACTCGTAAAATTCGATAGGTCCCAGGAAGGAAGATCAACGATTCGCCCGTCCCTGGCCCGAGGCCCAGTTCCTCGAACAAAGGCAGAACTTATGAAGTTCTGCTGGCAGGATTGGCGAGGAGTCCGGAGGGGGGAAAGAAAGAAAAAAGTAAAGAGACCGCAGCCAAGAAGACGGGGACAACGAATAGGAGTAAAGATACGATCCGAGGAGTCTCGAGAGTCTCATAAAAATATGTCCAAGAGGCAATTTCCAGTGGCTGAGGTCGAGGTCGCGAGTACCGATAAGATCGGCAGTCACAGACGAATAATTTCCTTCGCTAAACATTCCAATTGATTTTTCGGCAAAAGTTCAGGGTAAATAAAAAAAAAAGCACAATTACCTCGCCGTGTCATAAATACGATAAAAAAAATTACCAAACGAAACCCAATTAAAGATTTCCTCGAAAAAGTCAGAAACGCAAAAATCTCGAATTTCCAAAAAAAAATCTCTCTCTCTCTCTCTCTCTCAACCTCCACGATTTCTCGTAAAACAAACAAAAAAAAAAAGGTCGCCCCGACTCGAAGCCCTCGCTACGTTAATCTCGAAGCGAGGCAACGAAGACGGGACCCGCCACGCTGACAATGGGCCGATTCATCCGATGGAAACGTCGAGAGCGTCGCGATTCGATTCCGAGTATCGAGTTACGTTCCTGCATACGGATAATCTTTTATACCGGGTGTATTTTCCCACCTGTCCCTGTATAAACAGTAGAGCCACCGAGAGAGCCAAAAGCGAAGCGTCTGCTCCTCGCTTGAATTTCTACTAGGATTTCATCCCCTCGGAGATATTCTGCATGAGACGCGACTCCCCGGCCCTACATCCCCCTTATCAGGAAGGTGGGGGGGGGGGGATAAGGGTAGGACAGTATTCCTCACACAGCCAAGTGATCTTCACATAAACGTACCTGCTTGTAGCGACGGCGTGGTGGGTCTGGTGGAAAGAGGGGGAGCCCCCCCCCCCCTAGTTCAAGGGGCGTGGGTGTCTCCCTCATGTACAGTAAGGCCTTGACCGGGGGGGGGGGGGGGCAAAGCCGGCCGAATCCTCCAAACGCGTTCCTCCTCGGCCCCCCCTTCGACCCGACAGTTGGGAAACTCCCCCCTCCCCCTCCCCCTCCACCCGTTTTAGCCAACTGCCACCCAGTGGCAACCAGTTTCTCTCACGAAGCTACCCAGAGACCTGCGGTGGCGTGTTTAAGGGTGTTAATTGGCTGGTGTATCACCTCCGGTCCTGTGTACGTTAACGGAGGGATACTCGATAGGGTTAACGTAGTGTTGGACGAGACCGTCGGAAGCCGATCAATATATAGGGGGATGCTTCTCGCCTAAAATGCTTGAAACCGATGCCGCAGCAGACAGTTAGACCTGTCATCCCTTACGTGCCCACGCGTGTACAAGGGGGGCTTGTTTTCGGCAGAGACACGTTTCCAGCCTTGTGGATGTCCTCGAGAAACGACCCTTGTGGAATATTGAAATTTCGTGGCAATGCGCCCCCCCGACGATGGTCTTTCCATTTCGATCAATTAGCGAGTTACGAGTTTTTTTCCGGGACTCCGGCAGTTCTGCCAACTGTCTTTCGCGTTAAACGCTCCGAGCGAAGTACGTTATCGCGCTCGGGTCGGGTCGGGTTGGGCTGGTCCAGAAACGGTTTTTCGTCTTCGGTCCAGTTTTAACGGCAACCTCAGCGCCATCTTGGATCGGCCGATTTTTATTAAAATCCCCGGTACTTTGATGTCGCTCGACGCTCGTACGTTGGCGCTTTTGGACGCTTCTAATGTGGCGACTTGTCGCCGAGTAAACTGATTCATCGTTTCCGACTTCTGAGCCGACGACGGGAATGTTACACGATGCGATACCGGGTATACGCGACGTCGCGACGTACGTTCGCGTTACGTGTACGCGTGTGGGAGCGTCGTCGCGGGTGGATGGGCCAATTAAAATCGCGACTTTCGCAAAGTTGGCCGAGGACGATAATTTCGTACGAGTAAACATTTGCGACAATGTAATAAAGCCTATTATTGTACGCTCGCGCGTCAATCGGGTTTAACACGGAGATGAAAATTAGTTAACGTGAAATTCAATCGGGAAATCGAATAAACGATTTCACTATTTCTGCATTATTGCGCGACGCGTTATGGAATTGCCGGTAATCGCGAAAAACAATGTTGACGATTTAATTGAACCGGCAATTTACATCGATCGTTATTAATCATCGAAGATCATTAGCATAAGCCTTATGCGTCGCTCTATTAAATACGCAACGACGAAAAAAAATTTCAATACCTCAGGCGCGACTTTTAAGTCACGTTAAAAAAGACCGACTGACTGGCACCTAATTCAAATTTCAAAAAAAAAAAATAACGAACTTTCGGTCAACGCGTGCGTCGCCCGCGCATGCGCACGTGTCCGCGACGCATTATCGCGCCGAGTCTATTTATCTCTTTTTTCCTTAATCTTTCATCTATACGTCAATTTTCTTTATCGCGCAAGCAATATCCTGGTCGGCAAGAAAAACACGTCACGTGACGTCCTTTGAAACGAAAGAAATATCACGTGGCCGACATTTCACTTTTACGCGTGGTCGATCGTCAAGAGTGGCTTTTACCGTGCATAAACGTGCGTTGACCCGCGATCGATTGAAAATCAAAAAAATATATATATATCTTACCGATTAAACGGCAGATTTGAGTTCAATTAGATTTTCGGGAGGTTAACCCTTGCGAAACGAAAATTTCGTGGGCTTACCCGAAGGTCCTGACACGCTCAGAGAAAGTGGCCGCGTAGAAACCACAACTAATTGTATTACATTGCATCAGGAATTCGAAAGTCATCCGTGAACGGTGTATGTATATGTTCGATTAACTTGGAAAAGGATGTTAGGTTATGTTCGACAACTGTTACCGGAGAAGTAGACAAAGAGAATAGAGTATGAATTTCATACGAGAGCAAAGAGACTGCGTCGCGGTAATCGCTGAGACGAAGATAATCTAACCGACGCATAATAAAAGCATAAAGAGCGCAAAGATTCTTCTCGAGAGTTTTGCGTCATCGTTTCGTCAACGTTGGGTACCGAGGTGGTTGGGATTCGCGACTGCAATCGCAACTTGGCCGGCCCAAGTCCTGGCACTCTATTTAATTATTCGTATGACGATACAGCATTCTAGGAACAACTCGTTAAGAAGTTTCGCTACATCGGCGCTATTGCATCCCCCCCGTTCCGAGGCGGCATGTTGCACGAACACACCTGCAACGTTGCAACGTTTTCCCCTGGGCGGGCAATTCCAACTGCAATTCCAGCGGCTGTATTAACTAAAGCAGTACGTAGCGACACGTTCACGGTTGCGAGCCAGCGCTAAGAAGTTAGCCAATTATGTAAATGCATAAGCGATCCTTCCAAGCGGGAAGTCAAGAGTAAAGTCGAACAGAGTATGTATGTATAGTCCATGAAGCGTAACTTTAGTGGGCTTCGTATGTACGTAGGTCTGTGAATATTTCGAATCAACGACAAGATTGTCCCGCGTGACAGAGAAAAAAGCCGATGGTTGTCACTGAAGAAAAATACGAGATTTACTATTATTAATTGTATGCAGCGACAGGCACGAAGGTCACTCGCGAGACTACAGAATAATTTAAACTGATAAGACAATAGGGTACGTACCGAATTTAGTCGTCTGTTAGAACTTGTTTAATGGATGCATGTCACTCGCCGTAGAAATTCACTTTGATTAGGTTAGGTTATGCTAACGGAAACAATCGAGCGACGTACGATCGTCCGACCAATCACAGTCTTTTACGTGCTCGTTAACGAGGCCGATTTATCGCGAACGAATCGATCTGCCTATCGCGACTTAACGATCTGTTAACGAGCGATAAAGAACGCCGGCATTGCCAGTTATTAGAGGCTAATGTCGCTACCACTTGAACGCATTACGGGGCCCGTGCGTTATTACAGCGACACATACACTTCGCTTTGGCTAAAACGCGTGGGTGTGTACGGAGCTTTGTTTAATCGAGAGGCAATTTTCCCGGTAATAATCGAAACTGTTGCCAATTGAACGAGAGTCCAGAGAAATATTTAAAGCAAGAAGAACACGGCGTCGCAACGGACTAACGAGGCGATAAGTGCTGCCGCGACTACAGCGCCGGCTGTCGGCAGACGTTGACACTACTCTGTTCAAACTTTACGTTACTTTGATTTCGAAAGCGGAATGTTACCAACGTAAACGGTGTGTCTCGATTGAACTGAAATAATCCATTTTTCGTTTTTCTTTCGATGCTAATAAAGTTGGCATCAGTGGGTGAAGCACGCGGTCGTAAGCATGGAAAATCCGCACGCAAATTACTGCTGCACGTTAAGCGCGACGTGATTTGATCGATGTAGCCTAAGAGCGAGATGAAACGTGCGTATAAGTGAAGGACAGAGAGATGCACTCTCGCAGAATGGCGGAATGGATCGGAATGGAACGAAATAGGATAGGATCCATAGGATTCCCGATGCACAGGGAACAGGAAGTTCGTGTACAGCGCGCTACGGGATTGCGGAACGGTGGAAATGGAAGGGCGGCAGTGGCAGTGAATTTTAACGTCGGTTTCGCGCAGCAACAGGAACAGTACATTAGCCCAGGTTTCGGGTTCTGGAGCCAAGTGCGCCCGTCGGTGTCTGTTTACGCTAATTCCTTTCACGCCCTATCTCCCTCGAGATCCTCAGACCCTCGAAATGGGTCTGCCTTTCAATGTGCCCAAGGCAGCGTCACTGATAGCACCACTACTGGTATCGCGCCGACTAACAAGCTGACCAGGATACTCTACTTCACGCTACACTTTAGCGATACGGTCCGATCTGCCAGTACAGTGAACCCTTTGACTGAGCTACCAAAATATCCTGTGCGAGAAGAGGGATGAAGTGGTCCATGTTGTCTTTTTTTTTTTATTGAAAAATTTACATTCCCGGACGATTGATATTGTGTCGAGGGGTGAATACAATATCCGGTGCGATCACGTGAATTTCAGTGCTCGTGCAGGCTGTGGTTATCTCGTATCGTGCGTGTATTCCTATCGCGTTAAAACAACCCCTCCTACTCGTGGGGGCCACCTATCCCGGAAACCAGTAATTCCACTGCAGCCTCTCATAAATATGTAAGTGACGATGGCGCTGATGAAACTTCTCAAAAGTGGGATTGAATGGAATTACGCATTGTTCGGCAACGCCTACGCCATTCGAGGAATACAATGGCGTTCCGTGCGGTTGATTTCGAGTGAAATTTTCTCCTTTTTGGTGCGCAGCCGGCAGTCGAGTTGAGACGAAGTTTTAAAGCGAGCCACGGGGAGGATTGCTTTCCGAAAAGGTATTTATGATCTCTCGAATATCTTCGGGAATGATTTCGTTACAGTTTTCACTGTTTCTCTCGAAAGTCTCCACAGCGACGAAACGACGCTGCGCGCAAGGACTGCGCGTCGAAGGGCGGGAGTTTTTGAATCCACGAATTTTCATTCGAGACGACTCAAGATTCCTACCGTCGATAAGCCCATCTCACTGGCATATCGTGCCGTTCGATTAGTTCGCGTGACTCTCGTGGGGTCGCGCTCAAAACTCACCCCGGCGACACCTGCGACTGGTTCAGACTTCGCGAGACGAATAAACGGCGCAGGTAACGCGAGAAGAAGCTGCGCGCGAGAGCAGCCAATGGGGTTTCCACTTGCGCCTTACCATAAATTAATAATTTATCAGAGAGGGACGACCCGTTTCTGTAGCACGCCGGGTGGCCTTACAAAAGGCGAATTTGGAATGCGCTTTAACCCGCGCCTCGGACTGCTACATATAAACCTAGCCGAACTCTCGTGTTACTCGGAATGTCATGCATCTCGTATTTAATGCCTAACATTTTTGTTCCTCCTAGGTTTATTGATACGAGGGGAGGTCGAGTGAAAAAAGAAAAAGACGAAATGGCGATAACGCAATACAACGACGCAGTAATCCAAATACATTGGAATGCATTTAAAAGAATTCCTTCCGTGATGTCGGAGTAAAGCGCGCTGGATATTCGGCTTGAATAAATAAAACCGCAATTTGCTGTCGGGTTGTGGGGTAGTGGATACGTATAGAGAGGGGGGCCTGGTCGGGGTGGGATCTAGCCAGAGTTGCACCAGTTTTGTAGTATACGGGGTGGCGAAAACGGTACGAGTAAAAGCGAGGGTGGTCGTGTAGTAGGGCAGAGCAGGAAGAGGAATGTTACTAGTAGGTAGAAAGAAGAGGGTAGAGGGAAACTGCAAACGAGCAGAGAAGATATAGGGGGTGGGTTAGAGTTGGGGTGTTAAGAGGCAGTTTTCACCCCGAACCCACCTTTCCATCGAGTGAAGCCAACCCCTTTTGCCAACGGGCACCCCATCCAGCGCATAGTTTATGAACCTGTGGCTTCAGCCGACCTCCCTGCGATTCCCTCCTTGTTGCCCTCGTGAACTCACCCTTACGCGCCGTTTCTCCAATGCTTTTTTACCCTCGAATTCTCACTCTGCGAGCATTCACCTACCGGGCTGGTTAGCAGCTACCTCAAACCCTAACTACCCACCGAAGTTCTCACGTTTCCCATCCTTTAAATCGCACATGTGGATTCACCCTTAGTATTTTATTGGGGCGGCGAGGGGGACGACTTACTACACGTTATAAACACGGCCCTGAGGTATGTCCCGATTTTTAAATTTACTTTTTACTTTATCTCTCATAGAGACGCTTCCGTGAAGTTGTCATCACTTTTGGGGTTAAAAAAAGTAGTCAGATTTTGTTTTTGTTTTCGGTCCTTACCGAGAGAACGAAACTTTTAGAAAATCGTGCCGCGAGCAATTTGAGGCTCTTCCTTTTTGGAAACATCGAATGCCGAAATTTAATGAATCTTTTCACCCATGCGAAAGGTTACGAGGAAAATTGTCCTCGAACATAATACCAGCGATTACGCGAGGCGTGAGAAATTTGGCGTGAAAATACAAAAATTCCTAATTACGAAAAAGGGGGGGGGGGAATAGAAAAAAAAATCCCTAGACTCCTCGAGTATTCCCTCCACGTGTTCGCCGGGGGTTGATATGATTTATCGCTGCTAGTGCTCGTTCACGGAGGTGGCAATGAAATTCGAGATCCCCCCCAGGTTCCAAAGGAAGTCCACACGTGTCCCGGAGACCCGCACCCTCTGGCACTCCTCCGGGACCTCGACACCAGGGATCAAGAAAGGGAAGAAAAAGGATCAACGGCACGGAGTAGCCCAGCAGCAAAATGATATACAGTTAAATGGCGTTCGCTCACCCTTGGTTGTCCTGCACTTTCCACTAGGTGGTGAGTTCACGTCGGCCGGATGTCTGCCATTATGCAGATAGGGTTGATGCGCCACGTGATGGGCATTGTGTCCCGGGTGATGATGAACCCCAATGAGATGATGATGATCGATCTGAGGTTCCCTGAAGGCGGTCGGCGTTGTCCTCGCGTATACCGAGTGTCCACTCAATATAGATGAACCCGGTGAACTGGGTGGACTCCTTGATCGCGTCGTGGTGAGGTTAAGGGGTCGATCATCGTCATCCTCGACAGTGGTGATCGAGGTCTCCGGAGAGTGTTGCCTCTCGTGGAAGTTTTCGTGCCTGAAGTTGTCACTGGAGTGAATCTTGGGGGACGAGAGACTCGACGAGGGTGACCTCAGTGGAGGAGCTGGACTAGGTGTACAGGGTGGTGAGGTGACGCATCCTTGAAGAGACGGCGAATGAGCCGGTAAGGGTGAGTAGAGCGCCAGTGGGGCCCTGATGAGGGGGCTGGTCAGCCTCCTGGGGGTCGGGGCTACCAGCTTCGTGGATATACTATTGTTGTTCAGCTGATTGTTACCGGGGGTGATTGATCTTCCCCAGCCGAGGATGTCGCTGATCCTGTGCGGGGTCGGTACCCGAGGCGGGGTGGCGTATACGTGATCGTGCCAGGAGTTCACCCTGACGCTTGGTGAATTGGCGGCGAGGTTACGGATCCCCGTATCAATTGGCTCCGGCGTCGGGACGCTCTTGGTCTCGTTGTTGTTGTCCCCAGGTATCGAGGATTCCAACCGACGTTCTCCAGGACCATTCTCGCTCGGTTGTTGTTGTTGTTGCTGCTGCTGCTGCTGCTGCTGCATGCTCTCCGTGTCCGTCATCTCCTGGTTCCAGTTCACCAGGTTCTTCACTTTCAATAACAGTTCTTTTATCAGGTTCCACTCTCGTCCTTTATCTCATATATTTCTTTATCTCGACTGGTACCAGGGTGGTACCCGCTGCGGTACCTGGTGCCTCATCTCCGACGGACCCGCTTCATCTTGCACATCATCAATTATCACCGTCACTAGCTAATTCACAGCTTCCCGATGAGATTCCGACCTTCCTCATTGGCTAATTCTGAGGTACCTCAGATGATCAGTTATCTAAAACGTCTCATCGATAATTTGCACTGAATCTGATCACGTATTGTACGTGAAAACATTCGACTGGGTCACGTGTAACAAGTTGCGATCTCCAAAGTGTCCTGGTAAATCGAGGTGACCTCCCGTAATTAGTCGCGCAGGGTGAGGATCATTCGTGTTATCGATTGGCAGTTTAAATTTATCAAGGACTGCACCGTGTTCCGGCGATGCCGCGGAATTCCAACATCGCCGCTCGTGAGGACGAGTGCTGCACTTTAAGCGTCAGCGCTGAGCCGACCCCATCTAACGTTCCGTCCTGGCTAATTGCCCGGGCGTAATTAAATCGCGTTAATTAGCCGCGCCTCGGTCGGGTTATTGCCACGCGATATTCACGGCACTGCATTCCTCGACACTCGATCAGTCACTCGTCCGCGGCACCACACCGAGCACAACACTTGTCGAGTTCCGATCATCTAAACGTAACGCGGACGACCCCCCATCGGAACAATCGCACGAGAAGGGTCGTTGGCGAGACGAAGGAAAGGGCGAGGCGAAGGGAAGGGCGAGGCGAAAAGAAACAAGAAAGCGCGAAGCGAAGTAAATAAAAATTAAAAAAAAAGATATTAAAAATAAAGAAACAAAAATTAAAATGTCACCGTTCAACGCATTTACGTCGAATTCGCGAACTTTGCGCGTTGCGTACTTTCCCAAGCGTCACTATCACCTGTCGATTATCCCCTGACGATTAATCGATATTCCCAAGATATCACTGCACAAAACATCCCCTATACAGGAGGACCACAGTGGCGGGTAACACCACGTGCGTACCCAGTTCACGTGCACGCGAGCGAACTAAGGTGGCGGAATAGAAAGCACGTGTCGTGCAGCACCCCGGCAGAGGCTGCGCGGTGGTGGGAGAGTCGGACGTCGCGATGCCGATACGCAGCACACAAGGATGTAGCGCGCGCGCCCGTTGACGCCCGATTACTGACTGATTGTCGCAAGATTTAGGGCCCTGGGTGGGAGGTGGTGGACGCGGGAGTGGGAGTAGCCAAGTGAGGAGTAGTGGGGAGAGTCGTATTAACAGCCGGCGCGCTTACCCCTACTCGTCCTCTGGGTACCAGCATGGGGAGGGTCAAACTGGGGAGGGGGGGATTCTACAACTCCCCACGCCCCGGGTAGGGATACCATCCGACCTTCCCCTACCTTGCTTCTGTCTCTAACGCGTTCGTGCTTCCCCCTTCCCCTCCCCATTCTTCTCATCAACTTCCCCTACTTTTCCCCTTTCCCGCTTCACCCACACTCATACCACCCTTTCATCCCTTCTACGTGACACCCCTACCCACGGGAAAACGCCACAGTCGCTTACACGCCAACGATTTATTATCAAAACCTATTTGCTGAGAACGCCGGTATTTGCCGTTTATTACCATTTATCGTTCGTCATCCGTCGCGACGAGCCCACTAGGGAATTTCCCGGATCGTTAACCTCCCGGTCTTCACGTGCCCTTCGGCACTCTCGAGGGAGGTCCTCCTCTTGATGGGAATACTTATTGTCCCTCTTAGTCATGATTTCCTCGCCTCGTCATCGTTTACGGTGACATTTAAAAAAATCCCTAGATCCACGATATTCGATATCCAACATCCCTAGACCTACCATAATCTCCGAGACCATAATACCGTTCAATTTTCATACACCATTACATAACTAGCAGTGCCATTACGAAAGCACGTTCCACGTCAGGACGGCAATAGAAGAGAATAAAAGAAAACAAAAAGAAAAACGCGAATAAAGGAGAATTTAAAAGGTCCCGTTTGAACTTTCTTGAGGGATTGTACCCGCGGGATAGCAGCACCTACGGGAGTTCATGTCGAGTTGATAGCTCTGTATAATGATAATCATAACAGTAATAACAGGGATGTCCATAAACGCCAGGGAACACGAAGTTCCGCGGATAGCGAGCGCGCTCGATATGAGCGAGAGGAGAGCTCACTCGTGTGTGTGCTCAATTTGCTTAACGTGCGGTAGGAGGTGGTTGGTACGCGTGGGGGTAATGGGCGTGGTCTGACGGAGAAGCACGGTAGGGATAAATAAAGGTAGGAGTGGGGATGGCCAGGACGTAAGGGGAAAACACATTGGAAAACTGGTTGGAATCCGAGCGGGGTGGTTCGTAACGTGGTAGGGGATAATTAGTGGACCGAGCATGGATCTCCCAGTGATTATTTAATAATCCCGTTTCCATTACTGCGCATTTTGACTGTGACGCTTGTACGCTCGATTCCTTGGCTCTGTGTAGCAGTCCAGTCCGTAACACTCATTAGCTCGGGCCAGCTGTTAATTACCGTGATTGGTACGTGGTCGGCAGGCTTCGTCCGATCTTCGCTCATTTTAATGAGTCCAATGACGATTAACGCGTAACGACTTCTGTAGGACGTGAAAAAAGAAAAATAGAAAATTCATTCAATTGCGTAATAAACGTCACGACAATGACCCGGGCAGGTGTTCGCGTATCGTCGTTATCAATTAAAAAAAAAAAATTATTGCGCGCATTTAAAAACAATTTTTTAACCATTTAAAAGTCACGTTGCACATAGATAACGTCAATGGGAATTATATAATCTCTCTTAACTCAATAACAGCCACCCTCGTTAACGACGCTTTAAAGAGAAAATCCTAACCTAAATGGCGGATGCCTCTCTCGAAGCGTGTCCGTAGCCAGTAAAACCAGCCTAATAGGGGTAAATTGGCTGGCATTAGTATAGTTCTCCATTCTTCAACCCCTACGTCGCAAGGTCGCCGCCTAAAAACCGTCCCAACCCTTATTTACTGCATACCAATAAAACGCGTTCGGCCGACAGCCAAACCCAAAGCGTAACCTAACCTAACTCTTTGATTTATTTAATAGACCCCCCCACCCCTAACACCTACACCAGTTATTGATGCTCGATCGATTTCAACTAATCCGTATGATCGAATTTTTCATGAAAGATATATATATATGTATATACATACATGTATCGTTGACATATTCTTGAACCTGTTCCACATTCAACGTCGATCCTCGTATTTAATGACCACCAACGGAGTCATCGTTATCAATCGATCGGCGTATCGCTGGATTCGGGGTGAAAGATCGTTAAAATATAAAGGACGTTTTATTTATGTCACGACGACCCATTACTTTGTTACCTTCGACGCGTTACGTACCATAATACAAAAAAGATTAAGGCGCATTCTAATATCCTGATCAGTCAGGATTGGTCATTGTCAGTACCGATCTTGAAAACGAGTCCAATCGACCAATGAAAAGACCGTAAAGAGATCGTGAAGTCGATGTCAATCGCGATATCGAAAGTCCGTCGGAAAGTTTTATGCGTTCGTACGGATAAAGTCGAAGTTAGCTAAACCGAGTATACGGAGAGGATAACTAAGCTGGATACAGAAACGATATAGTATATACGGATGAGTAAAGAGTATAGGATAAACCAAACCGTCGATAAACACCATAGACTAACGAAACTGTCTAAACTAGTATACAATATAGTATAATATACTAGGGTATAGTATAGAAAGGCCATAACGTTTGGTAGAGTTAGTAGGTACTTGGTATATATACCGATACCTATGGTATTAATGCAGTATAGCTAATGAATAATAATAATATAGCGTGGAAGGTATAGATAATTCTGTGACGTAACGCGGAGTATCAGGACGGGACTAATTGGTGAGTTTTACGCGTCCCTTGATTGTCAGTAAGTCAGAGGCTTAGGTTAGGCAGCAGCGGCTCAGTGCGAGACTATTAATAAAAGTTGATTGACTCGAATCGATTAAAGTAATTACATTGGCTCGCGAATTGCGCCAGCTTCGTACGTAACTTAGCCAATTAACGCGGCCTTCGTAAATCCGGAGTTTTCACGGCTGCAATTCCATCGAGTTCTTCGGCCGATGTCGACGAGCGTGAAAGAAGCAGGGAATCGCTCGAAGGACGAGCGAGGCAATTAATGTTAAATAAGTAAACGAAGGTAAGTGATACGTGGCGAGTGGGACGCGACGGTCGAAACTAATGATGCAATTAATGTAACTTAATTAATGCATAGAGCGTAGGACTTTACCGCAGTTAAATTATCGGCCAGTCGGTTGAACAGGACTGTACGCGCTTACTGAATGGTATAGTAACACGATGGGAGCGAAGCGAACAGGGATAATTGACGTTAAGTAACGGCAATCAGTTTCCAAGGAAATTGATCGATTATCAATGGAGGCACTGACTGTCAGATAGGTTAGAGAAGAGTGGGTTCGATGGTAATCGGTTTGGGATTCGAAGTGGAATCGTAATGCGAATCGATAAGGCGAATACTCACTGAGTGGCAGAATCAATTATGGTAATTGTTGTAAATCGGAATAATAACGAAGTCACAATCCGAGGGAGCGTAAGGAAATATATCCGTGAGGAAGAAAGAAAGTAAAAAAAAAAAAATAATGCAAACCAAGCGAGAAGTAATGAACATTAAGGGAGTAAAGGTGTCGAGGAATCGCGTGGAGTAGCCAATTAACGGCGGTAAAGCTGTGTATCCGAGCACAGTGACTGACTTTTATCCCTAAGGACAGATATACGACTTGGTCGTTCGAGTTTTCAAGCAAAGTCGTGAATTATCGATCGGCGACAAACGAACGTTTCATTAACCGTCGAGCAATTAGTGGCACTCCTATCCGCTGGTTGTATCGCGTCAATCAAGCGATACCGCGTCGACGGTGCTCAATTACGGGAGTTAGTTTTAACAATTGTTATTTATCGATAATAAACGTTACGGTGACACTCGCGCACGTGCAATGCACTGGTTAGATCGTTGCGTCGCGCGTCATTTTTCTGCCTCACAGACACTCAGCGCTCTCGTGGAATCTATGGAGAAAAAACGTACTTCGACTTAACTGCGGTCGGTAATGCAGTTTGCCGATAATTCTAGTGCGAAACTTCCGAGGGACCCTTCGGGCCGTCTTACTCGACAGCCGTAATTCGATGCAAATGCTACCAAGTATACTGTATAATGCGGCCATTCCGCACAGATATACCCGCTCATTATACCCAGGTCTCTGCGGGGTGCGGAGGCAACTCGCAAATTCGACGACACTCCCAGGGATAGGACGCATCCATTAAAGTTCTCAGGTGACAACTAGAGGGAGGCTTGATACGTTAGGCGGTGTCTGGCACTCGGTACACACAGGGTGGCCACAATAAAAAAGTTAAAAAAAGAAAAGTCTCATCCATCGGTCACGCAATCAGGTAGCGTTTATTAACTGAACTTCAACGTGACGGAATCGTAACACGCAGTGACGGAAATATTTTTAATACGTCCTCCAGGTACGTTACTTATCTAATTAAATCTATATAATTATTTTATTTTATTTTACCAAGTTCTATTTATATAGCTGTGTAACATAGTCACACTCGTCTTTATTATGTCATTGATCTTTATACCTATAGGAGCTGCTCTAGGTGGTCCCTAAATAGTAGTCAGTCTAGTCAGTAGTAATCTACAAACGGGCGTGATGGTGTAGCCCGTCAGGCGCACACTGGCCCGACAATGATTAATACAGGCAATTAGCAGACTCGACCTTCCGGTCGGTAGGACTTTCCTTGGTGCTGGTGACAAAATTATTCCTCCGATGAGTACCGAGAATCTGGAGAGTCAGCATAGAGATGAGAGAAGGAGAAAGAGGGAGAGAGTGGGGGGGGGGATTAAGAAGGAAAAGAATGGTGGATATGATGGATAACAAGAGAATGGAGAAAGTCACTGAGTTTCTTTGTTACAAAGGGAGAACGAAGGGAGATAAAAAGAAGAGAATTCTCAGTGGCTCCGGTCATCAATTCTCATTGCGGCTGGACCTTAGCCGCAGTCACCGTAGATTTTTCGATATTCCATGGATTTCACTTTAAAGCGAATCCCTAATCTCATCTTGAGCCCTTCGATCCCTTCGCATCGACAAACGCGACCCTTTTACCTTTCCCTCTACCGGCACTCGATGAAACTAGCGCCGTTGCAATCTCGACGATCTCTTTCGCCAAATGAAAATAAACGAGATTCACAGTCTGGGACATCTAGTGGATACGTATATCTTGCTATGGTGAAAAACTATTCTTCTTTTTTTCTTCCTTTTGTTCTCTTGTTTAAATCGCGTCTCTCTTTCACTTTATTCGATGCTCGACGCGTCCGGTATTCGATAGAATTCGTAAAATTCGACGTTCCTGAAACAAAAGACATCTCGTGGCCAAAACCCTAGACTTCTTGGACCGGTGGCGCCGCTCGCGGCCTTAGTAGGTACTAGAGGGCGTCGGGTCTCGAATGCCAGTAAGTTTATCACGAAATACTTAAGGCGAATTGTCGCGTCTGGGAGCAATGGGAATTTACCAATATTCGTGAATTGATTCCATTCCTCGGAGTCTTGCAGTTACAACTGTCTCTATGGCTTTGTTCTAAAGGCTACTGTTCATCAAAAATATTCCAAGTAAGTAGTCGGTTTATATCCCGTGCGTATCGGCCTTAAGTCTGAATCCATTGAATCAACATTGTTCGCGTGCGTTTCAAAGGGCACAAATATCCTTATAAGGTTACGTCAGATACTTAAAACATACTCAGCATCCACTTTCCGCGGGAGCACATCTCTCCCAGGAATTTACGAACACGGGCTTCGAGTGTTTCGTGTCGCTACAGATGGCTACATCCAGCAATTAGAGGCTTGTTTAGTCCGCTACTGTGCCCCTGTCGTTGACACCCTGTGCACACCATAATTCTCAGCTTCTGTCCGCCCCTGGCTCTTCTGTCCCTGCCTGCCCAAATCCTTTTCCTCTATACGCTGTATGTATACGTCGTCTCTCTCATTCGCCCTTACGTTCGCAACGCCTTGAGAAATTCTCAGCCATTTTCTCGTCGACCATCATGTTTCCTTCTCGTGTTATTCATTAGTAAGAGACCTTGGACCTTTGCTGTGATAAGAAATTTCACTATCTTTAATCTGTCAGTCACTTTGCCCATTATTCGACCCCCCGAAAAAAACACGTGTAAAAAACTGTGCCAAGTACAGGAGCGCTGTGAATTCCTCGAAGAAAAAGTAGTGAAATCATATTACTAATGCCAAGTACACATGTCACTAGGTATGTTCCTATTATATGATCCAGCACTGATCCATCATTTTAATTGTATTTTCAAAATTTCTTTTATATTACTACTGCTTCTCATAATTCATTATGATTAAATGGTCATTTAATAATTAATACAATTTCAAGTTGTACCAGTTAGAAGTGCTGAAAATCGTAAAATTTTTTGGAACGCAGAACCCGCGAAGTGGCGGAGAGGGGGGAAGTACTTAAGGGAGTGCTTAGACTTAGAACGCTCATTCCCCCATGAGCCGGTCTCTTGGACGATCCCATCTTATCCCTTTGTATCTTTTTTCTGTATTTATTTCCTGTTCAGTCTTATACTCGTATTCCTTATTTTGTTACTTTCATTTTATTTTCTTTTTTATTTCCTTACTTATTCCTTACTTTCCTTATTTTTTTCTTTCCGCCTTCTCTTACTGTTCTGTTCTCGTTCACTTTCCCCTGTGCTTGTCTTACTTTTCCTATTTTTTTGGCTGGGCCGAGCATATTTCTTCGAGTAGTCATAAGAGGATAGTTCATTCCATTAGAGAAACACGTGGACTATGATGACGGGGGTTACCCTTCCGTCTCATCTGCTGAGCTTGCTCGGTAGGTCGGGTCCAGGTTGTGGTCGCAACATGGTCTCTCCGGACCTCACGACGGGGGCCTCTAGCAACCTTAGGATACTCTACGCTAGTGTATTCTAAATATCAGAACCGCGCGGCACAGATTACACGGGCATGTCTGGTCTACATTTCAATAATTTTTGTGAAAGTAATTCATAAGCATTTCTCTATTCGGCACATTTTTTTTTTTTTTTACTTGACACTTGCGTAACTGTGTGAATAATTTATTTTCAACAAGCAAAAGGATCAATTTCAGGCTTTTCAAGCTGGAATCCAGGGGATGGTTGTTTTGGACTTTTACACAGTTCATATCTGTATGTACATCCCTATATGTTTACAGGGGCTTCTTTGTATCGAGAGTGAAGCGAACGTTTCGTGGAGGGTGAGCGAATCCTGACAATTCGTTTTTGAGGTTAGGTCGGTAAGAGACGGCTAGTGGAAATTTGTCGATTATTAAATTCTGCGCATGGTTTCCGTCGCATCGCTTCGTTTTCATCAGTGAGGGGATGATATTGTTCACCCAGCTACTGAACCTTTATGTACTCGGTTTGCTGCGTTCACAACGGCCCTTATGTACTTCCGTTAACCACGGGAATCAGGTTCGCAAGGTTTGTTCGCTCGATCGGTATTGATTACTCGTGATTAAATTCGTCATAAATTTTAGGAACGCATGTGGTAAAATTTATTGTGGTACAAGGACAGTCACTTGGTAAGCGTTAAGTGTAATCGAAGAATAGGATACGAATGAAAAAAAAAATTATCTACTACTAGCAAGGGCTTTATGACTTTCTCATCTGAATTTTCATTCGGAACACGTAGAGCCGCGTATTATTCTAATTTTAATCGCCTCCGCGTACCGTTAAAAAGTTTAACATCGCCTTGTTAATTAAACGGGCTGCGCCACGGGCTAATTCTATCCACCGCATAATGGAACTTAAGCTGTTCACGTACAAAGGGGAATGAAAGAAAGGTTGGACTTGGCTGCTATCCTGACAGCAAGAAGTATTATTTCTACTGGCATTTTCAAACCTTGCTGAGTTACGGATAAGTACTTTCTTTATGATTGAAAAAGGGATGAAAGGGGCGATCCCATTATCGAGACTCTGAAAATAAAGCTCGACAGTGTTTGAATAAAATTCTCTCTAGAGATATATTTTTTATTGTACGTCCTGACATCTACATTGGATATTTTGTACTTTGAACGTCATCGTGGACAAACTGTTTTATCGTCTCAGGAGTTATTTCGAACTTACCGACTGCCGGTAATATAGACAGCTTGTTTCTCGACTGATGAAAATTAGAGTATAAAAAGAAAAATTGACTTTTAGTAATTACGATCACTGCGAAGGAGTTCCTTAGTGCAAATACTTTTTAATTGGTCGTGCATTTTGGGTACAGAATAAAGAGAGAGTAACGCATAATCGTTATGCAATAAATATTGGCATAGTACAAAGACAGCTTACATAATTTTTCACATTTTAATATAAAACATGCAACAAATTTACGTCATACGAAGTTTCGACTTACTTAAATTAGGTGTGATACCAATTTTCTATTTCTAACGTCACATGTACTACCGTACCGACAAATAAATCATTAATCGAATAACTTTATGCCCGGAACAAGACAATTGTAAATTTAAGTAGACCGAAAATTTTATGAACTTATAGGATAAAAATGAAAAACTTCCGGTACCCGTGCTTCGAAATGGGATTATATAATGAAAATTGTACCGCTTTATAAATGAATCCCGGAAAGTGCCGCTTCTCGTACGGAAACCCGGAATTTTAAAAGAAGGTAAAAAAAATTCTAAAAAGTTCATAAAATCGTTTTGACGATTTCACAAAGCAAAGCTTTCATAGTTATTTCAAAGGTAACGGCCGAAATATTTAACACTGTAACTATTTAGAAAATTAATCGGTAACGGAAATTGGACTGCTGCAATCCGTTTCGTAAGGTTCTTGTTCTCCGTTCAAACGATCCTCCCCTTCCGCCTGGCACCTATTCTTGTGATCCTCGCCATTTACGTTCGACGTGGAAGGATTGGCACGTCGCCATTTTGCTCGTCGATTTTGGAACCACGTTTTCACCTAAAAGCATCAAAAGCCGAAATATTCATATAAAAAAATTCACGTATTCGAGAGTACGTGCCATGTAAAAATATTTAAAAACCTAATACGGTTTTACGAATGCTTCCTTACCTGCCGATCAGTTAGTTTCAACTGCACCGCCAGATGTCGCCTGTCCTCAGGACTAAGGTACTTATGTGAACCAAATCTTTTTTCCAGCCCAGCTGTCTGCTGCGGTGTGAAACGGACTTGGCCACCTTTTCTTTTGCTGTAATGTGCAGCATGAAGTCTCGCAAGAAATCCGTGCTGAAGTGGCAGATGATACGGAGAATACAGATGCCAGAATCTGTTAGGCGGTACTGTTAAAAAAAACAAATATATTTAGAACTTATTTACGGAACGGAAATGTTATGTCTGCTGTCTGAAATGACAGATACGCCGTCTAGGCTCTAACTATTGTCAGTGCTATATCGACTCTCGCCTTTTCTCATGTTGCTACACAAAACCGGCCAAGCGATCGATATTGTTCCATGTCGTCATAATCCTTTTGGGCCGATACGCAAACAGCTAAAACGAAAATCCAAAGTGTACAGAGCCCGGTGTGGTTTTACTTATCACTGCATGTCCGGCCTTAATGATCAATAACATTATAATCTCCCTTTTGATTTTACGTCTTTCCAGTTTAACGCCAACATGGTTCAGACCCAACGATATAAAAACTTGTTGAATAAAAAAATCTTATCCAGTCTTTTGAAAATTCACGAAGGTTATTGGAAGTCGAAAATAACTCATTGGGAAATCGATGACTGTCATCGATAATAACCAAACGATTCGTCTGAATTTTTTATTCATGCCGTATTTTCAGGGCAGAGTATCCGGAGATTCCTGATCACGTGAAAACATTCTAAAAAGCTGATTTGGCTTTAGCGAAGGTAAATGACTTTTCGTTAATCTGATTGCTAGTAATTTGGCTTAGGAAACTATCGTATTTTTTTTATTATTGACTTATCCCTGAGCACTATTATCGTATCGATGTCTGTGTTTCTTTAATTAAGACTGCCAACAATTAATCATACAAGATTATGTTTTTTAGGATCCTCACAGTACGGCTACGTTGTAATGTAATATTTGATTATCAATTTATGTGATCGGTATACACATTGAACAGATAGAGAAAGTAGTGTGGATAAAATTCGACGTTAAATTCTATCTGTTTCTACGTGGTACTGAGAATCCGGAGTTTCTGATTGGCCAGAAGCTACGTACGGATTGACATATTATTTCGACGCTATTAGCCAGGGTGTCCTGATAAAGAGCGGCTTAGCACCAAAGCTTTACTTTATCGTACGACGTCGTAGATTTTTGATTAATCGGTTTATAAAACCTGTTATTGCATCACTGCTCAAGTGCCGGCAATCGGTTCAATGAAATATCATTGGCATGCCACTGAGTTATTGGCTGATAATTGCCGTTTCTAAATACCTGCCGTGGGGTTAATCGGATACGAGCCTAATCCGCAGACCAATCATCAATCATGGCCACTCAACAACTTTTGATATGATGATTTTATTTTTTTTTTGAAATTTCAAAAAAGACCCGTTCATTTTTCAAAATTGAAATACTCTACTCTTGGGATGATCGTCAAGTTTGACCGAGACGCGTTTCGTATTGCTATATGGTAATTTTGTGACTATTACGTAATTACGACATCAGGTAAGAGTGTTTTTGAAAAGATTTTTTGAACGAGAAAAATTTCAATATTTTTTGTTTCGTTTAGAAAAAAATTAATATCCCGATTATTTATAGACGGTCCAATGATGTCGATATTTTGATATTTCGTTGATAATGTTTTCGATTAAAAATCAATTTTATTTTTGATAATTTATTTATCGACGTTCCTTATTACTCTTATCGTAAATATTCAAGCTAAAAATATTCTCATCGTTAAATTTACAATCTCGACACGTCACAGTCATCAATAATGAAGTAATCGGTGATTACGATATTTATTGATAATTTTCTCTTCGATGCCTACCACTTATCTGTACAATGATCTTTTGATTTCTTAGCAAGAAAAATATCTTTGTCAAAAAATATAAACCTGTACTTAATTTACTCGATAAATCCACGTGGTACGAAAATCCAAAATTTACGGCCTTGACTCGCGATTTAATTTGAAAAATGGCTGATTCGCTAATACGTCATCGATGACGATGATATCGCAATATTGTTTATCAATAAAGCTGGTAAACGTGATTTATATCACAAGAGTTTACCGAACACGTGGTACACTGTATCACATGAGTTCAATCAATCGGTAATTAAGTAATTAATAATCAAAATACTTAACGATAATCGATCATTTTAAGTATTAAACGCCCCTTAATCTTAATTACCCTTTCCGAGAGATATGATTGATCAACTAATTAAATCATTTGCAGCATCTACGTCTTTCGTTAGTTTCGCACTAAAATCGATACGTAATTTTTTTTTGGTTTTGAATCGTAAAAAAAATTAAAATACAGACTGCAGGATACATATGGCGGAATGACGTCACGGTTTAAGGAGAATTTTCAGGAATTCCCACCGACTGATAAAGAGAGAGAACATTTCTTTTTTTGGCTATCCACTTTTTTTTTCCTTCTTGTAACAAATGCGGTTTCGTATCCTCGAGATAGGACCATTCCGCTTTGAATTATTGTGCAGGAAGGAAGTCACTCAGATAAAATGCATCCTCTCGTGTAGTTATTGCGCAATGATTTTAGACAATCTTTTCAAAAAGATTTATTATGGGCTGTACATTTTATAATTGTGTTTTAAATGTGGAACCCAAAAAATGGCTAGTACCGTTAACTGGTTGCTTGGAAAATAATTTTTTTTGGGTTTTTCAATTTGGACATTTTTTGATGATTTTTTTTGGAAATTTCAACTTTTTCACTTACCTTTCAAGTGGTGCAGATCGTAGGGCGAGTAGAGTCTTCGATCATCCAAATGTGGTGCATAGAGTGGGGTAGGTCTTGCCAGCCAATGTCCTTGGAAAGGAATTTGACTAGGCGTCGTCGGCGTCGTCGGCGTCGTCGGCGTCGAGGGTGGCGTAATGGCACTGTTGATCAAGGATGGACTCCTTGGCGAGCTGGATCTTTCCCTTTCGCAGGATTCAGGATTATTGTCCTTGTCGAGTAGATCGTCGATCCTGAAGGATCTGGCTGTCTTGCAAACGGTGGTCATTTCGATGATGGAATTGATAGGGAAAAAAGTATTTTTTGATTTTTTTTTTGGGGGGAAATTTTTTTACTAAAAAAACTTCTAACTATCCTTGAGGATTCTTTATTCCTCAAGGATTTCCTGATTTGTACTAGGATTTCCTCACTATCATCCTGTTGGTTTTTTCAAAATTTTATTTTGTCGATCTTTCGATTTTTTTTTTTTTTCAAACTGATACTGCAAGCGTATCGATAATCGTGGTACTTTTTTTTTTATTTTTGATCTTGCTTTTCTTTGGAGACGCACTTTCCTCTAAAATAACTTCCAAACTGTCCTCCGTATCAAAGTTGACTGGAGACATAAGGATTCAAGAGTTAGAGAATATGCCGCCCTTATCAAGGCGATTGTTTCCTCAAGCTCGCCATTGGACGCAATAAACTGATAAGGACGATAGAATCCCTACTCTTGTGGTTACAGACTCCCCACCGTGTATGTTGGCTGTACTAGAGAAGTTCTCATTATTTACCAAGCACCCGGTATGCCATCGAATTTGCATTTCTCATATAATTTACATCATTGATATAAAATCACACGCTTAACAAAATTTTTTGAATAATTTTAACCTCCCACTTTTTTATTTTCAATTTCGAAATTCACAGCTTCGGCAAGTACACGTGTAAACCAACTGCAATTGTCACCATGATTTATTAACTCCAATTCCCCAGTGATTTTTAACTAAATAAAATTCTCATGTCAAAATTTGCTTTTCAAAAAAATTCTCAAAATTTTTCTTATAGGACGTCTGTACAAACGGTAAACGTCGGCTACTCCAAATGAAATTCGATTCGGCATTTGAGCTGGATTATCGCTGTTTGCTGATCCATACATCATTCAAGGCGCGTCGATATAATATCGAATATCGAAAGATTGTAAATCATGTGACAGCAAATAGCGAACAACTACCCGTTTCGAGCTTTAACCTATACTTTTTATCGGATACGATTTTACAACCTGAGATTCTTACAGATTGCACAGATTCCCAATTTGTTATTTATTACTAATATGGACTAGACGTAAAATACATTAGCTCATTAAAAATGATCTATTAGTGAGTTTTCAATTTCGAATTATACAATGTTGAAATTTCAAACCATCGAAATTGCAAAAGGTTTATATAATTTTTGAAAAAAAAAAAAAATGAACCAGATCAGCCTCTGTCAATTTTTTCCCTTTTTCCTTCACATTTTTTTTCTTGATTTTGTTTTTCAGAAATAATCGTGCACGAGATTATTCGGTGATTTGATGGATAGGGGATTAGCTCTGGTAATAATTTTTTTTTAAATTCAACTTTTCGAGCCCATTTTGTATACGATGAAGTTCCAAAAAAAATTAATGTCAATGAATTAAATTTTTATTTTCATTTATACTTTTATGCAATAGTATTAGTCACCGTGTTAATTAGTCATTTTTAATTGCAATGAATTTTTTTATCATGAAAGGATATTAAGGATCACAATAATATTCAAAATATTAGCGTTAACCACAATTCGTACCACGAAGTTCTGTGTGTATTGAATCATTCAATGAATTTTGGTATGATTAATTTTTGTTTCACATGTCTTTTTTTTGAGTTTAGGTCCATAATTTTGACATTTTTTTGGATTATCAAAAAGTCTAATAAAAATTGTCAACGATCAATCTAGTCTGGAACAGGATACTCTTTTACAGGCATTATTTTTATGTTTTCGATAATATCGATAAGATAATCATTTAAGTTATCAGTAACGACACTGTCACCCGATACGTCTGCAGTACCTTATCAGCAGATCTGCCAGTAATGAGACAGACTACATTTCCAACGAATGCTAAAGAATTAATTGTTTTGTGGATGCGATTCCACAGTGATGGCGCTGCAGTCGATTTTTATAAATGAAATAAATAAACAAAATATTCTCTCCATAATTTATTCTTACTGGTTGTAATATCAAAAAACTGACGTATTTTAATTGTTTACAGTATTGCTCATTCTGTTATCATATACATTATGGCAACATTTTTAACGACTGACAGTATCAACGCACTTTGACGTCGCCATTAGTTCACGTCAATCAACGACGACGTCGTGCCACTCTCGATAAATTTTATTAACTACATTTTTTACCTCAATCTACAAATTATGATATTGGCCTGAAAATTTAATTGGACTTAAAAAAAATTTACAGGTATGTCACAAAAAGCGACTGAAACATATGTATATCAGAAGTTAAAATATTTTTTTCAAAAATACATTTTGCACCAAGACTGCCAAATTGCATTTTGAGTCTAAAACAAAATTTAATTAATTTTTTCTGCGAAAAATCTCAACTCCCAACGGATGACATATTTCATCTGGAACTTCCAGTCCCACGGGAACAGAAACGTCTCCTGGAGCAAGAAAAAAATCAAGATAAAACTTTCGTACGCCTAATTATGTAGTCTGCATTTATTTAGATTTTTGAAAATTTTTTTCATAACCTACCATGTGGACACGCACTCAAACCAACGAGTAAATCCATATCAGCAATAAATTCGATGTAATCACCCTTTCTGGCTGGACTTGCCTTACAAAAATATTGATGAGTGTCCTAAAGTGGTTGAGGAACAAACAATGTAACGGGTGATATGTTTGTTTTGATTACGTTGATAATGTATCATGACATAAAATGTTCACCTTAGTAAATCCAGTGCACATAAATATGTTCCACACGTCGTGGACGTCATCTTCGGTCAGTCCAGCATCTTGGGCAGCACGTGTCAAGTAAGTATGACAGGAGTCATGGGATTTCTTACCGGTTATCAATTCTATGGTGTAACTGTCACACCTGGTGCCTGAAATTTATAATTATTAGGTAAAGCCGTCCCATAGATAAGTATAAATTATGGGGGATGACAATTTTTTATAGGTTATGTACCTATTACGTCATGGACACTAGCGCCATCTTCGTCGATTCCATATCTCGATAAGGAATCAGCAATGACAGTAGCCATTGGCCTTACGTAGGGCATGTTGCTCCAAAGTCTGTCGTAAGTTGTCAAATGAGAAGCGTGAAGTTGTCTGGTTTTGCCTGAATGAAAAGAAAGTTAAATTTAAAAGAAATTAATAAAAGAAAAATCATCACGACGGATAACGAGATATTTGGGAAAGTACCGGAGTAAAATCTTTCCTTGGGATTGTGAAGATTCCAAAAATTCAAGTCGCCCACCTGAAAATTTCAAAATTGTGTTTTGTCGTGTTTCGAGGAAAAGTCATTTTTCAAAATTTTTATACCTGAGATCCTTCGACCACCGTAACTCTGCATAGATCACCTTTCAGCATTTTCCATGTTTTGGCTGATTTTTTGGGCACGGTAATTTTCTCAATGGCGTCACCGAGAAGCGCATCGTGTCTTGCTTTGTCGTATGCAGTTCTGTCCACTTGAACAGCAGCTGCTTTATTGTAACAAATCGTGACTGGTTTTTTTGAAAATTTTCTAGGCTTATTTAGTCGCGGACAAAGGGACGGAATTTGATTTTCCATTTTGACAAAATAATTAGCACTTGCTTATACGCTTTAGCGAAGCGCACTTTGAAACGATTTACAATGGATTTTTTTATTAATAAATAGACACTTGTTAGTCACCGAACTCAATAATTATTCGATTATGATTTTCTTCGTTGCACAACACTGTACTGACGGTTGTTCTGGCACTGTCGGGTATTTTATACGTTAGCAGATATAAAAAGTCATTCTCTTCACGTATCACGATTACTGGCACTTCGTTATATTTATGATTATCACTAGTTGTACTTCTCATCTAAAACATTGCTGGTGATGACTTTCGTAACGGACCTTGTATTTTCCCCACTTCACCTTTGTAAATGTGCTGATCATTTCGCAATCTAGCCTGACAAGCTGTTCTTACTCGTATCAGTCGTTTGATGACTCTGACTTTCACATTCTTTAAATATCCGCCGTCGGTAAAGTAGATCGTTGGTTACCGACCGTTATAGATAATGTACAAGAGTGGTAGCGCCACAGCTGCGGATAGTCGATGAACTACGTGAACAACGAATTTTCATTAGTTTCAACTGTCGCAATTGATTTTGGAATGGATCAAAAAGATATACGAGGTGTCGAAAAATTGAAGGATCTGGTTATTGAAGTATGAAAATATGTTTCTATTGTACGAAGAAAAATGTTAATTCTTTTTTAAGACAAAGCCGTAACTCGAATCACGGAGGAGCAGTAATATAAAATTTTTGCGAGGTTAGAGAATTATCAGTGAAACGTCTGTTCAGTCGGAAATTCCTTCTTTCTTCCAATTTATTTCGCAATTTCTCGATCTTTGCCGATTGCAATTCCTTGGTTGATTTTCTAGAAGCCGCACTTCTCAAGGGTGAGTTAACGTCTTTGCTAAAAAAAAAAAATAGGGAAAAATAGAGATCAGACCCGAAGGATTGAGGGAATGAAAATTTCGAATAAAATTTAATTCTCAAACTTGATTTTGTATTCCTGGATCGTTCTCTGTGTGAATCTTATTAAATCTTTTTGCTTCTGTCGCTGCTCTCTTATAGATCTCTTACGATCCTCCAGATCTTCCTGGATCTTCATTTTGGTGATGAAGAGTCTCTCCTTCAATTCCGCCAATGACATTTCGCAAAGTAAACCCAGTCCACTCGTACACGTCGGATCGAAATCCTTGATTTTATTCAATTGATTAATCGATTGCAACGATTGAAGAGCCTTGATCTCTTGGATCAATCGAATCTTCCTATTGAGATCTTCTTCCTTTCGTTTGCAAACCTCCACTCGCAATTTTCTCGACTCCTCCGTTACTTCCGCGGCTTCAACATATTTTTTGAGGTTAGTCAGGTTTTTTTTTGAAAATCAAAAAAATTTGTTTTACCTTTCTGCCGTTTTTCTTCGATCATATACATTTGTGCTTCTCGCGACGCTTGTTCTATATCGTGAGATTTTTCCACAAATTCACGTATTTTCTTGTACTCCTTCTTGCGCCAATTTTCCAGTTTTTCATTGAGCACTTCTCTCTTTCGTGAAAATGATTATCATTTAATAATTATTTTTCTATTGCTCGCACAATATTTTCACTCACTGTACAATTTTCTTACCTCACGGCGCACGCGAAATGCTCGTGTCTTTATTTCATCCAGAAGATTTTGCTTCGCTATCAGTGCCTCTTCGTGACTCAAAAGACCCGATAAATGATTTTCCATGATTTTTTGCATTCTCTCATTTTCCACCTGAGCGCGCATTTCGTTATCCATTCGTGAAATTTCCCCTGGATCGAAAGCTCCTTGCACGAGATTTTTTATCCTGTGTCGAAAAAATTTATTGAATCTTAATTTTTTTTGAAAAAAATTTTTATCTGACCTTTGAACTTCCTTCATTTCCGTATGTGCTATTCGAGCACCCTCGCGCAATACCGTTGCTGCATTTTGTCTAATTTCCACGGGCTGCTCGTTGAGATGAATATCGATTATATAATTGTAAAATTTTTGGGGGTTTTTCAAAAATGGTGAAATTTGAAAATTTTCATTGTACTTTGAAATTCGGTGAGGTTCTTGATACTGGTTTTTGGGGCATCGATTTTCGTCGCTCGGACTCGATTTTCTCAGCTATTTTGGAAATCTCCATTTTCTCACGACGTAGACAGTTCGGCGCATTTATTTCCGCATTTTGTAATAAACTTGTTGCACGAATTTTGTTTTCCTTTCGCAATCTGCTTAATTTTTCTTCTATTATCGGTGAAGTGTACGTGGATTTTGGTACTGGCCGAGCTGCATCTCTTATCGTGGGATTCTCGAGAATTTTTGGAGAATATATTTTTTTTTACAATTTTGACTATATAATTTTTTCTAAATTTACCTCTGGAGTACAGCATGGCACTCGTGGTATTGTCTTTGGACGATTTAAAACATTCATTTCCATCGGGACGGTTAATTCTTTTTTTGCTTTTGCATCCTGCCGTTTTTTTTTCAGTGCACATTTGAAATTCTGATTTAAATATTTTTATAATTTTTGGAAAATATCCTACTTGACCAAGGCAACGTATTACTTACTTGTAGAAAGTTTTTAGATTTTCGAAATGGTTCGAAAATTTTTTCGCGAACAAATTCGATATCGAAAACTGTACAGCCGGCGACGAAAATAAGATTTTGTGTTTCAGGGTGAGTAAGATATGAGAGTAAATTGATGATTTTAGATTGATCAATGATATCAATAAATTTAATAGCGTCATTGACTTCCACATTGGACGATCTGTAGACGAGAACGTACAGAAGTGCTAAAACACAAAAATATTGATTCTAACTTTTAAAATAAATAATTCAATTTTTTATTGTAATAATTTTCAAACCATTTACCAGTAGTCAGCCAAAAATCATTAATCCTATAACTGTTTTTAAGTTCGTAAAATTCGTTGACAACAATTTTCAAAAAACGTTCGAGTCTAATAATATTGAAAAATAAATCCAGAATCGGTTGCTGCAAAGTCACTGGAGGAATCTTAAAAAAAGATTATAAATTTTTAAAAAACAAAAATATTTAATATCCAAAAAATAATACAAAATTCTGTATCTAACCTCAAAGTCCTTTAACTTGTGAAAATTGTCAAAATGACATTTCCCAACATTCCTTTCGACCGTCTTTGTAAAAATCATTAAACAAAATTCATCCGGACTTTGCCTCCTCTCCTTCGAATCATAAATTTCCAAAATCTTGACCAAGCACGGAAAAGCGTCTTGAACCAAAAAAAATTTTTTTTGTTCCACCTCTGCTTCTGTCTAAAATGCACCCAAAAAATGACTATACAATATCATCCATTTGTCATCAAAATACCTGTTCTTCCATTTTGTATATTAAAAAATGTCAAAATCAGTTTGAAAATCAGTCTGTTAAAATGACTTGACTGTCACGACTGTCACCCGATTTTCAAAAAAAAAATCTTGCCGCACTGTCGATCGTCTAAAAAAATGGTCAGCGCCCTCTCGCGCTCCACAGTCAACTTCAAAAGTATATTTTCTCATAAACCCATTGGCTCTTGTCTTACAAGAGGGCGCCAAGTGGTCCCAGACTGTATCAAAAACTCGACCCACATGCAGAAGCTACGAGTCGTCCAATCTGTGTACAAATACACAACTGAAGTTCCGAAAGTCTCTGACTAATTTTAGGTCGTCGAGCAACACGTCACTTTACGCTACCGAATGCTGGCGCATTCAGAAGATCATCAGTGTAACTTCAAGTCTCGTGATGAAACTTCATCAGCCGACCAAGATCAGCTGTGCGAAAGATCAAATCAAAATAAACTATAGTAAAATCATTAGTCGCCCTAAATAATCCGTGGATCAAAAATTTTATATTTTATTTTCGAAAAATTGAACACAGTGAAAAAAGCTAAATGTTATTATGAACAGTGATTTTTAAAAAATTATTATAAAATGGCGACTCAAAAACGCAAGAGTCACGCACAACGTGGAAGCTTGTTGTGTCCAGCTAGTGAGAGGGTAAGAATTTTTTTTTTCAATTTTATTATATTTTTGGATTTTAAATTTAATCACAATTTCAATGTCAGGTTATTGCTAAGATAGTTTTTTGTAATTTTGTAATTAATAATAATTGCAATTACGTAAGGAAGTGCGGTATAAACATTGAATCCCTAAAATTTGGCCCACCCGTTAGATTCCGTAAGGTCGCATCGATTTTACAAAGCGTAAAGAAATTTTTTCGAGAACGGCTAAAGAAAGGCCGGGGTTCAGTGTTGTAGGCTGAATCAGCTCTCTCAGCTGATCGATCAGCTGATACTCGAATTAGCGCACAGTAAAATAGTGGATCTAGATGAATATACAATCAAATTATTTTTTAAGAATTTGAATGAAAAATTCTAGCTCCATTTAAAAAAAATACGAATCTTACTTCGAATTATGCAATAATACAGAATTCAGCTTAAAATCGTGTATCCACTTAAAATAAATTTTTTTTCCATAACAAATAACAAGAATGACAGATTCTCAAGTACTTGCATCATTACGCAACGAGTCCATCAGATAAACGTCATTAAGTCCAATCAAGAGACAATTTAATTCAATAATCTATTTTTAGCCCAATGAATTTCACAATGCATTCGTCGGCATTTCTACATAGCGTCTTCAATGTCCCAGCATCCGATTTCGCGCGTGGAACAGAGAAAGATAAGAAGATAATCAAGAAAGACGATCAGGAAGAATTCAAAAGAGAAAGAAGCACAAAAATTAGGACAAAGCCAAAAAATAAAAAAACTGGTCCACGAGTCCAACAGATGCACAGGGAAATTCAAATCTCATAGAACGCCTTCATCTTGAAATTTAGGTCAATAAACGCTCGCGTTTAAAACACACGTGCACTCCGGATGCGAATTCCACACTGAATTCTTCCTGAGAAAAATAATAAAATTCATACAAAAAAACCACCCCCGTTCGATCACTCGTATCCGAGCAATTTATTGTGAACGAATCATTTTGGAATTTCCCCCTTGAGTCAGGTTTTCATTAAGCTACAGGTCGTTCCAGTAAAAGCATGCTATTTGGACGTGTCTGTAAGTGACATTTATAACCTAAAAGTGGAAACAACATAAACTATACACATACAACACGTCACGAGTTACATATTAATAAAAAATATCGTAATAAAAAAAGTCGTGTATTTTGACAACTGTCACTGCTTTCCTAGCAGCTGGTAGTTGTTCAACGGATAAATCAAAAAGATTAATAAACAAGAAGAAAAATTGTTTAAAACACGGCTTAATAATTATGAAAAATTGTTGGGATCTAATAAGCATTACGTATAAATTTCGTACTACAAAAAAACCGTCGTGTATTTTGACAACTGTCGTTGCCTTCCTAGCAGCTGGTAGTTGTCCAACGGATAAATCAAAAAGATTAATAAACAAGAAGAAAAATTGTTTAAAACACGGCTTAATAATTATGAAAAATTTTTGGGATCTAATTAGCATTACCTGGACCTCTATGAGCCAATTGGCAAATTTCATTAAAAGAAAAAAAAATAAAGTATCCGTTCAAAATGCACGAAGTATCGTACAACAGGTACCTTATTAAAAAAAAAAAAAGATATCGCAAAACAAAGTAGGGCCGTGATAGTTTTGATGGTCGTGAACACCTGGCATGACTCATTCGCCTCAGTAAGTAAGTAGCTGCTATGTCAAAATGGCTCGAGCAGTTTTCATTAGTGCGGCAAATAAATTAGTTGAGCGAGTTAGCACCGATACAGGGAGTCGCTGTACGCGTAGGCGTGCGTAATTAAATGGCTCCGATGTCCCATGCTCTTGCACTGAATTTATTATACGTGCTACGCAGCAGCGTACGAGCTTTGAACAACACTGTACAGTCTGGGCTTTGCTATAGTCTGGGGTAAACATCTTGCGAGCTTAAAGCGCAGCCGTGGATCTTGAAGTGAAACATGAAATATGAAATATGACAAAGTGTCCTTTGTTCTATTCAGAAGCGCCCACGAGTATCTCGTTGAAAAAGGGTCGCAGCTTTCCGAGGCTTCCATTCTTTTGCTATACGGACGAGAGTTTTGAAATCCTCGGAAAGCTTCGAATACTCCATAAAGGGTAAATGCAGTTGCGGTATTATAACTGAGTACAATGATCGTAAGTGCGATTTTTAATTTCGCTTATAAAAGTGCGTTACGTAAAACGTACTAAGGTCGTAAGATTCAATTGATATCGCGAATCAATTCTTGCGTTCGTCAGTCGTATGTGTATCCCAAGGTAAAGCTGAGTTAAATTCGAAAATTGAGGGATTTTTCGAAATTTGGTATTGGGTATAAAAGTACACTTTTTTTATTTTCGATATTATTTTTGAACCGTGTTCATTTGGCAAAGGGTATTTCACGTTTTCGTAACGTTTGGTATTTATTTCACGTATTCGCTATGTCTGTCTCTCTCTTACGCACGTAAGCGCCTATAAGTTCGTCTCTCTCGCACTCGTTGCTGGTATAGCAAACCCATAAAATTGTAAGGATTTCGTCTAAATCTGACTAAATGAAGTTTTAAAGACCACATGGGTAATTTCAGCGGCTTATTCGGGACTGCCTGTGTACGTTTTTCATATTGGTGATCTACTGTATCTGTGGATGAGGGTTGAAGAGAAATGGGGATGAAAGCTGGGTGCGGGTTTAAAGGGCATGAGTCGAGTGGGGATGTCTCAAGGCTGTGTGCTCCAAGATGATGATGCCTGGTAAATCTTGCCCGGCAATATTCAGTCAGTCGGTTTGCGTTCGTTGTGGCAGCCGGACGTTACTCGTTGCTGTTGTTGCTGTTGTTTTACCTGGACACTGCAGGATACTGAAAGTGCTTGCTGAACTTTTTCGCGTGGCGCTTTCGTTCTGGTCGTTCAGTGACTATTTGTATACTCGGTGGTAAAAATTTTGAAAAAACTGACAAGTCCATTTTTTGAAACATGAGCGAGGGTACTGAATCTGATTTGCACGTAAGTGCACGTTTTTTTGAAAATTCCCTTTAAAATGGTCCTACTTTATTTTTATTGCTGACGTAGCGGTTTTTTTTTCTTCTCTGGCTTCCACAGCGATTTTACGGAAGCTGCTTTTGGCGGGTGTCGAAATCGATTATCGAAGCCTTACCTGGAGACTTCATGCTTTTATTTAAATTCTGGAATAACTTAGAAGCAAAATAATTTGAAAGTGTATTGGGAAACGTTTGATGTTGGTTAGAGGGAAAAAAAGGTGCAAAGAGAAAAGAGAAAAATGAAAAATAATTTTGAAAAAATGGTAAAGTGGAACTATTGAAAATTAATAATTAAGTAAAATGAAATTATGGAATCTTAAAGTGGGTTGGGAACGTGAGAATTTTTATTCGGGTAAAGTGTGGAAAATTCGGGTAGCAGCTCCCCAGCAGGAGGCCTTACTGGCCAAAATCGATAGTTCGCCGACACTTCGATATTCGCATCAGGTCGACCTTAACGAACTCGTCCTCTACGCAACTGACGCGCAATTCCCTGCATGTGGGAACTTTTCGTAATTTCTTTCTTTTAATTTTATTTTTTCAGAAATACGTCGTTAACACCGACAGGAGTGGGGATCTCTATGTATACGTACAGGCAAGAATTTATTTTTGGTTCAAGTGACAGGGAGCTATTTAAAATTTTTTATTTAATGAAATTTTTTATTTTACAGGGCGACATCACGCAGCAGCAAAAGCGCGCGGTTTTTTTAACTGTTCATGATTTGGGATGCAATCGTAAGTGCACACTTTTATGGGATTTAAAATTTAATAGTTTTATATCAATCAAGGGGTTTGCGTCGATTTAATCGTGTCTCAAGTGAATATACTTGACGCGGTTGATTCAGTATCATTATTAATTTATGCAAATTTTATCACGTTCTGTGCCGCGTGAACGCCCCATGCTGTCTAATAGAAAAGTAACAAAAAAAAAGTCCCGCACGGAACGTGCTAAGGGTGGTTTTGAAGAGAAAAAGTCAAGGGGCTGAAATTCTTTTTTTTTTTGTAAAGGGAAATTTTGTCAATTTACACGTCTCTTTAATGGCTTAGAATCTTTGCACGGGGAGCCGTATTCTCTTTAAAGCCACTTTGAAAAGCGGAAGAGATATTTTTGAAAATTAATTTTTTTTTACAGACACTTCGTTTCACGATTTCGTCAACCATCCCTGTATGTCAGAGATAAAAGAACGATCCGTATTCATTCATATCGACGTCCCTGGACACGCTGATAACGCGCCTAATTTGCACGATGGGTAAGTGCAGACATGAAATTCGGCAATTTTAGTAAATTGCGTCTCAAATCTTCGGAGCTGCGTACAATAAGCACGCAGGCACTTTACTAATTGTAAGTGCGCCGAAAATTGGCCGTGCAATTTTCTTTTTGCAAGTCAAATTATCCTACGATTCAATTATCCACTTTGCAAAATGGGCTTCGCCAATATTTATGCAAAGTTGTTTCTTGGGGAAAAAATTCAAAATTTTTTTTCCGCTATGTTGCCAGTATAATGGAACCCTGCAAAGAATGTTAACGGTAATGCCGGGCAAATTGGATTTCCATTGTAATAAGATTGCGTGCTGCGCGTGTAACGCTGACGCGAAGTTTAAATAAATTCTGAAATTGCCAATGTTCTTTGTGTACGTTAAAATATATTTTTTTTTAAATATAATTATTTGTAGATTTAACAGTCATAGACTTTTTCATTGTTTCAAATGATTTTTAAGATTTCAGTTTCCCTCGCTGCAAACTCTTGGCGAGGATCTCGTTACCGTACTGGATTTTTTGCACGTCAAATACGTCGTAGGACTTGGCGAAGGGGCAGGTGCAAATGTGCTGGCAAGATTTGCTATGGCGCATCCTTCGAGGGTGCTGGGATTAATTTTGATAAATATAACCGGAAGTGCAGCTTCTGTGCTTGACAATTTTAAAAATAAGGTAAAATTTGTATTTTCCATATGGCAAAGTTCATAGGACCATACGTATATTTTTATATATTATAGATATTGCTGCAGGAATGGCAGGAATGGCTGCAGGCATTTGGAATGTCAAAGCAATGTATTATTATTATATTATTTTTACTTGCAGTTTTTGAGTTGGAGAGGCAAAGAAGAGGTGAGCCAATCGGCTGAAGAATTTTTGGTATACCATAAATTTGGAAATGTAAGTAAAATCATTTTATTGGTATATTATGAAAAAAGGTGAAATTGTAAAAAAAAAATAATAATTTTTCGTTACATGCATTCAGATCATTAACGAGGTATGACCTACCTCTCTTTGTCATTGACCTCATTGTTGTTTCTTGAAGCGATGGGAGTTTTAAAAATTTAATATTTATTTTTCATTAGCAACTGGTCAATGAAACGAATGCAGATAAGGATAAGGTGATAGCAGAATTTTTGAAAAGACTTCGCGGAACTTTGAATTCTCGAAATTTGATATCATACGTCAACTCCTTCCTCACGTGAGTCACGAATTAATTGATAGACAATTAATATTAATTATCAATCAAACAACGTTAAAAAAAAAATCAAAATATTTTTTCAGGCGAAAGGACATCTCGCTGAAGCATTGCAAAACTGATATTCTACTGATAACAGGTATGCTCAGTCCTTACGCATCCGTTGTCGAAAAATTGTATCGTGATTTGGATAAAGACAAAGCGACGCTACTTCGCGTCGAACGAGCCGGAGACGTACTTTTGGATGCGGTAAGGATTTTTGAAAAAAAAAATGCAAAATTTCTCGAATTTTTTTTTCTTCATAATCACTATGTCTTCGTTGTCTATTTTCAGCCGGCTAAAGTCGCTCAGAGTATTTTACTGTTCTGCAAGGGTCTGGGTCTCCTGACCTCGGTCACGATGCCAGGGGTCGAAAGGCAAAGGACATTCAGCGGAGAATCCTTCGACAGCCAAGGACACCCACGAAGATTATCCCGCGGAATGTCCATGGAGGAATACGATAAGCCGAATATCCGTAGATTGTCGATAACGAAGCCGGAGTCACAGCCACCAAATAATTAACCGATCAAAAATTTAACACGGATCGAGAACAATTTTGAATATTGGCTATTTCCTCGTGATACGGATTTTGCTCTGTACTACCCGGTATTATTTTCAAATAAGATATTTTCGGCCTAGTTCTTCTAGCGATGCGCAACAAGCCAAAGACTGTTTCAGTATTTTTTTTCCGACACGCGTTTAGATTTTTATAAAAATTTAATTCTTACCCTTAATCAGTAAATATTCAATTTGTACGAATAATTACCCAATAAAAAATACAAATTGTTCGTTAATCGTGTTTCGATAAGAAAATCCAAATTGGAGAAATAATTTGTAATCGAAGACATGGCCACCCCACTTAATAACAGTGCAATAGAATAGTATATAATTTATATGATAAGGTATATCGTAAATATATTGAAAATTGCTTGTATAATAAGATTAACAATTGTAGATCAATTTTTTTATTTAGAAATTATTTCTTATCTATCTTCTATCTAGTATTACGTGTCATTATGTGTATCAGTCATCAATATCATGAATATCCGATAAAAACAAATTTTACTTGCACGACCAGTTTTCCTTCCTACACTGTAAAACGAGTCTTGTACTTGGTAATAAAATTATTGCTTCTAGGAAGTTAATGGCAATGACTACGAATGGCATTTAATGATTTCATCATTAAGGACTCGGTTTATAAATAAAACTGGAAACCTCTGTAATGTTAAAAATCATTCAGGACTTCCCTGTATGTGCAAGACGGTAAATAAAGCCTGGGGATTTCCCGGTCAGCGTACTCATGATGCCTTACGGCGAATGACTGTGCATCATCGAGTTTCTTTGAGTATATTGCAAAAATGAGGAATCAGTGGGTGTTTAGAAAATTCTTTGAAACTTGACCGTGTAGTTTTTCGTGGGTGGAAATTTGAAATTTTCAAAGGCGAACCTTTCTCTTGTCTTGTGCGTCAAATTCTTTCCTAGAAGTCAATGATTTACTTGATTCATCAAATGACGCTAATTAACGAATTTGAATGGTCGAAATTGAGTTTGGTACAATTCTGAGAACTTTTCAGGATTCTACGGTCATCCGAAGCCTTGAATTTAATTTGAATGCAATTAATCAAATTGAAATGTCAAGTTCAAGGTTTTACTTTGCGCTTCCGTTATTGCGATCACGGAACTCCCGACTACTTGAGGCTTATGAAAATTCTGATTTATGCGTTTTCTCGTGAGAATTTTCTCGTTCCGAGGAAACTTTTTTATTATTTTTATAACGTGACAGATTTCACGCATTCGTTTGGAATGAATCATTATTTCTTGACAGAGAGACAAGAATGTTTTTATTTTTAATTTATATTTCATTTTTACTGTTACGAATATTTTGGAAAATTATGTTTATTAATATTATGGGAAATTGTGGGTGTAAATTATTGAGAATTAAACTTGGATTCATTTCGAGTTCAGTCTGCCAGGACCTGTAGTGCATGCGGGACGCCATAGGGGGATAAAAAGTATATAAACCGGTTCGACTCAGCCAAGTCTCAGTTGATTCGTAACACCGTCCGAGGAAGGATCTGGTTGAATAATAAAACTCGTGAAGTCAGATACTTGTTAATTTATCAGATTTTCTGTAAAATTCAAAATGACCAGAATTTACGTGATTTTGACAGTTTTTGGTAAGTTTGATTTTATTTTTTTCGTGTACTGTATTTTTGAGATTTTTTTTTCATGGAATTTAAGTGAAACGATAATACTGTCAATTCTACAGCGATTTCAATGGGCTACCTTGTGACGGCCCTTCCGGCATCTGATCGTGTTCACGGACCACAGGTGAGTCAAATTACTCGACTTCCGGTTCCCTTGACTGTAGACATAACCTTGATTGCCGGTTCGAATCGCGAAATAATTTTCCGAAAATAATCAGAGGTAGATAAAAACAGTGACTTCCGATAAGTGAGACTGATCGAATTTAATTATTATAAATTATATATCGAAATGACGATTTCTTATTTTATCAAAATTTTTTTTTTCGACAGAATAACGGATTTTTTAATAATCAAAATGCCAATGGATTTCGAGTACCGCCAAATGTCCTGACCGATAACGATTTTCGATCTGTCGATGGATTCGTATTCGACGGTCCTGCCGATCGACCAATCAATCGGCCTTTGTTCCAGAACACTCAAAATCCACCAGGCAGACCCAGGACGACCACCGCGCCTCCTGCTTCCAGCACCGCGACTTCCGCATCTCAAGGATCCGCTGGTGGTGCCTGTCAGGATAATTGTCCGGTAATTGAGTGATTTTCAAAATTTTCAACAATTTTCATATTTTTCAATTTTATATATTTCTTCCACATTATTATTTTTTTCTCATTTCTAAACACCATTACGTTTCGAATAAATCATTATGAAATATAGAAACTGATTAACATACTGGTTTTTTTTGCGCAATAAAAAAACTATATATCTATTGGACTTTACTATTTTAAACGAACTTCTTGAAAATGCCATTGCGTAACTTGAGTATTTATTAATTCGTCATTCCTTTCGCAGACGACTCCGGAATACAATCCCATTTGCGGTACCGACGGTGTCGTGTACAGCAATCCTGGAAAATTAAGTTGCGCTCGACGCTGTGGAAAATGTAAGCATACAATTGTCTCTCTAACTATATCGCGGAAATTAATCAAAATTAATTAATCAAATCTTTCGCAGCTGTGGAACTCAGTCACTATGGACCATGTCCCTCGACTACAACAGCCTCAGGTTAGATTTGAATTTTCTGAAACTTATTCGTCAAAAAAGACTGGTTAATTGTAACGAACACTGTGTATTAATTAAATATAATGCCAATTAATACAATATTTTTTATTAGCAATATGCCATAATGATATGGTAAATTGTAACGAGCGTTATGTATTAATTAAATATAATGCCAATTGTCAATACAATATTTCTTTATTAGCAATAAGCCACAGTGATACTCTTTAGTCTATAACGGAGGGAAAATAAAATGAAAAGTACAATAATAATATGCCTATAACAAACATGGATTGATTTGTTACAACAACAATTAATTTTACAATCATTATCATACACTTGATTGTCTTTGGCTAAATCGATGGAATACTCTGACTGGTCTCGCCTAGTGGCAAGTAATTATTTATTCATCTTGGAAGACTTCGTGAGCACTTTCCACCGAGTTACTGTAATCAAATAATATCTTAAAACGTTCGAGCACTTTGATATCTGCGTACGATAAAGTATTAAATCGTAAACCTAATTGAACACTGCCTGGACGCCTTATGACGTCATTTAAAAAATGTTCCTTAATCACTACTACCAGGTTCAAAAACATCTTCATAATTTCATACCTAAAAGTAAAATTGTTTCGTTGATAATTCACTTTCTATTTATCTCAAACTTCCTGATCAACTGATGGATGAACCGTTGTGATCGGCCCAACGCACCCGTCTGGCGACTTCGAAATTACCGCCATGAATTCCATAAAGATGGCGCGCCAATATGTCCGCCCGGTCTTCCTCGGCTTGTCGCGCGAGTCTTCTGTACCTTTTGACGGCTACCAGGCAGCCGATCGTTAGTGCAATTTGTATAATTAGCCAAAAGATTAATAAACCCAGTGCCAGACTAGCATCCACACATAGCAAGCCGTCTAGGGCTTCTGAAATAAAAAATAATTAGTCATTTAAAAATTTCTCGTCCACATTCCTTTTGTCGTGACACTTACGGCCACCCGCGATCAAAATTGTGTCAGGATTTGTTCCGTCCGTTGATAACAGAGGATCAGCAGATATTACGGGACTCTGAACAATAATAGATAATTGTAATGGAAGTTCTTCGGGCGTTTGATTTTTGGCTACTCCTGGAATTTCGGAAACGTTGGCAACACTAGTTTCCGGAAAGATCGACCGTCTTCTTCGGCCGTAAGAAATTATTCCGCCTCTGCATCTTGCCTGAGGTTGGTAAAAGAAAGTTTATATTATTTCTAATTAACCAATATTTATTATTAGTGTGATTAGTTAAATATTATCGTGCAAAGCGTACCGGCTGACACGTGTCCAAACAAAACTTAACGACTACGTTGAACCTGACCAACTGACTGTTTGGAAATTTGAAAGTTGTGAATCTTGCTATCAATGATCTGTTATCGGTAGGATCTTTCTGAAGTGCTGGGAACGTCCCAGGATCAGTAGGACATCCCATTTCGTCTAGAAGCAGATAAGAGGAATCGCGTGCTGCACTGCTGGCAACTAGATGTCCCGCCATGATGTCGTAAGGTCCTGTAAAAATTAATTTATTAAGTGAAACATTATCGATCCCCCTCGTGAAGGGTACCAACCATTAGGAGGTGTGATTTCGATTTTGAGAATTAATTTTTGACCCAATTGCGTAACAATTTTGTCATTGAAGTGGTCATCGAAAATTCTCATAGTGACTATGGGCGATTCGGATGATGAATTCACTACGGTAGTCGATATGGGTGGTACCCCTGCACTGAAAAAAAAATTGTTTACTATACTGTACATTAGTCTATTTTTTTTATAAATGCTTACTTCGGATCCAAAATTGATACACTGGATTGCACAGTGATGTTCCTTGGTTCTGGAATGTCATGCTCGTCCAAAGAGCAACCCACTCTTACTGCCTGATCACCCAATCTTTGTATAATTGGATTGAACTGTACAATGACCGTAGTCCAAATGACGGCACGTGTTCTGAAAAATGATAGAATTAGTTGAAAAAATTTTGCGGACTCCAAAGATCAGTCTGAAATTTTTACCTGTTTTGGTTGTCAACCGAAAAGGCTGGCGTGAGTCCACAGCTCAAATTGGTTGACATGAGTTCGTCACGTTTTGGCAAATTCAGTATGAGAACTGTCAAATTTTTACCGTTTCCAACCGTCCCACATTCGTTTCCCCAACCGTTCACGTACATACGTCCCCAAAAAGGTTCCTTTGTCGCCAAATCCATTTTTAAGGTGGAATTGTTGCACTGTACTTTCACTGTGATATTTAACATACAAAAACTCAAATTCAAAGATCAAAATTATTAATTAACAAAAAATATCTTCTTACGTTCCAGACACGATTCTCGTTCACGATACGTCACTTCCGGCTTGGTAATTAACGAGCTCACGCCAACACTCAATAAATCGTCCGAGTGTAACAAGCAGATTGATTGATTGGTACTATGATTGATAGTGTAGGCTCTACAAATGAAACCATCGATACCACTGTCGCATCTCTCCTCGCACTTGAACAAATGAAAGAATATTATTGATTAACAAACAAATTTTTAATTATTTATTATTCTTATTTATCATAGAATTTTAATCTTTACCTCTTTAAAGTCCAAACCGGGTATTTTTGTATCCGAGTATAGGGTCGTTTGGTTTTGGAATTGCGAGAACGAACAGTAATCGCGTCTCGCTGTAAAAAATAATTGATGAAAAATTTGAAATTCCAATTTCATTGTTTAACTATTAAATAATTAAAAATTTACATATATTATGGCACTGGCTCTGTAAATATTCATCTCTATACATAGAGGCTCTGTACGCCTGTGGACGTGTCCCTCTTTCTACAGTTGACAAAGCACATCTTCCAACAGTGTCTCCAATTTGAAGATCCTGATTGGTTCGGAATTGCGCGGACTTGCAAGTGTCACCTTAAAAAAAATTATTTGACAGTTCATGACTGATAAAAAAAATTAATTCAAAATAATTTGCCTTACCTGATCTTATGCATCTTTCGTAACACTCGCTTCTGTTCATGAAGTTTGGCAGCCACGTGGTCGAAGTGTCAATCAAAACTGCACCAAGTGTCCTTTCGACCTGCCACAATCGCGACTGGATGCAATTTGGTGGAACTGGAAATGGAATTTTTCAAATTTAATCTCTCGGGCTGTTTAGTAGCAAATTGGAGCGTGGTAAGTGTGTCGCAATTTATTTAATTATTAATTCTCATATAAAAAGCTATTTGAATTTTCCAACTCTTTTCTCTCTCCATTAAGTACGTTCATTGAGCACGCGATTGCAAATTGTGAGAATTATGAGAAACTTGATCATTGTTTCTACTCTATTTCTTATACTATTTTTTTCTTACCGTTTAGGCAAATCATGTGAAAAAAGGTGGCGTTTGGTTCGGGAACTAAATCTTCACTATCCGGAACAGTACTGAAGCAGCCGCTTCTTTCGAAATCGATTACGAAAGCTGTGCAGTTGGTTCTACGGCATCTGAAGTGCAATTCCATATAACGATCGATTAACCAATCGATTACTCAAGTCATAAAATTGTTCAGATCGTTAAAATTAAGCTGGGATAAACAATTACCGATCGAAGCATCTCTCGACAATTCCATCAGAGTCAACTCCCGTGTAAAGTATTATATTTGATTGTCCAGTCTCGGGCCTCATGCCAGGCATTTTCTCCCACACGAAATTCTGACAGCCCAAGGAAACTCCTGGAAGCAGAAAATCATCGGTATATCTTACCCTTGTCTCCCATTAAAAATACTGCCTGTCATCACAAAAGTAAATGCGACAAATCAAGCGATTCCTTCGACACGCAAAACACTTATGACGCCGGTGAGTCACGCTGTAATTTATTTCCTATCGTTTCTACCGCTGCTGCGCATTAAGCACGTTTTTCCTCTTTTACGTTTTTTCACTTTTACTCTTATTCATTATTCATTTCCCGTTCCCTGTCTCATATATGTTTAACTATAATAACTTCCCAACAGTCGTGACGCACCAGAAGCGACCATGAGTTTGGCGCACTTACGCAGACAGTCAATTGTGGCGGCCGACAGTGCAGCGATAAGCGCACGTGATAAGAGGTCGCAGAAAACAGGTCGATAGGAGGAGGGTTGAATCAAAAAATTTTTTAAATTACACAGGATTACACAGGATTATTAATTTTAAAAAGCACTACCTGTATCAATTGCACTGCTGACCAGAAGAAAACCAAACCACCAGATTGTTCTTATATTTTTTTGAAATTCCATCTTGCTTACTTGTTCTTTCCACTTTTTTTAAATCACTGAAATTTTTTTTAGAAGAAGAAAGTGGTATCTACTCCCGCTGCACTCTCGTGAACATTTTTTTGATTTTTGTACAAATTGTTCCTCACTTGCTCATTGGCTTTGATCCACCGTCGTTTCCCGAGACTCGTAACATTATCGATAAGCACTTACAAAAGTGTTGGTGCGCTTCTCTGCTACCTTACGTAATCCCAGGTACCACGTGGAACTCGTGAGAAATTTCGTGGAAGTCAGCGATGCAGTCATCGCGGCGTCATCAATTCGTGAGATTCTATATGCATTTGTAGTTGCAACGAGTCACTTATAATTATCAATGATTGTCATAATGCACTTTCAAATTGTCATAATTTTCTTTTTAAAAGTGTTCACTTTTTTTTTTCTTTCAGTTACACGTATCTTATGTAAAGAATTTATAGAGAGTCCTTGAAGAATTTTGAGTAATTAATTACTAAGTTTTAATTAAATAAATTTTGTGTTTTTTTTTTCAGCACTTTCTTTCTTGCCCTGACCAACGGCAATGATTGACCTTTGATACGAGTTACGATAACAAATAAAAGGCACGAGAATGCGTTTCAATCTTTAAATCGTTTGATGGAAACGACGGCAAAGGGAATTCGGTCGAAACAGAAAGTAATCCGTGATGCGACTGACGAGTCGCGGGATGCGGGCAAAAGTCTATATATTCGCTGGAATCGTAAAGGGGAGTCTCCACGACTAGAGAAATAAAACGCAGCTGTGTCGCCACACGCAGCCTGCACGCACCAACGCACACGCACCTGTGACACTAAATCCCGCAAAAGAGAATCGTCCGCATTGACTCCTCGTTTCTCCCACTTACGGTTATACACGGTGACCCGCTTCTTACCCGCTTATCACTTATCATTTTTTTCACTCTTTCATTTTCTCAATCATTGTCTATAGGTACCAGTGCCAAATACCGAGAACAACAATGACTCTGTTCTGACATCATCGGAAATCATTGAATTGAAATCGACAATCGAGACGTTTTGTATTACACTTGTTGCCGCCGATGACGGACACGCCTTGAATTTCAAAAGGAAAAGTATTTCCTTCTTATGGAAATTAGCCAGCCACCTAGCAATTAGCATGCGTGCGATCATCGAAAATGCCATTGTACGTAAGGAGTGTCTGTTATACAATTTTTGAAAAAAAAATAGTCAAAAGTGAGAGTGAGATAAAAAAATTTCTAGTGAAATTCAAAATTGTACGTTTCCGTATATATTAAGGTTAAAATAGAAAAAAGTAAAGGTGACGTAATCACCAAGTTATAATTGCGAGTAATGGAATTGGCTAATACGAAGAATATATCCGCGATGATTAAAAGTCATTGTACGCTTAGTGATTTCTTTGAAATTATTCCGACCTCGGAGCCGCCATTCAGCAGTAGCAGCTACAAGGATAGCTAACAGTATAGGTATAATGTACCTTTCGACTAATTGTTTCCCAGCGTAATGAAGAGTATAATAAACTGTTAATACTCGTTACTCGTTACAAAGCCAATGGCCTAATGAACGACATAGGATCGAATGACGTAAGTCATTTCGATGATTACCCGGCAGTCGTTCGTCCGGGGAAAGTAAATTGCACGTCTCTTCCATTCGATATATGTATACCTATAGGGGAGAAACTCTTAGCTTTCCTTCGCTCAGTGAACACAAATCTCCTGTTAGCTTAGCGTTTCCGTTTTTTCAGGGTCGCCATTTTAATCCTTTTATTTTCACCTGATTATCCGTTTTTTTTTTCCACTTGTCCAATTCACCGAAAATCCGCAATAGCTAGTATACGTCTGTCATTCGTTAGGAATTTCACATGGAATTGTGGTAGTTGGATCTGAGAATTGAACGTTGAAAAAAACGATTTGGCTACCGGTCATCAATTTCGATTTTCCCTTGTATATCGTCATTACGAAATGGAAGATTAACTTTGTTTTTGCGCAATTCCATGCCGTAATACTTTACCCACGAATAACACTGAAGACTAGCATTACACAGTAGCCCAGTAGGCACTGTATTCTGTATTGTAGTTTCTGTATGGTAATTACGTTATGCCAGCGAAACCATAAGCATTCGTTTGCACGCTTGACAGAGCCTGAAATAAATTCCTAACTTTTCCAAAATTTCGCCTCCGACCGGACGCAACTCCGAGCATCTTATTATACAAGCTACCGTGTACTCATACTTGGTCATAGATATTAGCATAAGCTAATGGCTGCCAATTGTTAAGAAAACTGAGCAGCGTGGAAAGTCACGAGTTCTTAATCTATTTGGAAATAAGAAAAAAAAAATTGGTATCGAGAAAAATTTATGCGTCGAAATTGTTCACCTGGAATTGCGTAAAAAAAATGCGAGTGATTAGACGTAAATGGTTAGAGAGAAATGATTTTGGATTTAGAAGAAAAAGAATGAAATTTCTATTCAATTGATTTTTTATACAGTTGGAATTGCTTGTTTGTTTTGTCTGAAATTACCACTCACCGTGATCTACCTTGACATTCCGTACAAAGGAAGAATCGTATCGCGCTTTGATCTACGGTGCAGCATAATAATGTTGGCTGGTGCATTTACGGGCAGGAAGCCGTGACACGTTGGTACGATAATCGTTAGGTCTGTTTTCAACGAGCGACCGGAGAACCTTGACTGGATATTTCACTTTTGGCCGTTCTTGACCAGCCTCAATGTATCCAGTTGGCAAACTGAACATATATGCAATCGTTTGTCAGAGATGGAATTGCAAGTTTGGTATCATATTGTAACTGCACTGGTGACTGATATTTGATTATTTTTTGGCTTGTATTGAGTTCAGGGAGCGGGTGATGGGAATTGTTGTTGGCAATTTTTTTTTTTAATACAAACCGTGAGAATGGGCATTAATCGAATTTGTATGACAATGGTGTAATATAAAGGAGAATTTACATGTCGCCTCGGAATACGTGGGGAACTGGTGTCCTTGCGGTTATGCAACTGCAGTTATTTGCGAGCACTTGCGATTACTCGCTGCTGTATCGTAATGTGCTTCAATAACAAATTGGAGCCGCGTGACCTGTTTTTTTGTATACTTGAGCAACGATGGAAATACAAAAAAAATTTAATTTTTCAAAATTATTCTCTTGCGAATGGAGTTGATGGCGAAATGAAGTTTCTTCACGGTTTGGCGAATCGATTTGGGCGCAATTTCCTGTTAATGCACATCTATTTACACGGGCCAATGACTCGGGTCATCGACGATCAACTCTGATTAAATTGAACGATGACAATTCCAGCTTTGTTAAGTTGTGAACCGTGGGAGGATTTAAAATTCTATTGATCTGGGATGGGTTTTACAATTGTTATTAACAATAAACAACTTACGGTAAGCATTAAAAATAAATTTATTTTCGAATTTCAGGATTAGTCTGTCAAAGAATTTGATATTCTCTTCGGAATTGCGAATTTCACGAATTAACCATTATTCTCGTTAACTATTTTCCCGCAATTCCAAAGTACTTAAAGATCCTCCAGAGAAAGAAATTGCGAGAGTAGTAGCCTTATCTCGAATCGACGACGGCTACAATTGTAATTAGTCTTACAAAACTCTATTTCCGTTTCCGACGCGAGCCTCCCTGCTCGAAAGAATTCTTCGTTACGGTTCGTTTCGAATTGTCGGTATTCTGGATCTTTTAAGCAACTCCAAAAACGAGTCCTAATCATAATCACCGAATCCACATGACTCAACCTAACCTTTATTACACAACAACAGACCACAAATTTCTAGACCTCATTAAAACCATCATAAAATTTTCAAAAATCAATATACATACCACATTGAAATTTTTCAAAAAAAAAAAAAAAAACTTTTGATCACCTCAAAACAAAATCAAGTAATCACTCACACCTCTGCTTACACGCCAAATTAAAATCGCCCATAAAAAATACTACCAAAAAATTTTTTTATTTCAATCCTTAAAAAAATTCATCACAAAATTGATTATATCCAGCAAAAAATCGCACCAAAAAAAAATATCTCAGTTTTCAACACCGACTGCGTGCAACGTAAAACTCGACGGTCGATTCGTGACTGGAGGCAAAGAACGAAAGTGCGAACGTCTTGGATCCTATTGGCTGAGTCTCTCGAGACTCTACACGCTCGATGCTAAATCATTAAAAAAAAGTCTGCACACGGGTAATTGGGAAGAGGTCAAAAGTCACGGGATCTGAGATAACAAACGATAAGTCAGCCTCCTGATCGATCTTTCGATACCCGTTAATTATTTTGTACCGTATCGATCGCCTTGAGCGATCGTCGCTCACCTTGAAAACAGTCTGTAGGTCTCAACCTACCTGTCTACCTAGTTACTCTACATACGTTCGACACAATCATTCCACGCATGACTATGCACAATGTACAATGTAGTGTCATCTGTTAACAAACTGTAGCCAAAAGATTCTCGAAGGTCCCCCATGCGCATCGCATGACTGCCACTTCCTTTGCTGTTTTTGACTTTTTACTTTCCTGCTACCTCAGACAATGATCGTGAGAACAATTGTGGATTACATCTGTCGGTGATCTTGGTGTGGCTACCAATTGTTCTGCGCAGACCAACTGATTTTGTAGGTGGCGGCCACCATCAGAGACAATTGAAAACTACCGGAGTGGACATTTTTTTTTTATATACACACATACTATATATGTATATATATTTAATTAGCAGCACTTTTTAAGTTATCTTCCAGTTTCACGCGTTCGTATCGAGCTTTTACCAGTACTTGGTAAAAGGACGGCTGAACATTTCAGCCGCCTGAAGGTGTACACAGGTGTCGCGAATTAGACGATATTATTTCACGCGACTGAGTTCCCCGGAAATTTACATATGAAAATAACAGTTTAATTTGGTACAATAAATTACTTTTTTTTTGACAATTAATCTACCTCGTATTTTATAGCTACCTTTTTTTTTTGCTTGAAGTATCTGGAGGTACGTGAAATGCGTATTGAAAAACCTTGAGAGGTTATTCCGGGCCCGTAGCGATAGGGCCCCGTATACAATTGCACATGGCATTGCGAAATGTACGATTTCACTGAAGTTGCCTAATTATCGTTTTCTACCGATGCGAAGTGGATCTATGAATTTTCGATATCGATCCATGTAACCAAGTTACCTTGTAAGTGTAAATATTTAATTAGCATCCAACGATAAGAAGGGCAAAAGCTGTTCAAAGAATGACAGCGTAGAATAAAACTAAAATTGATATAAATTTCGGTCGACTAAGATTTTCCAAAATCCAGAGAAATCCAAAGAAAACCAAAAAATTTGAGTACATCATAAGCACCTCAGAAACGTTCGTAGGTGACTCATCCAATTTGATCCTAAATAGTCAGGGTTGCGCAGTATGACAGTTTTTTTTGACGTGGTCCGAGTCGCGATTTCCTATGAAAAACAATGTTCAAAGTGAAAACCAAAAAATTTGAGTACATCATCAGCACCTCAGAAGCATCCGTAGGTGACATATCTAATTTGATCCTAAATAGTCAGGGTTGCGCAGTATGACAGTGTCGGGGTCAAGCGGCCGCGTAAAGTATGCAAATTACGCAAGTCTTTGTCAAAATGGCGGTCGCACTAGCTAGATAAGAAAGATATTTAGTGACTGTGCATGCTGATAGCTACCTGCCACTTACGTGCTTACTCGAAATGTTTATAAAGGCTGGTCGATCGGCCATGCTGCTCCAAAGTGTCTTCGCGCCGTCCACGAGTGATCGTCCTCGTCAACCAAATCGACAACAAGAACAAAGAAGGAAACAAGAAAAAAATATTGTATAAAACAACAAAATCAGCATGAAGATCTTGTACTGTTTGACCTTCGTATTCCTTCTGGGAAGCAGTTTCGTCGCTGCGCAACATCACAGTGAGTCAATTTTGTACCGCAAAGCACAGAAACAAAATTGGGTGCAAGAGTGAAAAAGCAAGGGAAAAAAATTTCGTCCATGGAATTTACTACGGTCCTCTGATAATATTGTTGATGTCTTTTCAGTTAAAAGAGCCGTGGGCCCGAATCAGAACCCAAGTAATTTGGCAAAATCTATGAATGGCCTTTTGAGCGTCGTCGTAGGGTTTCCCGTGATCGGTCCGATGGTAACAGATTTGTTGAACGGAATTGCGAACTTCATCAGTGACCTTGAAATTATAACGAACGGAGCCCTGGGCCGGGTTCTGGGTGGCGCCGTACCCTGCACCCTGAGCCTTCCACATGGATTTGTTTGCCAGGGCCTGAGTAAAGGAAATGATGGAGTTGGTAAACTCATGATGGAAATTGTTAACGACGTACCCGGCTTCCTACTTCCTAGTATCTTTAAGAAGTTAATCGGAATCTTTATCAACGAAGTGATCGATCCTACGCTTGATCTCGTTTTTGGTGGAATTAACGTGTCCTAGAGCTTGGAACACGGTTCTTGAAACTTTGTGACCCGGTTCCTCTTGGGAACTGGCTGTGGATTTTAAATAAAGTTTTTTTGTTCTTTTCATTAATTCTATTTAATTTTTTACCCGCTCTCTTGTTCTTTCTTCGAGCCGTTAGGATGGACCATCGATCAGCTATTGGATTTTTGATTATTTATTTTATAAATTTGAATTATCAAAAAAGTCCCTGACAACAGTATCCAAAATTAAACGTCTAGTTAAGACCGCACGTGCGTTACGAGACTGGATTTTTTGATAGAAATTAAGAATAAAAGTATTTAAGCGTTTTTTATTTTTGCGGCACTGATCCAGAGATTTTTAATATCAAATATTTCGAGCGTTGGCCTACCAGCGTCGAGCCTGGGTAATTAGGGCGTGGCCTATCGATCATAAGCTGCACACCATAATTTAGTTAGAGAATGAATTGAAAGTCGTGTGACCGAGCAAATAATTGTATTCACTGATAATTGTACATTGATTCTATTATTGATAAGCTGCACACCATAATGTAATTAGAGAATTAATTGAAAGTCATGTGACAGAGTAAATAAATGTATTCACTGATAATTGTACATTGATTTAATTTTATTGTAATTATTTTTTAATAACACATGAGCGAGTCAAAATATATATTTTTCAATTATGACTCAAAAAATACTATAACTCAAGTTTCTCATAGTATCTCTTTTTTACGATGGTCGCTGTGTTACTGATTTCACTTATGATTATGGCTTTTTGTTATCGTGTACAGTGATTACGATGGGTAGTACCAAGAAGAGGTCCAGTGGACTTTAAAAGGGGTAATATCTAAGGGGTATCCAAAGGTATAAAGGTTTGTACGCAACGGAAAAAAAAAGAAATTTTCATTTCAATGACAATAATATATTTTCGGAAGTTCTCGAAGTCTTCGAAAAAAAATCTTCGGAGAACGGAAACCAGCTGTCCCCTCCTAGCTGGGACGTAGATAACCCACCATCTTAAGCAGCTGGTAGACAGTGTGGAATTGCGTGATGGCGCTGTTGATGTAATCTGGAATATATTCCGATCCGACAATGCACTGAAGTAATTCGTCGACACCCGGTAGAATAACATTCTTGAATTCAGTGTAGGCCATCGTAAAGAAACTTTTAGCAGCTTTGGAGAAAAAGACTTGAGCAGCTTCTTCTAAGGTAGGAATCGAGATATTGAAATGGTCCAATAGCGATGGTAGATAACTAAAAAGAGTTTTTAAAGGACTAGAAAGGAACGAAAGGATTGCGTCGAGAGGTCCTGAAAGGAATCGAAGAATAAACTTTAAGGTTTTCTTCCATAATCGAGGAAGGGTGTCTACGGGTGGGTAGCGGGTAGTTCGAGAATCGGAAAGACGGTCCAAAAGAAAAAATTAGTATGAAAAATTGCAGATAGAAATTGAATATGTTAAAAAAAATATTATTTTTTCAAAAAAGAAATAACAGAAACGTAATCAGTTTACCTGTCGATGCGACGCTTCTTCTTTGTCTCGGAGAGTCCAAAGCTGCATTCTGGACCTCGTCCGCTAGAGTGTCAGGCAAATTGATCATATCGATTAACAATTGGCTGCCCTGTTTCGCAATTGCCAGTCCGACGGCACCGAGTTCGCCAGGTAGGTTGTCGAGTGGTCCTGTGATATCACCGATGATTCCGCTTAACAGCGTCATGACGTTTGATAAAATCGAGTCGACAAGATTAAACGGTAGCGAAATGATATTGACCGGTAAATGCAACAGGGAAAAGACCGGACTCAAAATCGATGTCAATGGGGATATAATCATGTTGTTGACTAGTGATAAAATACTTTGAACCAGTGTCAGAGGTATTGCTAGGATCGAATTGAGTCCTGAACCGATGCTGGTTCCGATTGATTGACGTTTGTTCCGTGTGTTAACCTGATTGCTCAGGGGAAACTGGGAGATCGATCTTCGGCGACGCTCCTGAGAAAGGCTACTGGGCGTTGCGGAGGCGCCATTAGCCTCTCCAGAGTCACCGAGGGCCATCGGGGGCATCTGAGATGAACTGATTGCGCTTATCGTAGGACTCGAGGTGTTTCCTGTCAAGAGACCTGATAAGTTTAATGACAGATGAAGGGCTTTTAAGAGATTCGTCAGAAGCGTGTTAAGGGGCGACAGGATGGGGCTGAGAATTGGTCTCAAGGGTTGTAATATTGGATTCAATACTTCAGTCAGAAGATATAGAATTGGGTTCAAGACACCGCTGACCAATCCAAAGATCGCCTCGACGAGGACTATTACTGAGTTTGCTACCACTGATAAGAGGTCTTTGAGTGGAAGCACGAGGGCGCTGGGCAGTGCAGATGTTGATGTGCTATTCGTCATTGATGAGTTGGAAGCTCTTCTGCTTCTTAGTAGAGTTTCAAATGGAACTTTGAGATCTGGCGTTTCTTCCAATTGGGCGATGAAGTTTTCTTTTGGATCTGTAAAGAGACGGCGTGAAAATTTTTTTTTTTGAAAATTTTTTTGGTAATAGGTCATGGGAGTGTAGGCTGGGAGCAGTCGAGGAATGATCTTGCACGGGGAAATATGGACAAGACTTTTTTTTAAATTGAATTTAGAAAAATCTTACTTGGTAATTCTTGGTAGATATGGACCAGGTCTTTTGACTCCGAAATCTTGACTTCCTGGCCGGAATCAACCGATGGCCGACCGGAAGTCAGACCAAGTAAAATGGCGATGATCAATGTCTTCAACATGGCTTGCTTCTTTTGGAGTTGGAAAAACTTTGACGACTTCAATATGCCTTTTATGCTTCCCCCTCTAGACGATGCGCTTTATCGACTGGTCGCACTGTTGCACTTACGTGCAGTTTATAAATGCATTCTGGAAAAGTGCACACGATAGCGACGCATTTGAATTTGCTAGTAAAGTGTTCGGTTCCGTAAGAAGCAGGAGGAATGGCAATTATTTATCGCGGATAAATTATTTTCAAAAATTTTTATTTCTTTTTTATCTCTCGCCATTCACCAATCGACTTGGGCGGATGAAAAAATTTTTTTTTGAATTTTTCCAGTTACACGGTTTATTTTAGGCATTTGACTTCACGTAAATTCAGCATCAAGATCATTTTTTTAAAATTTGGAAATAAAATCTTTTTTATTATTATTTTTTGATTTTCCATTCACCAGTGCACGTAGGTTTTTCATTGGAATTTCACTTTTAAAAAATTATATAGGCGGAAGCGATAACGGACGCTAGTTCGTTCAAGAAAAACGTCATGGACGTTCGATATTTTTTTTTTCCATTAATTATCGAACTTTCGTTCTTATCTTTATATGACAACTCTGACTCATTGTCTAATTCGTGTTGCGAAAAGTTGCTGCATGGCGGTAACCGCTTATTTTCATAACGAGTCATTCTACTGTAATTATGCAATTTTTTATTAATGGGTTGCGCCTTAAAAAAATTCATTTTTTTACGTCATTCCGTATTACGTCATCGTCGACGCGTTAGTAACTCGATATAATTACAGTGATAAACTTTCAATGACAATTCAAGTTCAATTCTCAAAGAACGTGTCCTTCGATTACGCGACAACGTCGTTTTTCTTAATTAGTCTAGTCCAATTATCATTAAATTTCTATTGATAGTACAAAATATAATTACGTGATTAGAAAAACCTTTTTAGTTTTATGTTTTACGTAAAACGTCGTTTTACAAAAAATAATCTTATCCAGGAATAATCCGCTCGAAATTGTAGCATAAAAATTGTAGAATATAACATTTTTTTTATTTTCGAAAAAATTCACAAGATCAAATTTCAAGGGGATATGACATTTTTTTATTTTTGCCCCTTCTCTAGCCTCTTCTTTTTTTTTGTACAAGAATAAATTATAGGATATGATAATTAAAACAGCAACAGTACAAATTCATAAATCATTCAAAAATGCATTGTGGATGTGCATATGGATTCATAAATCATTCAAAAATACTTGTAGATGAACAATCATCTACAAGTTCTTTTACTTTCTACGTACTGTCATGTAATCAATGATCTATTTCCGTTCCAAGTTCCTTAGTCAATATTACATTTTTTTCTCGTTTCTCTTTCCGCCCTCATATTTTGGTAATGCAGTAAAACATAAAAGACATCGGGACAACAATTCTTTGAAATTTCCTTTATTTCATATTTCAATGACCTGGTACAAAATTTCATCATGAAATTCCAGAGCCTATCGATGTTCCATTATCTATGCCTGAACTGGTCCAAGAACAGGGACCTAGTCCAGGTGCTGAACTAATCGAAGAATATTTTTACTAGGGATATTTTTCCCATTTTCCCTTAACGTTACAAATAGGAAAAGTTCATCAAGCTGATCGGGTAGTGATTGAAGTGAAAATAAAATAAATAGTTCATTTCGTATCAGTAATTTTTTCCCATTTTCCGTTAACGCTATACATAGGAAAAGTTCATTAAGCTGATCAGGTAGTGATTGAAGTGAAAAGAAAAAACATAGTTCATTTTGAATCAGTACATTTTTATTTTTCACAGGTGTCTTCCTACTCAATTACAAAGTCATCTTAGATTAATGGCCTCTGACAAGCGGCGTACACGCGACATTTAGTGGCATGAAGGAATATATATTACACGGTAGCTTTTCGTTGAATAAACTTCTCAGCAGAATGTCGAATATCCGATAAAGGACGTTGGTCAACGGCGATAAGAAGACAAATATTTTACCCATGATACCGGAAGTATTCTGCGGCTCTTCGGGTCCTGCCGGTGAAATAGAAGTGCCGGGTGCAGGCGAGGACATTTCTCCTGAAACGATGAAAAGATTTTTTTTCTTCTTACAATTAATTCATTTTGGACTTTTTAATTGCCTCGGAGGATTTTATGTTTTTGAACAATTGACATATCTTACAAACGTGGATCATGGTGATTTCGAAACGCAGGTGGAATAAGAGGTAATGGATCGGTGGTGAATTTTGATTTTAAGAATTTTTGAATATTTACAAATATTTATTTGGGAATGGGATATTATTTTGGGGGGATGATCATTGCTTCGTCTTAGAGTCTGAAGAGTTGGAATAATGGAAAAAAACGAAGGGCGACAATTAAGGAAAGTTTGTATAGCTGAAAATTGAATAATAATAATAGCAATAAATTTTTGTCTGGTGCAACGTCAATTTTCACATTGCTGGAATCTATGGTAATGATGAAGTAAAATTTGGTTACTATTAACGAGCATATCTTAAGAATCGTTTATCAGTGAAAAATAAAAAAAATATTACCTGGTATTCCGGTAGGAATTGGAGAGGGGATCTCAGACGAACCGGAAGTTTCTGAAGAATCGGCTAAAAGAAAGGAAAAATTATTTTTGACCGGACAATTTATTTGAAGGAACAGTAAGAGGTAGAAATCTTTGTGAAGAGTATATGGAGAGTGTGCTAAAATATTGAGTATATTAACAAGCAGTAATGAGACTAAGAGTTTTTTTTCAAGTGAATAAATTCGAAGGGAAGAAGTTTTTCTAGAAAATAAATGGAGGGAGGAGTGCTCGAGGTTTATTTTGAAAAATGCAGGCGAGACGAAGAGTCGATGTTTAACGAATTTGAGAAAAAAAGAGAATTTTAATTTGAAAATCATCTTCGTCCAAAAACGAAATACCAGAATCATTTTTGAATTCGATCGCGCCATCTTTGTCTTGAGTGGAACTTGATTTTTTGTCGTTCAGTTCTCGATCGAATGTTTCCATTTTTTTTCGAATAAATTTATTTCAGTTTGTTCGTAATTCATTTCTTGAGGGCTTAGTTTCTTTTAGATTTTAAGTATTGAACTGATTTTCTCTTGTACTTGATGCATCGTTACTAGACTCTGAGGTGTTGCTATATGATACTGTGGAACTTAATTCTGTTTCGTTGGATTCAGCATCCAATTTGGATGCTGCACCGTCTGAGAGTAATTCAGGATTGGAGTCTGCTCCACCTTCTGAAATTGCTTTAGGATTTGAGTCTGCTGCACCTTTGGAGGGTGTTCCAGCACCTGAATCTGTTGCACCTTCTGAATCTGCTTCAGGATTGGAGTCTGCTGCACCTTTGGAGGGTGTTCCAGCATCTGAATCTGTTGCACCTTCTGAATCTGATTCAGGATTGGAGTCTGCTGCACCTTTGGAGGGTGTTCCAGCATCTGAATCTGTTGCACCTTCTGAATCTGATTCAGGATTGGAGTCTGCTGCACCTTTGGAGGGTGTTCCAGCATCTGAATCTGTTGCACCTTCTGAATCTGATTCAGGATTGGAGTC
>JARQSW010000859.1:2649-49063 GCA_030142375.1 Calameuta pallipes
AGAGAGAGAGAGAGAGAGACAGAGAGAGAGAGAGAGAGAGAGAGAGAGAGAGAGAGAGAGAGAGAGAGAGAGAGAGAAGTAAGTTCGAGTCGAACGAAGATCCGAATCGAGATGCGCAGGTTTTTTCACGGGCTGAAGTGACGAAGCGTCGAAGCGCGAACCGAGTTCTCCTCCTGCTTACCGAGCAACGAGCCCGGGGATTCCCCTGGTGAAGTTTTCCAATTCCCAATCTCCTCTGCGCAACCGAACAGCCAATGAGCGCGCGAGTTCGGGAGTCGCAGCGATGCCGTAGGCTGGCGGGAATTTCGAATGCAGTCGAAAAGGAAAAAGGTGCGATCGCCTCGTGAGAATTTCCGCCATTTTGTCAGACTTGGCTCTACGGCGGTACGAAAAAAAAAAAGAGAACAAAGGAATAACTAGAAATGGATTTGACACGGTGCAACCGGTGATGCTGCAAGTATTTCTCCAGCCTCGTGCCGCGAGGTCGTTGCGATACGCGAAAACAAAAGATAAGCGCGATAACGAGTAGACGTCACGCTCGTTCGTGACGTCGCGAACGCGAATCCAGGATTGCGCGCTAATCCCGTAAATATTCAGTCGAATCGACAATGCCTCCCCGTATGCGTTGCGCATTCAAAGGATTTCGCGAAATCCGTATTCGATCGCAATTCGCACATCGTTGAATCCGAATGGCAGAAGCCGTCGCGCCGCGTCTCTCTGCTCTTCGACTCGACGAAAGTATCTTGAGTACCGGATGCGCCGTAAGTGGCCCGAGACAAAGTCTAAGCTGTGCGACGACAAGGAGGAATCCTTGGCTTCTCAATTTATTCCCAAAAATTTCAGGGTGTCTCTGGCAAGTAAACAAACCGCGGGTCCAGGATCCTGAACTCTTCGGCATCTCTACTTGCGAATCTCCTCCTCATCCATATTTCAACGTATCACTCCGTGCACACGGTTATTGCTGTTTGCACGGGCCGAGAGCAAATACGACTTTCTGCAAGAAAATGCAAAACTCACTTATCGACAGGACTCGAGTCTCGAACCGAATTAAAGATCCCTTACCGTTTGGTCACCCTATATATCGTGGACAAGCTTCTTACGGTAAAGTCAATCCCTTTGAAAACGATCCACCCTGTACATCACCGGTACGCGTAGATCCTTTATTAAATTCTCATAAGTTTCCAGCAAGGAGCCGCACACGAGCCTTGTCTTGCAGCAATTTAAGTGTATAAAGTCGATTCGAGTAACTCTGGGACAGCCGGGACAGCCGGGTAAACCGGGACAGTCGGTTCGCATGAGACATGAGACATTCGACCCGTGGGAAATCTTAGGGCACGCACAGCCCACGTGATCGACCGACCTTCCTTCCTTCGAACCTCCACCGGCGGATCCCTCATAACTTCACTTTTAGAAACTTTCCTGTATCGCTCGGTACTGGTTGACGATAGCCTTAAATCCGTTACATCAGTTACATCCGTTACACCCGTTAGATCCGTTAAACCTTCCTACGTGTTCATTCGTAACCTCCGAGAATTCGTCGATCTATCGAATCCCGTGACAGGAGGCACGAAGATCGATTATCGTAACCTGCGTTAAACTTCGTCGAACTAATTCCACGTGTGTGCTCTGCCGGGTGCATACCTTGCGGCTTTTCGAGATACTTGATAAATTAGGCAAAGGCTTTTCTCTCGGTTCGGTAGCTTCGCAAGCTGGAAGAGAAGTCAAGGTCATTTGTTGAATTCCGCAAATACTCGTTCGAGCCCCCTCCCCCTCTCCCCCCCCTCCCCCCTCCCCGCGTCCCTCGATGTCGGGGATGTCCGGGATGTTCCTGTCCAACTAAAACATTAATAGGTCCACGTGTTGCTCGGAATGTGCAGCTGCGCGTCCATCTACGTGCTGGTAGCTAAACTCGTGCAGCGCGACTCGATCTATTTTCCCCGATTCACTCGCAACGCGTGTTCGACGGCCGATCGGCAAAGTTTTACTCGGCCGATTAAATTATTCGGGCTTGTTTCGCGAATCGTTACGAAGTTTTACGTGAAATATTTTGTTTCTCGCGAAACGCGACGAGCGCGACTGCGAATGCATTTACGTTGATCAGGGATAAATAAAATTCTTTTTTTTTTTTAAATAATTTTCACTTTTTCTATTCGTCATTCGTTTTTCTCTGTACCTCGATCTAATCCGTATTTATTTATGCTAATTGAAACAGATATTCGTTAAATCCGTCATCCGTTCCTTCTTTTTTCTTTCTAATTTATGAATATGCATTAAGGAAAACAATCGGCGAAATAATTTAATAATATTAATGAAAATCGATCCGCGAGCAACTTTTACCGCATCTCATTAACTGATTCGGTAATGATTGTTGAACGGTATAAATGATTTATTCGAATTGAATAAAATTAAATTTTTTAAAAATTCAATATTCACCAATAAATGCAAATTGCACGTGAAAAAGGAAACAAACAAAATATAGGTACCCCGGGATTTGTGTGTCACGCGGTTACCTTCGCATTAAGCATTTTAATATTTCTACCGTGCAATACATTAATACTTATGCATATGCAGGAGTATCGACGCAGTGAAATTTATGCACACGGCGGAGGCGCAAAAATGAAATTCGTGAATGCAAAAAAATTTTGGCACAGAAAGTAAACGCCCGAATTCAAATGTAATTATTCGCAACGGCATAAACTATCCGATGCGGAAATCAATCCAATAATTAAATACGATGATTTTATTGAATCTCGCTGTCTGGCCGTAATAAAAATTATTGACAACGCGCATAAAGGAGACACGGAGTATTTTATTGGAAAAGTAAAAAAGGGGCGGGGTGGGAGATTTTCCCTTTCATAAAATCAACCCCCGAACCAAAGTCTGACGAAGAAAATCTCTAAAAATCTCTGTTTGCCAATATGACGAATCTGATATCATCAGCGAGATTATCATCGGACCGAGACGAGTTTCAATGTGAACTTTGGAAATTGCGAGCGAGGCCAAAAATGAAAGTTCGAAATGCTTTATCTCCGAGGATTATTAAAATCCAGCCAGATAACATTGTCAAGAGAGGAACAAGAGTCCTCGGAGTTTCGCGTCAAAGACGAAGGATCAATAAAGAATCAAGGGTGAAGATGATTGCGTTCAAAACAAATTTTTTCTTTTAAATTTCCAAATTTTCATTTTCATTAAAAAAAAAAAACTGCCCTCGTTACGCGACGATAAGGGCGACGATCGGAATTGAATTAAATCGAGACAAAATTCGGGGTCGGCAGATTGTCAAAAAAATAATAATCTCACCCTCTCGCCCCCTCGGCCCTCGGGGAGAGTTCCCGAAAAAAAAAAAAAAAAAAAAAAAGTTAAAAGTATTTCGTAACTTTTTCAAAAAAATTTCCAAAAAATATTGGCATCCTCCAAAAAAGACGTTCAAGGATCTCTTTGGAGAGTCTCGTGGACGATCGGATGGATCCGAAAAGGTGGCTGAAATCTCGTTGATCCTCCTAGAGCCAAATACGGCCCGAGTGATTGATAGTTCGCCAGTAATGATTGATATCGCGGCCTTATCCCGAATCCTGAATTGACAAAAAAAATTCCTACTATCTCGCAGGGTCATTTTTGTCGATACACTCGCCGCCGCTGTACGCAAGCAAAACCCGTTATCGATTTACGAGGATGGCGCTAGGATATATACACGTGCAATAAATATCCGGGTATAACCTCTCGCTATCGGCCATAAATACGTGTTTTATCTGTCGAGGGATTTCAAATGAAAAACAGTCGTCAGGAGCTCATGGGATCATACGTAAAGAGGTCCGCGTCCGCCGCCCACTTCTCAGGGATTCTCCTACCCAGCCTCGGATCTAATTTTACAATTTCATATTTCCCCCAAGTGCGCGGCAAACTTGAAAGGAAGACAGAGAGAAGGGAAAAAGAAAAAGAATATCTCAAACACTCGCACCCTAACCCGATTGTCAATTTCCACGAGTATCGCATAGCTCCTCCTCCTCCTCCCCCCTCCATTCTCATATATGCGAACGTTTTCTCTCCTCTCCATATACGTGACTTTATGAAAAGAACTCTCTCTCTCGCGCGAGAGCGTCTCGTCATGAAGGGGATCAGAAAAAAAAAAAAAAGAAAAAAAAGTATAATGTCGAGGTTAACTCGAGGATTTCCAGCAATACGTAACTTTTTGGCAAAATTTTATAAAATTCCACCGAGTGTAAAAAAAGTGAAGCGCATCGCGATTCTTTCGGTTCCCATGAAATTCCAGGTGGAAGGACATTACGTGTGCGCGAGGACGACATGTGGCTCCGGCTCGGTTAATAAAGAAGCGTCCGCGAGACGTGATATCAGATACGCAAGCTGGGAAGAGATCAAAATAAAGGAGCCGTCGCGCGCATCAAAATTTGAAAAACTAAAAGTATTTTTATGAAATATCTTAAGAGTCCCCCCCCCGTCGGCCGAACCTGACTGGATTTTATGAAATTCAATGGGGATATTTTGCTCAAGAGCGCCGATCGCCCGTGAAAAGAGGCCAAACAAGTGGATCAAAGGAGGACGAAAAAATTATCTAAGGGGTGTCCGTCTTTGAATTAACCGATGGACGGAGGAAAAACAGGAACCGCAAAACATCGATCGGACAGCCATTGATTTTGACCGGAACTGAACGGTTCACCGTGTATCCGGTTGGTTGGATCAAAAGAGTTTCTCTTTACTTTGCATCTATTTATCCGTGAATGTATCTTCTATATATATATATATATATATATATGGGTTATACCAATTTGCCAAGGTATATAGAAAATGCACGGTTATCCTTTAGGAGAGACACTGCGATACGATTATCAGTGCTTCGTGTCGTATCGCGTCGAAATGTCGCATCAAGTTATTTCGCCGAAAGTACAATGACGTACGAATCTACCGGGTGATCGAAATTTTTTCGTGCTCACCATAGAAATAAGAAGAGACGATTTTCGCTCGTCTTTCACAATGCCGAGGAGATCGAGTCTTCGCCGTCAGACGAAATAGTCCATCTCGCGGCAGCGACTGTCGCCCAAATCGATTTCGCCTGTTCGTCATGAATTCTGCCGAGTTACTCTTTCGCTCAGGATTATCTTGACGTCACGCGTTATCGAGTATCGTTCCGTTCGGTCGACGTCCGTTCGGTGAGAAATGGTCAATTAAAAATTTCATCAAAAATTATGATTTTCGAAAAGTAACACATTTCGATCTCAAAATGAATGGTCCCGGTTAAAGAAAAAAAAAACCTATTAAAAATCTATCAGACTCTTATCCCGTTTCATAATTCCATAAGGATTTTCCTATTGAATAATGAATCGTCCGTTCGAACTATAGTTGGACCCATAAGAGACGCCTACGTTAAACGCAAATCAAACGACCAAAAGTTCAAAAGGATATTCGCAAGAATGATAAAAATGATAATTCAAAACGGTACCTATATTTCGTATAGGTATCAAGAAAAGAAAGGAAAAAGATAAAAATATAAATAAAAGGTCTGATTACAAAGGCCAATTGTCTCGGCAGCAGCCGTACTTCTACGGCTGATACCGTCTTCGACTCGGAACAAAGCCAAAGCTCAACTACAAAGCAATTCAGCCCGGCGCATCCAGACGACGTTTCACGTCAATCCAGAATCCTCGAATTTTCGCATTGTCCTACGATCAGTTCGTTCTACGCTGAAGAATGAAGATTCGCCATCTTTAATCCTCTCGATCATACCCCCATCACCCACCCGATTTTTTTTTTCAAAAACCAACAACGCAATATACCCATAACGATTTGGCCATCTTGGTGGCCTCGATGACGTCACGAAAAATCGATTATTTCACCAAAGCCCAACCGAGATCACGCTTGACGAACCGATAAAACTTTATCGCAAAACATAAATCGAGCCTAAACCCCCTATACCTCGTTCGATATAATAAAATCGCCACGATCGACCATTCCGACCCATAGTATTTCGGTCCAGCAAAGGCAGCTGCATTAGTCATTCAGTCGGTTTAATTTCTCTCACACGTGTTGCAGCAGCCGGTATTCGGCAGGCAGCAGCCCGAAATTCACTCCTCGATCCTCAATTACCTGATAATTAATTAATCAACAATTTTATTACCCAAACGGTCACGCCGATCCTTCGTATCTCAAAAAAAGCAACAGCAATTTCGCCGGATGACGTAAGAAACGACCATCCGCTCGCACGAATTCGAGACGTCAGATATTTCGATAAGAATAAAATTGGCGACAAATTCATTTTCAAGGACGAACCAGTAGCCGTTCGCTATATCGCATTCCCGATAACACCCGCTCCTCTCTTGGACGCACCGATCATCTCGGAGATCCGATACTTTATTGGCCAAAGGGATATTCGATATGGACCAGGGAGCACCGTACGTTAAATGGATTTCAGCGTATTGCCAAATATCGAAATCGTTTATGTTTCCGCCCGAAATTTCTGATCCTCCGCAGCTGGACCATCCGATTCCAGCCAAAGATTCCAGCTGCGGAAAAACTTGCCGTCAAAGCAACCGCATCCGTAACCGTAACCCTCGTAATTGTTGGTTGCGTGACGAACAGTCTTAATTATTAATTAACGATCAAGCGCGCGTAATCAAGTGGTTGCCATTCAGGCGGTCCCTAGCGTGCCGGAACTTCTCTATTAATCAAGTTATCCGTAACCCGTAATTATCTCTTAGCGTTTTCAATGGGGCGCACACGGTCGCCATCTTGTATCTCGTGGAAAGGGACTTCAGAAAAATTCGCAATTTTCGTTAGGATCTCCCAGCATCCCCTCGCGACCCCTCTTTTATTAACCTCGCTGCTACAATCGGTGATATCGTCGAGTGACCTTTGACCCCTTACGTATCTCCGGATATTAATCATCATTGTACTTTCTCTGACCTTTCGAAACGACGAATTCAATTTATTAAGTCGTTCGACGCTTCCTGACGATAAAAGTGACGTAACGTTACGCCGATGTCAAAGGTCATCGATCTCTCAGCGATCGAGATATCAGTATCGCACATCGAATACGGCGACAGCAGCGTCAACGCTGAAGGAAAAATTCTCACGTAAACGCGACGGCAGAAAACGAATGCCAAAGGAAGGAAAATTTATGCGCTCCCGTGTAAACGTAATATACCGGGTGACTTTATTTTAATATTTGCCCTCGCGTCTTTGTTTACTTTATTTTATAACTTTATTACGTATTCCAGTTGTTCTCGAGAAAGTACACATACGCGCAAAAGTTAACGACTATGCATCCGCCTGTCGCATCTCTTATCAACACAAAAAAAATTACCGACGCTGACGTAAACGAAAATTCCCACGATAAGATTCGTATTTATGCTCGTGAAGGAAACGCAGGGCCGATAACGATTATCTGAGAAATATCCGGTTCAATTCGAATCGTTCCTATTGTCAAGTGTCAAACGCACAATCAATACATGACGCAACTGTCCGAAACACAGTCGAGTCAATAACACGTATTAGTAAAGCACAAGCTATATGATCCCAGTCACTGAACCATTCAATTTGACCAGATATATATATATATACGTACACAAGAATTTAAATGGACCTAGGACCGCCATTGTTTTCCTAATTATCGAGTTGAACCATTTCAATGAAAATGCCGCGAATGCGATTGACACATCGATTTCGAAATCCCTTGAAGTGAATTAAAAAAAAGAAAAAAAAAATTCGTCCGTCCTCCGATATCAATTTTGGTCCCCAATAACCTCAAAGACGACTTGTCGAGAGACTCGAGAGGAGACCAATTAAAATGTCAATTACGATTGAAAATGCAAATGCGTACCGCGCATAAAATTCGCATAGCAATTGAAAATCAATAGGCAGAAAATTTCGCAAGTCTCTAAAAAAATAATCCATTACGTAATTACGACCTTACGAATTTGCGAGAGCAGAGAGCGAGATGGAATTTTATATAAATTTTCGCCATAACGTGTATTTGCAATGTTGCGAAACAGCGATCAAACGATACCGGCCTATTAACGTTAACGCCAGCAGCACGCGTACATGTAAACGTCACCAAACCCTATTGTCATAGACGAAGCAGAGCAAACACATTGTCAAAGTGCGAAAATCGATACACCCGGTACGTCTAATCCCGTTTCCGTCCGATTAGTGGCCAACAGTCGATATTCCCGTTTTGTCATAGGAGTCCAGATAATTCGCAAAACTATTCGCATCCCCGTGCGAATTTCCAGCAGTCGACGTTCTCTCGTCCTCGCGATCCGTCACCCCTGACGGACGGACGGGTTTTCCTCCTTTGATTTATCTGCTAGAGTCTGCTGGCTGTCGGGTTAAACGTCACGAACGGACAGCAACGTCGACGAACGACGAGTGACCCTTCGCAATTCTCTCTGCTCTCTCTCTTCTCTCTCTTCTCTCTCTTCTCTCTCTTCTCTCTCTCTGGGAAATGTTGCTCCTCCCGGGTTTCTCTCCGGGTGGCAGAGCCAGTTTATTCGGCCTGATATCAAGCGGATCGGAGACGCCGGGAAAAATAGCATCATGGATTGAGGTTAGGTTGCCGCTCGCGTCATACCTCGAAACGGAGTAGCTCGGTGCTGCTGGAGCCGAAAGACGGGAGAGAAGAGAAAAAGAATATCTGCCGGTAAAAACAGACACCTGACCAGGGAGAATTAAAGGATGCCCCACACGTACCAGGAGCCCCTGATTGATTGCGTGCCTTTGCCCCTTTCTTTTTCTTTCTCTTTTTCTTTTTCTTTTTCTTTTTTTCGCGACTACCGCACGACGCTCAACCCCGAGCTTGGATAATCCGGGACTCCTGGCCTTTAGTTAAATGACGCTGCGCGACTTCTGTACCGGGACGCGTCTTGTAGTGACGTTTTCTCTACGTTGCCCGATGGCTTCCAGTGCGCATGCGCGCGCCTACTCTACGATTATCCATTAATTACTGCAAACTCTTTCTCTTTTCCTCTTCAATTTTTTTTTCTCTTTCTCTTTTTTTTATTCTGCGAACGGTGCTTCCCTTATTCATCTCTTCCCCATCTCCCTCTCTCGCTCTCTCTTCCTCTCTCTCTCTGTGCAATCTTTCCTGGCACTCTGGTCCAGCAGCAGCAGCAGCAACAACGTTCCCTCGAGTGCGATCGATCCATAGTTTACGATAATTACAAGATATCTGATACATGGGTTACACAGCCTGTATCCTGATATTTTAACAGACCGAACTCTGTACGGTGTGCAGGGTGCAGCAGTATTTTCATTCGATAGACAAGGTGGATGGAGATGAGATTTAAAAAATGTAACAGAAACGATGCTGCGACCAAAATTTTTCTATTTTTATTCTATCTATACGGGGTAGTGATAAATTCTCACGGGATGCTCTCCGATCGGATCCTTGGATCTCCCGAGTAACAAATTTTTTCTAGCCATCAATGACTTTTGAAAAAAAAAAAAAAAAAAAATATCAAACTCAAAGTCCGAAAATTCATTGAACGCGAACGAGCGGTTTTAAACGAATCGATTTGATATCCTCGGTCCGTGTGGTTTTCGCAATTCTTGTGCGGTTCGATTCCCACGAGAATTTCGTATTCACGGTGTCGCAGCGACGCCAATCGAAAACGCGAATTGGAACGATGACGTATTTAAATCAGCCGGCTACGTCATCCTTGAAACGAACTAAAACGAAGTAACGCCCGAGCTTCCAATTCGCTCCAGTCGAGATAAAAACTTGCGCGTTAATCCCCGGCAGATCAAAGGCTACTTTTTTCTTTCTCCTCTCGTTACAATTCCAAATTTACGAATATTCGCAAAAACTGGCCACGCACGCGCGAGCACGTTAAATTGGCAAGCTTTTGCGATTTGAAGCCAGCCTCTCCGCACGGAGCGCAAGGCACAATTTTTTCTTTTCTCTCGCTTCGGCATTGACGCAAATCAACCGTGAGTCCATTATTAAAATTACATCCTTCGACGATTACCCTCGAATCAGGCGAAATTATCATTTCACGACGAATCTCGGCCCAATCACGATTCCCCTGGCCCCTCCCCCTCTCCTTATCACAAAATTCCAAGAAACGGAATAAAAGTCACGAAAAACAAAAAACTACGAAAAATTAATGCCCCCCCCCCCCCCGCTCTCGCCATGCATTTTCCACACGGAGTCTCGAACAACCGTTCGAAACTATCGTTCGCGAGACTTGGATGCTGTCCAACCTGCATCTCGCCTTTCCGAATCTCCAGCACACGTTGACAGGACAGATAACAGGGCCGTTCGACAATTCACATTCGTAGGATAATTCCAAGCGCAGGCGGACGTGTCGAGGCTCCCGGAGTATCGTGCTTGGCGATACTTCCGAAGATTAATCGTAAAGAGACTCAAGATAAAAGATTAAAAAAGAGGGAGGAGACTCGGGAGTCGGATTAGCCGAGAGTGAAAAAAAATAAATACCCGTGGAAAAGTCATTTCTCAAAGTTTTCGTTATTCGAGCCTGACATCCGGCCTCGTCCATAGGACAGGCGATACTAAACGTAATTTCGAAGACACAGAAAGGGAGAGAGAGAGAGAGGAGAGAGAGGAGAGAGAGGAGAGAGAGACAGAGAGAACCTATGGCAACGAGGTAACCAACTCCTATACACAGTGGTAATTCGATCGAACTTTCCAATTATACAAGATGAAAGCCCCGAAACTCCTCTTCCCCGTGAAATCGGCTACCTTCGCCTCCCGTCGCTCGGGATCCCGGATTCACACACGATGCCCCAATGTGTTTCGTTAACTCGCAGAGGATCCCCGCACTAGGATACTAGGAACTCCGAGTGTTATTCGGTACTGCCTGGTACTCGACTACCAACTCCCAAGGATAATTCGGACTCGTCGTGAACGAGATGCTAAGCTGCTTCCTCGACCTGGCGCACACGTATACTTGCCCGTTTACGTTTCGAGGGAATTCCCCTGGCGCGCCCTCGCGGTCCATTCCGGAAGTAATTTTCGGAGAAACTAAATACTCCGGAGAGACCGACGTACGTCGGGCAACGATAATTGGATCAGTTTTGACAGCGGAGCTTCGTTCCTGGGGAATAGAGAGCAGCAGCTTCGCTTTTATGACAAATTACGAATGCATTAGGTCATAGGTGAATCCGTGGGTGACGTCAGGGACGAAGGAAAAAAATAAAATAGAGTCGCGTCTCGTAAATCATGCGCGACGAGACACGACAAGATTTCAACTTAACCACGGAGCAGCCATTTGTCAAGAAGCGCCTTTTCATTTTTTAATTAAAATAACTTCACAGTCTTCCCCGCAGATGGCAGTTCGGTCCGGTCTGGTCGTAGAGTTGGCCTTCTGAAATTTCCTTTAAAATCATTTCCTCTTCTTTCCATCGCGTCGTTTACCTTCGTCCGCGACTTCACTCGTTCCTAATATACAAATGACGGCTCCGTCGGATCGTCGAAAATTTTTTTCATCGATTTCTCATCGACGTCGAATCGATCGAGAATTCGATAATCGATCGGGTCGACCACGGACGACGATGTCCGGGAGAAAAAATTTCATCAACTGGAATTGAGTCCAGCGTCGGATCTGCGGCTGCGCGCGCACGAGACGACGCGAACTTTAATCTTCCTTCGTATCGGGTTTCGACTTCTTCAAGAAATATCTATTTCCTGCCCTTCATTAGCTGTCGTGAAGCATCTAATTGGGAGACGCTTCTCGAAGCGTCGAGACGCGCATGCGAGTATTTTTCTTCGTCTCCTCTTGTTTCGCAGTGCATTCAGGATTTTCTTCGAACGACGAAATCTCCAATAAATCATAAAGATGCCCTCGGGATATTCTTGGACTCCTAGCAGATGGATGAACCCGATTCTCCTTCTTAGAGTTCACAGGTTCAGTTTCAAGAGTTTCGGAAGGTTCAGGACACTTGGAACGAGATACACGATATTGTGACTAAAAATCATTTTTTGAAAAAGAAAAATCGATACAATTTTCGACATGTCCATAAAGCTGCTAGACACTCGCGATACCGAATAAACGTAAAACTCAAAAACTTTCATCGATCCACCGAAGCCACAATTTCAGACCGATGAATAGACGCTCCCCCCCTTCAAAAAAAAAAGGCCTGCAACAATTTCTTATTGTCTACAGTCCAGATAAAAATCTTCAGGCTCCATTTTTCTCGACAAGAGTCAACGGACGACTCGATGGACCAGCCCAATATCTTCCCGAGGGCTTTTCGAGAGGAAATTATTTTTTTCATCTCGCACATGATCAACGTGCGCGTCCGCATAGCCCCGAGTGAATTGAAAGCCAAAAGTGAAAAGTCGAATTGAAAATCCGACTAAAAAAAAAAAAAAAAAATTACACGTCGCGATACAAGAAACGCGAAAAAAAATTTTTGATAAAATGACAACTTGGTCGCGTCGTCGATAGGCGATCTGAACGTGGCGAACGGGCGTTGTTATCGCCAGAGCGATATATAGATATACAAGTGGGGCAGATGAAAAACGGCCACTAAAAATGTTTCTAATGCGAAAAAGCTTTACCGGGCAGAAACCCATGAAAACAGGAGGAGGATACGCCGTGATAATTTATCGCAAACTCGTCAGTGGCGCCTCTCGACGATAACTCCCAACTTTTCTACTAGGTTGCGCCCCCCCCTCCCTCCCCTCTCCCCCTTATCTCACCAGCGTTTTAGATCTCGAGGCTCCTCGCGAGTCTTAAAGTTCCTCGACATAACCTAACCTCCTGGCGTCCTTTTACATTTTAGCTTTATCGAGAACTTCGCCGAACGGCCATCCGCATTAATCCTTGTTGCTGTTTAAGTAGAGGTAAGAGAAAAAAAGGGGTGGTCCGGGAGGGATCGTAAAAAAGAAAAAAAAAAAAAAAAATCTTTAAGACTAACCCAATCCGCTTCGACGCACTCTCACCTGCCCGCATTTCGAAGGGTGCGCCTGCGCAGTGGCTCCACTTCAAATTCTGTGGGCTGAAGGGAAAAAGGGCAAATTTCGTTATCCACCCCCAGGAGGCTCTTATAATTTTTCACCACATTTTTCGATACTAAATTCTATGAAACCGAGCAGCCGCGCCCGATGCTCTCTTCCCCCCCCCCCCTCGACCCCCCACCCCCCTTTCATAAACATCGGCCACCCCTTTTTCAACCCTCAGAGTCTTCGTCTTCTAGCTTCGCCTTCTGAGACTTTCAGCCGCTTCTTTCCCATTTGGGTATCTAAGGAACGTAGCAGGTCGACTCAGGGTAGGTAACTCTTAAAAAAAAAAAAAAAAAGGCCAGAGGCAGACAAACGAAGGGCGACCAGAGACAAGTTTGTCACTTATTTCTTGAGGGAGGGAAAAGACACGAGTACATTTTACCGACAAAATGGATATCCGTCGACGCGTGGTTTAAAAAAAAAAAAAAAAAAATTACAGACCCCTTCGCAATTTTCAAACGATCGCGTAAGAGTCGCAAAGAAAAAGGTTGATCAAGGATTACAAGCTTACGGGAGGGCGAAAGGGAAAAAAAGAAAAAAAAAAAGAACGACGTTAAGTTCGAATCAGATTTCACAGCGACCAGAAGAAAAAAAAGGGACGCAGAACGAAGCGAGACTCGGGGAATCGCGGTTCAGCGAGAAGACTCGAAAATGGCAACGTTCCCGATGCTGGCCGAGTTTTCAGTCTCGGCAAGAACTCCGGAGTGATAAATCCCGCGTGACCCAGGCGACTGGCTTCCCCGCAGCGTTTTGGTCTGGTTACGCTGAGCCAGAGAGCTGACTCCGACCGACTCCGACCGACTCCCACTGCGAAATATTGCCTTGTTTCTACGGACAAGTATATCCCCGAGTAATTTTATGACGTATAACCATTCCCCGTTCCTTTCAAAAATTCTCCTCGAAAAGTAAAAGCCCTCCGGAGCCCCAGTAAGCGCACTCGGATTCGCCACCGGAAGGGACGCATAACGCGTCGCACCTTCGGCTTATCGGTCCCTCGGTTTCGACTGAAGGCGCATCCACGGTAATCGCCCCAATTTATTTTCCGGTACAAGAATGCTACGGATGGAAAAAAAAACTTTTTAAAAATATTTTTCAAATTTTTTTTTGGAAATTTTGTTTCTCACTCGCTGCTTTATACCCCCTGGAGACCCGAGCATCGATCGCTCCCGTGTTCTCGATCTCTCGGATCTGATCATATTTATTTGCGGGTTACTCGCTGGCAAATACTCCGACGAGGGTCCCCTTGACGACGTTGACGACGCTGACGACGTTGGCGACGTTGACGACGTTGACGACGTTGACGACGTTGACGTCGCTGACGTCGCTGAGGTCGTCAACGTCGATTATTATCTTTCCCGAGGACGAAAGAGCATTCACTCTATATCCGTCTCTCTCTCTCTCCGTGTGACGTCGTTGCAGACCCTTTATACCCAGCGCGTGTGTATATATAGATCGCAAAACGCATCGAAGCTCGAAGTAGCTTCGGGCGTGATCGTTTCGCGTGAACTCACCGCCATGTTTATCCTGACTTTGAGTTACGAGACAATAGAGAATCTCTGATGTATTGACGTATCAAAGGTATCGCTCATCTTTGCCAGGAGCTGAATTTACAACAGCAAAAGGAATAAAATTAATTATCAATCGATCATGTCTTTGCGACAACGTCGATTCCTCCGCTATCGAAGGAGCCTCCAGCGCGAAGACTCAAAGGGTTAGAATCGAGATTGCGATGAGAATCTTCGCGCGAAGAAAAACGAACCGAAGATCGTAAAAACTCTTCGATCCCACCATACTTTTTTTGTTTCCCGTAGAAATTATCCAATCGCGAGAAAAAATTTTCTTCCAACGATTTCGAGCCTTCCCTTCGTACTTTGGGATTCTTCCCTAATTAATGCCCATTAATTAAGCCAAATAACTCTCAACCCCTTGAGAGCATCTCTCTCTCTCTCTCTCTCTCTCTCTCTCTCTCTCTCACTCTTCCTCTCTCTTTCTCTCTCATCTTTCGAGCCTCAGCTGCCAACTTTAGTAGTTTAGCGCCACTAGGACTTCGAGAGAGAATCCTTTAATGGAGCAAAGCACTACGTAACACACACGCGCGCGCGCGCACACACACACACATATACTCCTAAAGCTGGGCAATGAGAATCGCAAATATACATATACATATATATTTCTAAATCGCATAATTAAATTTACTTGAACCTCCCCCTCCCCCTTATTCCCCTTATTCCCCGATATTACATAGCGACGCCTTCCTCAAGGATCTACCGATCTCTCAGAGATCAAGCAAGGATCGTCCAAATTTCTCGCGCCTTAATCAAGCAGAACCTCGCGAATCTCAGCAAACTACCGAAGGCCCAAGAATTTCACCGAATAATCGCAATTCACGTGATTCCATAGCGAGCGAGAGAAGGAAGCAAAAAAATATATAGAAAAATCCTCGATATACGCGAACGAATCCGATTTTTGCGTAAAAATAAAAAATTATCTTGATAAAAAAAAAAATAAAGACGAGCAATGATCTAAAGGGTTCAAAGGGTACGCTACCGTCTTGGACAAACCAAATATAATTCTTGTCCCGTATCTACGAAACGCGTTAAAGAATTCGAGGCTTCCCTGCCAAAATTCGCTGCTCCGCTAAGACGCAGGCCTAACGAATGGGATTCGGAGCAGCAGTACCACTGCGGCTATAGTCCATGCAAATTAACTTTATTAGCCCAGGATGGATTAGTATCCCTCCGAGCAACAAGTACATCCCCTCTCAAAACTACAGTAACGTATTCGCCTAATTTATTGAGGAGCACGATACGCGTACATCAGAAGTTAAAGGCAACGCGTGTGTGTATATTGTATATACATATGTATATTGTATATAATCAAACAGTTCATACGTACGACAATAAAAAGAGGCCAACAAGAAAAAACGTTCGCGTTGTTGATTCGCTCGATACATTTTTTTTCATTTCCAGTAAATAGACCCTATGACGTCGTTAAGGGTTCCTTCCATCAGAAACAGGGGGAGAAGAAGAAGAAAAAAAAAAACTTTATAGGCCGAACTCGTGAGAGAAGCGCGAGGGGAGATCGGGAAGAAGAAAATAAGGATCTCTGGCGTATATGTAACAAGTTTTTTTTTTACAGGCACGTTTACCAGTGATATAGTGTCCCATTGTTATAATTCGTGTTTCAAGGTCAGGACGACCGACCTACGAGATAAGGACGAACGGCGCGCGCGACTGTACTTTCGATAATGCACGACCACGTGCATCGAGAAAGACTAATCAACGCAAGCGTGCATAATGCAGTGAAAACTGTGGGAAACCCAGTTTACGTAATAAACAGAATAAAATTGGTGTCTGCAGCCTCAAGGCGGAGAATGCGAAGCTGCAAGTGAGAAATGAAAATTACACTGCAATGCAAAACCGGCCGCGTAAAGGGTAGAATTAAATTAAGACCCGCTGGCACTTACGAGCTGAGTAAACGTGCAACCACCCCCCCCCCTCATCGCTCTTATCCCCCCTCCGACTCCTAGCGTTCGTAACCCAATTAGTCTTAATTATCAAATCGCCTAATTGCCGCGTTTTCGCGAAGACGCGCTCGAATGACAAATTTATAGAAGATTTTCGCGTATCTGGAAGAGTCGACGGGAGGAATGTACAGGGTGGGGAAAAAAAAAAGAAATCGCTCTTGATTCTCCTCGCGAAAGAAATCCTACCTGACGTATTGGACTTTTACTTGGAAATACATTACAAATTATGTAAAATGTTCGAGAATGATTTTTCGAAATTTTTTTTTTCACACAGTCTTTTCGTTCTATCTTCGCGTGTCATCCCCCTTTACGTTTTTACGATTTCCCATGGTTTCTCATCGCTGCCTCCCATTATTTAATCCCTTACGCCATTAGCACGTATCTCATTCCCTGTGCTTTCGTCTTCGTCCTTTTTGCAATCGCTACTCCTTTCGCTCGGCAAACTTCCGACCTTTACCTGCCGAACGAGGAATTAGCTCTGCCGGTGAATTCGGCTAAATCGGCTAAATCGGCTAAATCGGCTAAATCGGCAGACTTATGTGGACTTTGACTAGTTAGCTGAGTTTTACTGGAAAATGAAAAATTCCCATCAGTTTCACTAATCCTGTCTTGGGACGTTCGTCCCTTTACGAGGGTTGCTGTCACAGTTTCTTGAATCAAACAATTTTTTTTTAATTTTATTAATTAACTTATAGAAACGTAAATAATTTTTTTTTCTCTCGCTTCTTTTCATTCCTATCATCCTATGTATATATATATATATGGTACGTTTCATTCTCTGTCTTGCAAATCCCAGGTCAGTGAATAAGTAGTGCGATGAGGTTTAAGTCAGCCGGCGGTCTCCTCGTCCCAGCTAAATCGCCATGAAAACGAATTTCTCCTGAAGCTTTGCTTCTTATTTCGCAATATAGCGCAATTCCCAAGACGATTTTACGAGATTTAGAAAGGAGACCAAACGATTCTACAACTTCGCGGAGCACTCCGTGTTGAAGAGAGACGGAGAGATAAGAGGGAAAAAAAAAAAAAAAGATAAAAACTTTAAATAATCACAATTCTCAAGTAACATATACCCAGCGGCGAGATTATTTCTCGTGGACGGAACCCTCGATAATCAAGTTGCGAAAAGTTGCTCCTTTACGCGCTCAGCTTCGATAGCTCGATCGGCGATAATTCGAGGCGGCACGAATGGTAACGCGATAAGAGTTACGTCAAGATGTGACAAATCCGCTCGAATATTTTCTCAATGAAAAATTTCTCCCGTTATAACGCATCCCCCCCCTCTCGAATTTTACATTACCGCGAAACCGAGTCGTCAGTCATGGCGATTACGGTCACGAGGAGATCAAAAAGTAATAATCCCAAATTCAAATCTCAAATTTATCTCGAGCCACTCCTTTCTTAATTATACCATTTTTTTTTTTTAAACTCAGCCACCGGAGAAACTCCCATCGCTTTGAAGCTCGGCGAGATACGATTCATCAACGTGCGGAGTGGCAACAAAAAAAAAAAAAAATTCGACAGAAAAAAAAAGTGTACCATGGGCTGGCGCAAAATTTACATTTCAAAAATCACTAATTAAACTGCTACGTCAGCGTGAAACATCGAAAACGTCACGGTTCCACGTGAAACTTACGTACAAGGTAAATCACAAGTAAAAAAAATCGCCTACCAGGTTCCTACTAAAAAAAAAAAAACAGTGATCGATCGTCTCGATCGATTTTCAATGAAAAAAAAAAAATCACTGATCACAATACACGCGCAAACCTACACAGCGCGCACAAAAAAAATGTCTACTCACTCACTGAAGTACACAGCTCGTTTTTCAAAATGCCTCCCCTTCCTCCATGCGTTCGACTCGTCAGTTCGTTCGTGCTTCACATACTTCAGTCACGACGTACATATGTATCGGTATAACACACAGAGTGAAATACTCAACAATCACTCGAAATCACGTAATCGATACGATACGATATCTCGATTTATCCCGCAGCGACAAGTAACCGGTTCGGCCTAAAAGAACTTTCGAAGAAAGACGTGGAGAAAGCAGGCATCCCCATCGCGAAATATCCGGCGCGTAGAAAAGAAAACGGAATATAAAAAAAAAAGGCCGATTCACACGCAACCGTCACGCGACGCGCGAAACGCAGGAAATAAAAAAAAAAAGTTCATTTCACATCCCACTCGCGTCACTCACTCAAAATTCCGCAATTTTTCGTTTCCATCGCCGCCCCCTTCCTTCTCCTTTAAAATTACCAGCGAAAGGAAAGAAGAAAAAAAACTATAAAGTCTCGTGCACAATCCCAGCCGGACGTTATCGGGTCTCGATCGGCTGTCGCGTCGACGACGTTTCTTCCCGACTAACTCGGCCGCTTCCCGAGCGCCTTCGGACAGGAGGACGTCATTTCGATTGACAAGGCCTCTCGGCGTCTGGCGAACGGGTTAATTTTTGTGCGCGCGCGAATACGAGCGACCCTCGCGGAAACCGTGCGCGCCGAAGATCGGGCGGTGACTGAATACCATCCCCTATTTCCGTCTCTCTTCTACTAGCCCTCTGCCTCCCTCCCCACCAGCATCCCTTCGCGCAACCCTCGGACACCCTTCGCCGCAGGAGCTACCGTCGGCTCACTCGCACTCGCCCGACTACTCATCCTGACCAGCCTCCCTGGCTCCCTCTCGCTCACCTCCCCCCCGGCCCCCTCGTCCTGTCACTCTCTAACGTGCACGCGCGAACATCCAACGGGCCAACCGGAGTGCCACGCCTACGTCTCTCTCTACGTGTCCCGCGGATGCTGTGCTCTCTCGCATCTTCTCGCCGGATGCAGCCTCCGCGCAGGTTGGCTCTCTCAACCCTGCCGTTTGGACCTTGCGTCGAGTTTCGAGTTACGAAGATGCTCGAGCGATATCATATCTGCCTCACTGACCTAGTCCAACGTTACCCTTCGATTTTCAGGGTCTCAGTCGTTTACTCGATTTTTTTTTTAACAATTTACAGCTTTTTTTCACCGAGTGAGGGTAAAACAAAGTTTATCCTCGCGATTACGACTATGACGTGCGAATTAGGGAAAAATAAAAATTAAATTTCGCCACCCTTCGACGTTGCGTCGAGTTTTAAAAGACGTCAAATAATTACGTCCCTCTCGCGATTCGCAAATCGGCGCAGTCGTTTGTGGGTTGAGCTGTCGACATGCCGACACACCAAAGTGGACCAAACTTTTATTCTTGGGCAGGGAAAAAAAAAATAAAGAGAGAGAGAGAGAGAGAGAGAGAGCTATGCAGAGTATTTTCAATTTCCACGTACGTTCGAATCCTAAATCCTATTTTTTTTCTTTTTTCTTTTCGACATCAACCCGGTCACCGGATACCCAATGCAGTCGTGCTCGCTTTATTACGACGTCGCGACGACGGCGTCGCCGTGAACGTAGACGTGGGAGTCTCGGTGCGCCGTCGAAATGGACGTCGGATGCCACCAGGATCCGTATGTCCCGCCTGGCGGGGAACGTCGCATTCTGGAACGCCGCGAAAACAATGGACAATTAATGCGCGCTATTCGCGGCAACATTCCTCAGTCTCGACTCGACCAGGGTGAAGTTTAACAAAGGCCGTCTGAGAGGGCGGGGGGGGGGGCAGACGAACGGTGGGGGGGATCCACCCTCGCCGTCTGCCTCTTAAATTCTTCAGCTCGATAGAGGAGACAAATTACAGGGTAAAACTGCGATAGAGGATTCAACCCCTATACCAGGCGTTATCAGTAGCACGCGACCACGAAACTCTCTTTTGCCAATTTCGCCAATTTTTCGCGACCTCCTTTAAAAAAAAAAAGGAAAAAAAAAGAAAATCACGACAAAGAACCCATCTCCGCGTATTCCAGGCGTATGATTGGTCGAGCGTAATACAGCCCTCGACTATAGACGTGTACAGGGATCTCTTTCTCTCTCTGTCTTTCTCTCTCTCTCTCTCTCTCTCTCTCTCTCTCTCTCTCTCTCTCTCTCATTCAAGAGAAAATCGTCCCTCCGCGACCTGTCGCTGCTACTGCCTGCTGCTGGTTCTACCGGCGCTGCTAACCCATCCGGATATCGAACTCCGCTGGACACAGTGTGTCCTTTTCGAATCGACGTGAAAAGCCTCTTATCCGTTTGGCACAAATCGGTCGTTCCTCTTCGCTCGGGTATCGCTGCGGAGTTGCGAGAGCGTTTCTGGATTATTGGAGCGCAGCGTAAAGCTCATACCGAGAAACTGGCAAACTAGAAACTAGAAGCTGGAAGCTAGAAGCAGTCCCGGTCCGGTTGCGCCGCTGGCGTCGCCATTCGAGCAAAGTCCGAACTTCGCTACTCAGACGAGACTCTGAGCTCATTCGGACGCGGACGCGCATCCATTACGTGTCAGACATTCGGCGTATCCAACAAATTCAGCCAAGTCCACACGTACCGACGATCCCGACACCACGAACTAAAATCATTCAACGGACCCGCCGAAGCGACGCCGTTATCACGCGCGATCATTGAGCCCCAATCATTCGCGTCCCGTGCTAATTGGCAAAGTTTCAAACGCCAGGATCTTCGCCGATTCGGCAACCTAACGAACAATCCGGCACAATGGGCGCAGCTCCCAGCGAGCGAGTAGCCTCACGGCCAATCTACTCCCGTACAAGTACAACACCCGGTAGCGCAAACTCGTGGCTAAAGGATTACGATAGCTCCTGTACCTGGAGCAAATGGCTAACGAATATACCCTGTGCTGGATAATCCGCGCGCGTTTTCGCTTTGCAAGTAAATAACGTCAGGATGAAAAACTGCTTTACCGACCGAAATTCTTTCCTGCTGTCAAAACGAATCAGCTGTCGAGACGATATATACCGGGTGGACGTTTCCCTGGCTCCCCCCTCGCGTCTACCGCGCGTAACACTAGTGGCCCATATACACCCAAATACACGAGCATCCGGTCCATTCGGCCAACCCAATGGGACATCCGCGCTCCTCTCGCTCCCTCCGAGTATGCAATCCGGAAGAATCGCAGCCTCCTCACTGAAAATATCAGGCTCGTCCCGAACGCCATTGTTGGAAGCTCCACACGTATCGCCAGAGCGCCTACGTGTCTGGCCTTTCAACGAGACACTCTCTTCGTTCCGTCGTCTTCCTTCCGCTTCGACGTTTCTTTTTCTTTTTCTTTTTTCTTTTTTCTTTTTTTCATCCCGCATTCTTTATTTTTTTTTACTTCTCTTCCTCTCTCGCTCTATCCTACTCGCACTGAAGATCCTCCCACCCCCCTGTCCACGCACGAGGAAGCTACAGAAAAATTTCCCGATATCGTGTTATCACTACTTACACCTTTTCTCTCTTGTATTTTGTTGACGTGGAATTTTATCACGCCTCTCATCTCGAGGGTTTGCGCTCGGTTTGATTAATCGCTCTCGACTCTCAATCTCGTATCCCACTGTTCGGATTACTGAGATTTCCGTCACCCCGGCCTCCTCAACCCTTTAGATTCAGCCTAAAATCCGACGGAGCCCGTTTACACGACGTTTCCACTGTCATCCTTTCCCGCCGTCAGTCGCTACGAATCAATTGGTTTTACAGGAATCCCTAGGCCAGACGACTCGACGTCGGTTTCTGTTGCTTCGCGTCACGCGTCTTGACGCCTCAGGATGCCCTCTGGGTAACCTTCGGAGCTTCATTTTCATTTTTCATTATTTTCTCGAACGCAAATTCCACGCGATCTTTCGACACCCCGTATAGCCGAGCCTAACGAAGTTAGGCGATTCTTAGAGGGAAGGAAGGAATTATCGACGGCGGCCATCTTGATGCAACTTAACGCTGCGCCACGTGTTTACCCGAAAGCCGTTATGCAATATGCACGGCGTATGCGCAACCTGCACGTGTATAGATATACGTACGAAATATTCAATTACCTTCGACTCTGTAGTCAAAGTATACCTCGAGTTAAAGTTATTTGGTATGCAGTATATCTGCGGTCGATCACTCACGAGAACTATAGACGAAAGTGTAGCCGATGAGACTATACGATACCTGGGGGTACAGGCGCTGTCAAAATGCATCGACGAAATTTCATCACGGCTGGGAAGCTACGTCACTTCTCACGTGCACTTAGTATAGCAAACGCGTAGCTTTTAGGAAGGTCGCTTAAGCAAACGTCTGTGACGAGTCGGAAAGGAAAAATATAAAAAGTCACTCACCCCAGGATCCTCTTCGACGTGTTGCGTCCGTTCCAGATCTTCTTCTCAGCTTCCCTTATGTACAGTTCACAGCTCCGGTTCGTCCTTCGACACTCGGATATCCGTTCGCGCGACGACTTCTCCGGTCGAACGATTATTTTTTGCATACGCGAATTTTCGGTTTTGCACCACTTGTGTTTACTTGAGGACCGAATCAACAACCGAATTGCCGCGCGAGTTTCCCGACGTGGTTATAGAAATGGACTTGTTGACTGTCGCGCTTTTTTGGAAATGGCAGTGAGGGGTAAATGGGATGAAGAGAGGGTGTGAAGGGAGCTTAAGGCTCCAGGCAGAAAACCTCCGGGAAAAGTTTATAGAGACGTGGAAGAATCGTGAGAAACATGACAATTAACGTAGGACAAACGCAAAGGGTCGGATTAAACAGTCTGGGGTTCAAAGTGCACGCGATCGGGCCCAGCCTCTGCGCACAACTTTGGTCCAGCTGACAGATACCGGAAGTAACAGCGAACGGCTACGACGGAAGGGCGGGAAGGTCGCGAAGGCGATTCCGATACAGGAGATCGACTCTCGGAAGACTAAAGCTCGATGCCGATAAATTCTTTCCCAAAGCTGCCAATATGTCCCAGTACCCCCACTCTTTCGACTACTGACCGACAAGCGCTGCCCTCTCACGACCAATTTTTTAATTACACTAATGCAGCGAGCGTCAACGATGTCCTGGAATTCGGATGCAGACCGATCGGTGCTTGACAATGGTCTCCGGCTTAGGGACCTGTTGACGCTCCCTGTATGTACTTTCTTGACAGAGCTTTTACAAATTCTGCACTTTTCCAGAACTTTCTAGCGGAAGTAGGGTCTACCGAAAAAAAAGAGAAAGTCAAAAAAGTCCAAGGTCTTCCGAGAGTAATACGTTTCAAGGTCTGACAATGCAATTATCAATCTGTCTCAGGTTGCGGCTCCTTGTTATCAGTAATGTTGATACGGTCTGTGAGAACCGTATCGTCGCGTGTTGTATGCTAATCGGAAATGTACTATGCGTGTGGGACGTGTAATCTTCAGTGGGACGCGGGAAATTCAAATCTCAGCGTACAACGTCTGTGCTAAGATCAACGCGAGAGACCGAAGATAGATACGGCAGAGTGAAACATGGATTGTTATCAAAATTGCAAATTACGTAATAAGCCTGCCGGTTTATTTTGACACAATAACGTAAACGGTGAAAAGTAGCCTATTCGACGATAAATAATTGACCGATCGATTAGACTAATTAAATAATTAATTAATCCTTATGAAATTATTACCATACTCCAATGTCTCATCTTTACGTTGCTCTTTCATTAATTAGGAACCTTCGTACTTGAGACACATTGTAGCGCGAGTGACGGGGCTCTCTAACGGGTGTCGTAAAAATTACATGAATTTACTGCACATAAATTTAATGATGCTTTTCCACGAGTTTACTTAAGATCATCGTATCGAAGTCTAAAGGAACTGCAAAGGTCTCTTAATTAAAATCTTAATGCAGATTGCAAGCCGAGCTGCTGCACTGGGTGGAACTTTCTTGCAGCGAATTACCTCATGGCGAATTTTCAATGTAAAGGCTGCAGCTGCAGCCGGTGTCTTCGCTCGAGCGTGACACATATGAAAACAAGGACAGCCTCGTAAATAGCTAAATGAATTGAATATGAATCGATAAATCTTTCGCTTTGTAAATTAATTCCTTCGCCATCCCGTGAATTCGTCAGTATTTAACGATAAATAAATACTACAGAAAAATTTTTCATACAAAATATTACGTCATACGGATTTCTGAAAAAAAAACAAAAAAAACATTATTTTCAACAAATAAAATACGTATTTTATAATTAAGCAGGTAAACTGTGCAACGCGTATACCATACACTTCGTACCATTACTTTCGAACGTAATGTAGCTATAAAGTACAACTTGCTCGTAATCAAGTACAAGATATGGTCCAGATGCTCTCTTAAAGATCCTTCATCCAGGTAACGAGTGTGATGGAAAATGTTTTACGAGCGCGAGACAAAGTTTGGTTCGCTGCTTTTATTACGAGGATGCACAGGAAGATATCGAAATTTTCCATCCCGTTCAATTTACGTGAGTGAAGTAACGTTGGCTCGGCGTTAATATCAATGAATATGGGATGCTTTGAAAAGGCAGATCATCTACTGTTTTTTTACAGGATAAAATTGCCTAGCACATACATCGTACACGGCATGTATTAAATTCTCGTTAATCGGCTGCTCGGACGTGAAAGCGGATAAACGAAAGCTCGTTACGCCTTTGTGTCCATTTTTTTAAGATCCCTTAAATTTCATAATCGCCATACTTTGTAACGAGTATATACTTTTATGTAATGTATCCATATATGTCACCCGTGTCAAAGTTCACTGACGTGACCCAATTGTACCGCGTATCTACATACATTGGTAATAGCTTAAAGGACGTTTCTTTAATCGACATATCATTAGGAATTTTATTCCTCGACGTTACGTACACAGCCTATAGGAATTGCCATATGCTTGATAATAAAATATTTATGATAAGCGCACGATGGCTTTGAAAATATTATTTTCTTCGCCACGTTTGGATGGTTTGTAAATGGAATTACGCTGCTGACGTTGGAAAATTTTTTCTTTTTTTTTTTCAAAATTATTACCATAATTTTTCGTTGACTTGGGTCTTAGAAAAAAAAATTGATAAACTAACCGAAAAGTCGACGTCCACGATGTACTTCAAAGATGGCGCACCTGCTCCTCAATTTTGACCTGGGAATTTCTCGACTTTATCGACGTAGACGCCGAAAAAGTTTAGATGCTTGCAGTTGGGTTATCGGGTTCCACGTCCTGAAAGAATTTTCGAGAAAATGTAGATAACGGTTGGAGGTTCGCGACGCGGCGAAGATGTCGTAGGTACGGGGCTTAAGGCTGCATGAAATATCGGTTAACGGCTTAAGGAATGCATATCGAGCAGTTCTGATTTGGAATTATGTCAGAAGCGATAATGCTAATAGGATTAAAAGATGCATAGGAATTTAATGTGTGTATGCATACGAGCCATTCAAGAGGAAAAGGGGTTTAAAGCAACATAAACAAGTTTACCAAGCGAATGATGTACGTATACCCTCTTATTTCCTAACAATATTTCCTTCCAGTTATCCGCGAGTCAGCGAGAAGCAAAACACAGCCTTTAGTCTTTAGTCTAAATCGTATATATAATTTAGATATAAAGTTTTTGCAGCATCCCGTAAGTTCTTAAGCTCACCGAAATTACAATGGGTTATACGAGGGTCGCCATTTTCCTGACGCTTCACGAAGATTCTTAGCTGGACAAGCGGAAGGAGCGAGGACAAGTTAAAGCGTCACTTTCCACGCATCCTCCGCTTCCGGTATAATCCTTTTCTCCGAGCGGAATCTTATCTTGACGAGCAGGTATAAGCAACGCCGAGAGTTTCTGTATATTCATAATGATAAATAAGGGCGACCTATTTATAAGGGGTTACCTGGGTCAAAGTGCATCGTGTATTCCAACGCAGCGGCGGTGCAGTTTATACAGCGTTGCAACAGTAGCAACATACCAATTAGCCATTTTGCATGGCGACCAGCAGCCAGAGTCGGTATACTCGTTCGCGAAAAACGACCGGCAAAACTTCAGACTCCCTTGGCGTGATAGATGCCGTAATTCATAATACAGAGAATTACTAGGTCAGCCGGGAACACTCACGTTTCGCGACTCACCAATCGCCTGCCTTCGGGATTTATATTACGCACGATACATCCGAAGAAACTGACGGACAGACTTACCCCGATTGTGGATCCTTCGGAGGATTCGTGATGAACTTGCCGATGTTCATTGGACGCGGTGCCCGCTGGGTAATCGACTGGATCGATTCTATCGGAACGTTACGGACGTGACATAACCTCGAACCAAAGCGTGGAGTTTTGCGTAGATGCGTTCGAAAAGTCGATTCTCCATTTCTAGGCGAAAAGAGGTCGTAGACGTTGCATTGAAAACTTTCATTTTTGATTCCATAGGCAGAGTGACAGTTGCCTCCATTTTTCAGGTAAATTTCAAGGCGTGACGTCGCGTCGAAACCTTCGAAACGTCGGCGTCGTGACTGGTCGTGACAGGTCGTGACAAGTCGTCGTCTGCTACAGTCTGCAAAAGTGTCACACGCACCAAGTGGATTTTCTCTGTCGCCTCGAAGTTCCTTTCACGAAATTGAACATGTAAGTGCAGAGGATAAGGCAGAACCTGACGGTTGGTAATGCAACCGCCAGATGGATAATACCGATAGAGTGCGATCTCTCGACGTCCATTCGACGTCCATTCGAGTAATAGACTTTTGCAGCGTAGAATTTAAAAGAGGACTTTTCTCGTGGTTCGTGACTGTGCGGAAATGTCGTCGTAATGACGAGGAGACGTTGACGAGATTTCGGTCCCGAAGTTCACGGTTTAGAAGTTGTGCGTCGGACAGGGACGCTTTGTTCTCCTGTCACGCCGTAGACGTTAAACAGGTCAAAGATTCGAGTTGGCCCGAAGTCGGTAAAGTTAACTGCGCGAGGGAGTCTCCGGGAACCCATGTGAATGGGACTGCAAGTGCATAGAAATTCTTCGAGAATGGCTGAGCTTACATGACAAGTATGGAGAAGCAGGATACTAATTACTATTCACCTCTTGTACTTCGAGCTACTTTTTTTCATAGCAAGACGTGTTTTCAGACCAGCTTTTACAATTCATTGGTTTTATCAACGAACGGAATTGACGGTAAGACTGTAATCTTGTGTTTCTCATTAAAAAAAAAAAAAAAAACAGAGTAAACCGAGACCGAGACTATTTTTCATTAATTCTTTTTTGCATCAACGACCACGCAACTGATCTTTACAATTTCACCGTAATAATTTCTCAGTCTCCGTTCACGACTGTAAAAAGTGTTCTATGTGTACGAATTACCACGTCTTAGAAAATCTCTCCGATTTGAATATTTATAAGATTGTTTTTTCTCGGTCTCTCGTCCGTAACATTGAATTAACATATTTAGCAAGAGACGTCCGATACAACGTCAAAATCCGTTAGCCATTGTTTTCTCCGTTCTGTGAATTCTTAATATAATTCCCTCTAGTAAATTACAGTCGTTAACGATTATCAGCTTCAATACTGATCAGGGATTCACCTTCATATCTATACAGTGAAAGTGCTTCGCAATCACTTTCTTCGAGTGTGTTGGATCACCGCTTCATTTAATATTCCGCGAATAAAGATTTCGGTAACAGTCGAGCCTTCGTCGAAGTACACTTCACTTTATGGGTTGCTGACTTGGTAATTATCAGTGAAGTACCTCGCGATTTAGTCGTCCGTAACAAAGATACCAGAATACATTATCTCTTTCCTCCTTAGGCCTCCAGCCAATCTTAATGAGAAGAAACGTTACAAGAAAAGTGAGAGCTTCGAGAAAGGATGCTCCGTCTTTCTCTATAACTAAATAAATTGGCTGAACGGGTCTGCAAATAAGTAGACAGATACTCGTTGCATCGTCCTGAAAGGATCCTCCCTCCTGTTTCCGCGAGGCAATATATTTGCAAATCAAATGAGCAAAAGCCGTCCGAGAGAAGCGACGAACATAAATGCATAGGTAGAATATTTTAAGTGAAAAATTCTAGCGGATTGAATAAACGGCAAAGGACATTTTTTTTTAGGGTCCACTCGAAGGATTCCTTAAATCCACAAACGTTGATATTGGATTTTTCAAAATAAAAAAGGTAACAATGTACCTCTTAATTAAAATGAATTTCTTTTCCTCTTGTACCGTTACGTTTCTTATTCCCTTAGCAGGGCATCCAACCCTCCGAGAAGAATCATTTTTGCAGCGCTTTGATGTCGAGCATGTTAAGAGCGACAGTTTTCATGCGTAAGTTATTCGTTGGGAAAAGGGTCGCTTTCCTTTTTTTTTAGTGCTCTTTTATCTGACCACGCAAACCGGAGCCACGATTCTAACATCGACGTAGCCATTTTTCTCAGCCTTTATGTACTGCATTTAGTTGTTATTATAGGCACTGGCGCGTGTGCTTTATGAATTATGGATTATCGTGAAATAGTACCCGGATAGCTCGCGCTACCCGCGATAGCTCAAGGATACAGGACATCGTGGTACATTAATTTTAGATCGAGGTGACTCTCTCGTATGTAAAATCATAAGAAAGATGGGACCCGGAACGGAAACTAAATGTTCGATAACAACTATGTCAAAGGTGAAGAATAATGCAACGATTCCGAAACGGAGGTACGATCGTCACGTGGCAGCCATTTATCCTTTCCTATATATAACAGTTAAATTGTCTTCGAGTAAAAAGTTTTCCACGTAGCCACGTCCCGTCGTCCATATCCAAACACTTGGCGTGTAAGATAACATCGCGTAGCGTAAGAAAAGGAGCTAAGGGAATAAGGTATGGAAAAAAAATAAATAAACAATGCCGTATAATATCTGCCTGGCAATATGCGGGAGTGCGCGTAATATAAAGCAGACCCGTATTTGCGCGATAAAGAAAAAATAAAAAAATAATAATAATAATAATAAAGCAAATAATAACAAAGAACAAATCTAATATTTCCATCCGAAACATTTTCGCAATAAACCTGCGACGACAAATCAACTACGGTCTGTATAACTGTAAATGGATGGTTGGAGCTTTTTATAAAATATAGCTAATTCTTTGGAGCCAACTCGCGATTCTCTCTATTCCATTAAATTACGAGGGCCGAGAGCAAAGGGCCTAAGCCGTGAAATACCCTTCGCTACGAGGGGTCGCTTGATGTATATCGTAGACGCGTTACGTATTCCTCTTCCCCCGTTACTGCGATAACGAGAAGCAGCCAAGGAAACGAGTTTCGAGGAGTCGAATTCGAGCGCCGCTCTTCCCGCTGGATAAAAAGCGGAAATCAACGAAACGAAGAACTCTGCCGATTACGAGGAAAAGGAGCGAAGCCGATAGAAGCCTGGAACAGATGTTTCCTTCTTTTTCTAGGTTAGGCTGCCAGGAATTTTTCTTTCCCCTTTTTTTTTTTTCCACCTCTTCGCTCACTCGCTCTTCTCTCGCCCTTCAACTTCTTGACGTTTGCCTGGAAAATTTTGGCCTATCGCTTTAATACTTGCTTCGGACAGATTTTAGATAATATAACGGCCCGACGAGCTTACGTCTCTAATCCACGCTTACAACTATAAGCTCGCTTGAACTTCCAGATACTGGGAAGTGCGCCACTTCCAATGTGTAGTTTCGAGTCACAGAGGATAAGTTAACTAAATTCAACTTGCTAACTGTCCTCGTGTATTCCTGCCTAAATAACGAGAGGAACTTTAATCGACTTTAATAGCTCTGGAGCAGTTTTTAAAAAGTTAACAAAAATTCTAATCTTGCGATATTCCCATTTTAAATATAACAGGACCGACGCAATGTTTCTGTGTACCGTAGATATATTTATCGCTATCAATTTACTCGATCTTAATGCGAGAAGTCAACGTTGTTAACCGAACGAAAAAGTTTATACAGAACTTTGAACTTTAATATCGTTAAATTTATCCTGTCGCTTGTCTTAACTGTTGAGCTTTTTTTGTCACTGGAATATACGGAACTTACTCGATATCTTTGAAGTACAATATTAAAAACAAATATCTATCATTTAGTGTTAACTTACCGGCGATGCTGAAATCCACTGTTGCTCCAGTACCGACAGTTGTGATTCACAAATTTGCCACAGGACGGCAGCACCTGCCGGCCGCCGGCGGCCACAGTTACCGATAAAGGGTGACGACTCTTGGTTTATTATAAAAAAGTACGCCGGCTCGAACTCTATTCTTTTCTCAGCTGATTCATTGGATATGTTCGGCATGTGCGGCGTTTCTTCTTATCTCTTATCACCTTGACCACTGCAGTCCTTACTCGCTCTCTTTTCTCTCTCTCTCTCTCTCTGAATTTTCCCTATTTTTTCGACCGGGCTATACCCTCTTCGCAATAATACTTTGATATAACTGTCAATTCCATAGCAAATACCCCAAGACTGTTTGATCAGTGATAAATCTTGGGTTTCTGATGACATCCCGCCACTTCGCTCTCTAGAGAAGCGACGCCATCCATCTGCGTTTACTTGTGCTCCTACGCTTGGAATCATCTGGCAACTTCTAATCACTCTCCGTGGCGATAAGAGATCAAGAAGGGATCATCCCCCCATTGTGGATTCTCAAGATCAGGAGCAACGAGCTTAGACGATTAGAAAACACGAGAGTCTTTCGTAGTGACGGTTTGAAATTTTAGCTATCTCAAATTGTTCGCATACACAGCGACTGTAAATAATGTTTGATGCATGAGTGAAAATGGCAGCTTTCAGGGAGTGTTGACTCTTTGAAATTCCTCTAGAGATGCAGCGATCGTTCAGAGCCGCACAGCAACGCACAGCAATTCAGCCACACAAATCACTCTTTTCCCGTTACGGGCAACGATTCGAGCTCTGCTCTCCGCCGACTCTGTTTGCTCTATATTTTTCTCCCGCTCTGTCTGCTGGAAACGAATGAAGCATGGCTGGCATCGTGCTATTTTCAAATGAAGAATGATTACCGTCCGTTGCTACGTGGGCTTATACCAGCCCTACCACCCCTTACCACCCCTTACCACCCCCAGCCTTCCCTTCCTTCCTCGCTGGATTCACCTACAGTCCTTACTCATCCAATCTCGGATGAACTTTAAGAAAAAAAAACTTGGTCACTGTTTTCATCAAATGCGAAATCGTAAAATTCTACTTGGAAACTATTATACCTCATTTCTTTTCAATCTTGTGAATCTTCCATTTTGATGTTAAAATCAAAATTTCCAAATGTCTCCGAATCGTTGTAACAAGTAGGCTCGGTAGGAAGCAGATAATTTATAATTACAAATAGAATTTTTCCAGGACCCGTTTTTTTTGTGAATTATTATAGAAATTCAATTCGTGCGATAACCCTTTCATATTTAAGGGCCGCATCCTTACCGAGATAAGAAACTATTTATCGTATAGAAAAATTCATTTTGAATTACGCGTACCCTTATGGCTTATTATTTCCAGGGCAAATTTATCCGGATCAAATAATTATTGCCCGGTCCCCATTCTTCTCTTGTTGTCAAACTTTGTCCAGATTACCCCATCCCCAAGGACTTTATAATAATCTAAATCGAATCCCCCTTTAATCCTCTCAAATTTATTACGGCATCCTTCGATTCCTCCTGCATTATCAAAATCACAAAACTTATTTTTCAAAAAAATAAAATCACCAAACACCTAAAGGACGCGGAATCGATACTCGAAATTACTCAAAGTTATCATACAAAAGCACAACGACGTTACCGATCATTTATTGCCTACGACATTTTCCAAGTGACGCTGCCGTTTTAACCCGCAACCGATAAAGTTCGAGGCGCAACCGGAAACTATAATATCTACATCTGACACCAGTGATCTTTTAACTTTTCCGGTCGTTGACCCCGAGACCATCCCGAGAGGTCATAGCAGGTAGAAGATCATGGACCAAGACGACTAGTCCTCGGAACTTCAACAATTTTCCCTTAGCTACCCGCCTCCGTTTTCTAGACCCAAGAGAAATGCACTTTCTCTCACGATCCTTCGAGGTTCACCTATACGGCTCGCATTTTTCTACTTCGATATGTAAAACTGATAGAGACCCTTACGGAGCCGGAAACTCACGTGTGGCCTTCAGGACAGAATATTAACAGAGATTTCAATTTTACGATGGGCCCTATATATGTATATATAGAGGAATATATGATGACTCATAAAACCCAACTCTGAGCTTGAATTTGAATTGAATACCGTTGGGTTGGCAGTACCGTTTTAATGGTGGTTTCAGGGTTTACGTTATAGCACCTATAGCTTCTTATACAGACTTTATACTATATACCTATATAACCGTAAATAGCAAAGTATTCAGGATAAGAAGTCCTGAATAGGAGGAATTTTATTCTCACCGGTCCAGCCGAAATCCGTCTTGTTTCCAAACTTTTTATCTTATCTCCCTATCAGCTACACCCTTTCACATGGATCCTAACGTAATAGCATTACAGATTATCCGGTTAAAGGTCAACCCTATAGAGCCTCTACTCATCTCTGAAAATTTGCCAATTACAAATTTTACCTTCTGATCGATAATTTTCATCTGATAATTGATTACGTTGTAGTTGTTAGTTCGATCATTTTTATTATGGAGGCGTAAGATTGTACCTTGGTTATGTATATCTGTATCGTGTATTCTCGATTCTCTTTGAAAGACGATAAAATAAATATTTAGTTATGCGAATGGCAATTCGTGCGAATCTAGGCTGCTTCGATTTAATGGCGGGATCGTTTTTTGCAGAAGGCAAAACAGCCGCGACGTTTTGGAAAAATGGTTTGTAATTAAATTTCCAAAAATTTGCAGCGCATTACTTTGGCAGTATTTCAAAGCAAGAAAAATCTCTGGGCTGCTGCTCGTGACTGAAAATTATAACCGACGATTAATAAACCTTAGTAACTCATGAGGGTGTGGAAGACCTAAGTACTAATTGCTCAATTATTTCAAGGTCATTTAAGCTTAATCACCAATATCCTTTCGAATCGATGATCAATAAATTCTTCGCATCCTTCTCATAGGGATAATGCTCAAGAATACATCTAAAATGACAAAAGCTTCAATATACATTTATAGTCACTGTGATAAAGTATATTAATTGATGATGATTCTTGATTAAAGCTAATTATAATTTGGTTTTCTTAAAAAGTCACGAGTGTTTATTTACAGTTTTAAGCTAAAAACAATTTTTTTTTGTGCAAGGGGACATTTCTTTTTATTCGACACTTTTAAAATTGTGTTGTGTAATCGAAACTAGGTGACGCGCACAAATTACGTATTATCATACGAGCGTCAAAGTCAGATCCCTGTACTGTTTAATGGCGCCAAGAGTAAATGGGAATTGTTATGTCATAAATTAATGTCAGAATTGAGAAAGGATGAAATGACTAATCGATTCTAACTGTAAAATATCACATTGGATTTTATTATTTTGAAATATTTGGGGACATTCTGGCATTCGTATATTCTATACAGATTAATGTTAATCAAGTTTTATTTATAACCTCGTGATTCTTATTACTTATAACATTTTGTTCACCACTGCTACGTGCAAGCATTGCAGCTGACTTGTCCATTTGTCTAGTGCATTGTAACGCGCGGCACAAAGCGACTTTTTATCCAATTCAAGCACTTGGTTAACCTGTATTCAAAAAAAAAGAAAATAATAAGGTATATAAAATCTTAATTCTTTCTATATGTATCTCTCATGAAAGCCTTTCAATCTTACCTGATCTATACGTCCACGAATGGTACTGTCTAAAATACAAGACACCAAAAGGCTTTCGACTTCGGAGGCGTCGATGTTCAATTCTTTACTTATGAACGGGATGTGAATTCTCGTATACGGCTTTATTAGCTTAATCAGTACCTACGAGTGCCGAATAAAGTTAAGTTGTTTGAATAATTGATTCTCATGCGATTCAATGCTAAGGAATACCAGTGTAAACGATATAACAGTCGAATACCTGAGTTCGTATATTACGTAAAAGGTCCTCGATGTGTTCTCTGATGAATGGATCATCCATTATGTTGTTTCTATTTTGCTTCAAAATTGATTCGAACTGGTTGATATCATTATTTTGATAACTAACCACTAAATTTGTCATTGCTAGGATTTCTGGATCGTTCTTGTATGGTTTTGCCTCTTGAGAGTCAAATGGATTTATACCAGACTTCATTAACCTGAACAAATTATTTATATTTAATATTAAATGCGAGACATTATTGTACATAATTAATCTTACGATTATAAATAATTAATTATTTATATGTCATGTAATACAGATTATTCTTACATGTTTGCCAGCACTAGGTATTTTAAACATGTGGTACGTCTTGGCGATCCAGATTCATCATAATTTTTAAAGGCTTCAAAAAAGTCAGTGTGCGCTCTCTCAAATTCCCCTTCCCTTAAGTGCATCTTTCCTCCGCACTCTGTCAGAGAAAGTGTCATATAATTACTATTTTCCAGCACACTTTATTAATTACCATAATTATTCTGACTACTATTATAAGGTATATTGAGGGAAAATAAAAGCCCAATTATTTGTATAAGTAGTTCCACTTGCTAAAGTGCTGTTGCAATAATTACCTCTGATAACTCCCATAATAAGAGGGTGAGGAATGGCACTCTTAATGTGAAGGCTTTGCTCGTAGAGTGTTTTCAATTTTTTGTTATTTTTTTGAGCGGTATACATCTGAATTTCGAGCGCATAGATTTCCAACAATTGAGTGCCTTTCTTCAAGTCATCCTCGCCATCGTCGGTCTAAAATATAATAATTTTTTATATAATTATCTAATAAAGAATGCTATATACTTTACATCTATATACCTGACAACTTTGATGAAGCTGCTTCAGTATTTTTGCCAATTTATTAAAATCAGATCGATCAAAATACAATTTTCCAAGTTTTGTGTTGGTCTTAAACCACAACCTGTCGTTTTTTGCGTCTTTTAAAGCATCCAACGTAGTCTCATAAAAGTCTTGTAAAAGTTCCATCTAAAAACATATGACTATTATATATATTTATGGCTATTTATTTTCAATATATTATAGATTATTTAATACACAAGCTGTTACTGACATTTTTTGATGTGCTGATGTAATCCAGGATAGAATTAATGGACTTTTCAGAGTGATTCCTCGTGACAGCGCTTTTGATGTACGTTAACAACTGTTTATACCTTGTCATCATTTCTTTATAATTTGACTACAAAAACAAGGTATATTATTGTTGTATCTATATCCTGCTATTTTATATGAATAACGTACCAGTTTGAAATTGATTTTGATCATTTGTTTAAGAGCTTTGAATCCCCATTCTCCTTTATCACCTCCTTCCAAATCCAAAACTTTCTGAAAACTCTGCAATGCTGCTTTTGGATCATCTTCCTTCAATGCTTTACTATTATAGTATTGATTTTCTAAATCCACATCTGGTTCTGAATTTGAATCTTCGGAGTATTCCTAAAATAACAGTCACGTAAAACTTAAATTTGTGCTAACCAAAAATAGATTATACTTACACCCGCCTCTTAACTTTTACCAACAATTAAATATATCACAACTCATACACATAACCTAACTCAAAGGTAATTCTTCCTTAAAAAAACATAGTATCATCGAAATATTCAAATACTGAATAAAAATTGATTCTATCCAAGTAATTTCATTATTTACAACACATACAATTCTCACATTCTTAAATGACACAAGATATATGATCTGCACTATTTATAAATACTTTGCCTCTTAAATCACAGGACCTAACCTATGAGAAAACCGGGCTTCGAAGTAAGTATTAATATTTTGTACTAGGAAAGTAACAAAAACTTACCAGTCCATAGTCTTCTTCTTCTTCGCACATGAAGTCATCTTCACCATCCGACATTGTGCGAGTCGAGCAAATAATCTACAAGAGGAATATTCTCACGATCTCGATGACAGCCAGAAACTTAATCCCGTTCAAAATTCACATTCAAGGAATGTAATGCAAAATGCTAAGCATTGCCTCCATAACACAGTGTAGTTCAGAAACTGCTAGCTGGATACCAGCCTGACATTATGGTGTAATCCATAGTGAACCACGTTTACGGTTTCTAAATTTCATTGGTCAATGACGCAAAAGAGTGAATGCAATTGGTTGAAATTTAGTAACCACATCGTAGTTGATATTTATGGAATATACACTTAAAATTACTTTCGGCTAATTTTTAATACATATTTAAAATCTCGTAGCCTACAATAGAAGATTTTCCAAGTGTTATTTATCTTGGGAAACTTTGGGTGGTTATCTGGGTAAGGAGTTTAATAAAGTTGATATGTTTTCAGCAGACTATGCGCAATAACAACGTGAAGAACACATAACGCATGACAGTCTATTGGAGATTCGACACAAGAGGTAAAAGCGGGCCGGCCCATTCGTCCATCCACCTCCGCTGAGTGCTGTTCCTGCTGATACGATTCGATCACGAAAAATCTTTATCAGTGTGCTGATAATTGGAACCACGTTACATTTCGTGTTATCTAAGAAGAAAATTTGGAGGACATAATACGAACGATTCTGATCTTCATAAATATTTGACATTATTTCTTTATGGTATAAATCTCCACGCGCATCTGACAGCTTCCAACTATCCCAGTGTGTACTTCCTTTCCCTTTCCTTTCTTCCTTTCGTTTAAGATCTTCTGCAACAAGAGACTAACAGCACACTGGACTGGTTACTGGGCTTCACTGATCAGCAGTCCTCTATTGCCTTTGGGAAAAGAACACTTCATAGGAGTTACAGGTCTTTCGGAGTGAAGGAAACTAGTTAATAGTTGCAGATGACAGAATGGTACGAAGAAATAAATGTGCTATTATGATTAAGTTAATTTCTGTAGATTTGCTTTTGTATGTTTATAGCTATTAAAATTTCTTTGTACGATGTGTTAAAATTTTGATATTTAGTTTTTGTCGTGCACATTATGAACATGTCTTATCTAAAACAATTCTCTTATTTCAGATGAGGTGACGTTCGTTCCTGCCATGCGAAACAGGTCGATCGGTTTTATTTTCGCGTCACTACTGGTTTGGGCAATTGTGACGTACTTTCTCTTTCTGGATCGACCCATTGGCAAGGAACAGAACAAGGTAAAGAGAACCTCAATAGCTAAGATAGCGGTAGTAACATTTTGGATGTCAGAATGAAGAATCACGTTCGATAGTATAACATATTTTTTTTTCTCTATTATTCGTAGCATAAACTCTCAAATCAGATTAATCAATTAGCGGAGCGAATAAGACAGCAGATTGCTAATAATCAGGAGCTGCTCCATGACCTACAGGAAACTCTTCAGCAAAAGAGTAAGTATATTGTTCACATATGCTAGGAAAAAGGACAGTCTTGGACTCTTTTATTTTATTCTAGAACAAGAGGAAGTGCGAGCCGCACCACCGCTGCAAGAAACCAACAATGACCCTAAGAGAAATGAAATTCAGGAAGAGGAACGGAACCAAAATCAAAATGAAAATGGGCGTTATGTACTCCAAAGTTCTTCTAACTCGAATCACATCCCGTTATCACCGGTAAAAATATATTTATATAATTTTATACGTTTTTGGAATTGTTTATTCAGTGCTAATTCATAACGCAGCTGAACCTACACGATAAGGCGGCGAGGAAGACATTGAAGGACGGTTCCCCGATAATCGCTGTCCTCGTTTTCTCGTGCAATAGAATAACCGTCCAAAGATGTCTCGATCAACTGATAGGACTCAGGCCGAGTGCCGAACAGTTTCCTATAATCGTATCCCAAGACTGCGAGCATGAGCAAACCGCAGAAGTCATACGTGGATACGGAGACCAAGTGACGCACATAAAAGTAACAAAGTTTCTAACGCGATATAAAAACCACAAATAATTCTTACGATACTCAGAAAATATCTTTAAAATTATAGCAACCCGATCAATCGGACATTGAAGTTCCACCAAAAGAAAAGAAATTTAAGGGATACTTCAAAATTGCTCGCCATTATGGATGGGCTTTGAATCAAGTATTTCTGGAATTTGAATTCGACACAGCAATTGTTGTAGAAGGTAGAAAACAATAGCATTGTCTATCAAAAATTACTGAACTCCAGAGGACTGAAATTATCATTTACATTATTTTTTTTTCAGATGATTTAGACGTAGCACCAGACTTTTTCGAGTACTTCCTAGGTACCTATCCTCTACTGGTACAAGATCAATCACTCTGGTGTGTCTCGGCCTGGAACGATAATGGAAAATCTGGTCTAGTCGATGAACACGGTTCTGATCTACTTTATCGCACGGATTTCTTTCCTGGGTTAGGATGGATGCTCACCCGACAATTGTGGCTAGAGTTAGGACCCAAGTGGCCCAAATCGTAAGGACTATAAGTTAAATTTTTAAGTGTAGGAATCTAATGCTTCATCGCACTCATATATTTTTCAGTTACTGGGACGATTGGATACGACAACCGGAACAACGCAAGGATAGGGCTTGTATCAGACCGGAATTATCCAGAACGCGGACCTTCGGAAAGATCGGAGTTAGCAAGTATGTCATTGTAGAATATTTTGCATGTAAAAAGAAATTAAAAATTTTGATAACGCTAACGTTACATTTTCTTTTTCTTAATTTCAGTGGTCTTTTCTTCGACAAGCATTTAAAGTATATCAAGCTGAACGATCAATTTGTGCCTTTCACCAAGATGAATTTAACTTACTTGTTAAAAGTGAGTCTGTCAGTATTTACGTATTTTTGAATTAACCAAACTGTTAACACTATTTCTTATCTTTAGAATAACTATGACAGCGCCTTTGAGCGCGAAGTATACCAATCGACAGTGGTTGATTACACGGAGTTGAAGAGTGGCAGTATTGTCACAAAAGGTCCGGTAAGGATAATCTATCACACGCGTCAAGATTACAAGCATACTGCCAAGATGCTGGGGCTCATGGATGACTTCAGGGTGAGTTTATCAAATTGGCAACTATTAAGTAATAATTCTTAGAGTATTAAACAATCGTGTCTTTGCAGAGCGGCGTGCAGAGAACTGGTTATCGAGGAGTAGTCACCTTTTTCTATAATGGACGACGAGTTCATCTGGCACCAAGCGCTACCTGGAAAGGCTACGACAAAACCTGGAGCTAACACTTGCTACGACATTATAGCAGAGACCTCTAAAAATTTCGTGCAGGAGCCACCAGTCGCTCGGAACTTGTTACAGCGGAGCAAGAAGTTCGAGGATGATACTGGAGGCATTCAAAAGAACGTAAACTACGTAAATAAATATTAACCACCAGCAAGGACCTGGTGAATTACCAACGAAGCGCCGTGTGCCTGGAAACGCGTAACCACTGTTTTATTTTGCATTTGTATATATATTATATATAACTAGTTCAGAGGACTTATAAGGAGGCGACGTGTTTCAGAGGGACACCCGTTTACGTTTCTTATGCATTCGCGACGATCGAATCGCCGAAACTTCGATGATTTCAGCTATTTCAAAAAAAAAGAGAGAAAATGAAAAAAAAAATAAAGTGTTTTGACGGTATCCGGCAAGAAGTTTCTTTAACACTGACCGTGACATTTATATGAGATTATTTAAAGAATGGAGGAATGGCAGTGAAAGGAAAGGTGCGTCGGTTGTCGTTTACTAAATGATAGAAGTATTTTGGCCAGTCGTCTTGCCAAATTTCCGTTAGGCAAAGACTTAGACAAACTATTAGATAAGAACCGGTCGGATATTACATATTGTAAAATTACAGTTAATAAATTATTGATACAAAATTTCCATGAACAATTTTTATTCCTACTAATTAATGGAGTGCCTCCTAATTCTAATGAAAAATAATATACGCGCTGGATCAATCTGATACATCTCGTTCATTTTTATTAACGATTCATATTTCTACGACCCGCCGACAGTTTATCCTTTCAGATCGGATCGCATCGAATGCTGTACTCAGAAGAGCGACCGATCGTCCGATCACAATTTTATCGCAAGATAAAGTAATAAACTGGGCTTTACCAATTGACTGATGAACAGTTGCTTAGACCTGGAATATTCCACGAGTACCGTATTTAGGTTGAACAGGTTCTGGCACCGGAGCAGGTGTATCTGGATAATGAGGTTTCGGTTCTGGCTCAGGCTTTGGTCTTTTTGAATCGTGAACTTTCACCTCAGTAAAGTACCCAAACGATGGTCTAGGTAAGTTCATTTCATCGAGCATGCACTTGTCGAAGACAGATTGAGTCCTTCGGCAGCTAAGTAACAATAAATATACCAATGCTATGAATTAGGAAGTTTTTACTTAATATAGAATATTCTATTGTAAACGAAACATACACACTGTAGTTGTAGGAGCCACTGGACTTATCGATGCAGGTAGCGTACTGATTAAATTCTTGAAGACAGAGTTTCTTCACATTACGAAAGAACTCCAATGAACAAGCAGTTACAGCTTTTCCCTCATTTATACATTTTCGTGGATCTCGCAACTCACTTTTGCATAATAGATATTCCTGCAAAAATAATAAAATCATGAATAATGTCCCAATGACATATTACTCAACGTTAAAGATTTAATTGTAAAAAAAAAAACGAAAAGTGTACCGAGAATCAGGTTACGTTCGTACTGTAACCTTAAGTTGGTGTTACGTAACGGCTTGATATATTCACATAAATGAGATGTTATAACGTGCAGGCAGAACAACTAAGATGGAAAGGATTTTTAAAGGGGCATTTAAATGAATAAATTATTCCTAAAGAATGTTGCACGATCCCTCATAGAGACTTACGTTATTCTGATGTTCGCAGTACTTCCCCAAGTGGTTAGCTCCTGCCATCAATAAACTCGTGCCGAGATTTACTTCCTCGACAGTTAATTCTTCCTCCGTAGGAAGTACATGATCGAAGGTTGCCATTTCCAAAAGGATTTATTAAAGAATTTATGTAAAACGTCAACTAAGGGACAGCAGAAGACACTGTGCTGTCCATTAACCGAGACACAAACGTCTCGCGGCCATATGCCGTGCGCCACCAAGAGATCCCGCTCTAGTCGCGCGCAATAAATTCCAGAGGGATTTCAAATAGTTTAACTCTTTAAAAATCACTTAAAAATATTACCATTTCGTTCCTGAATTTTCTAGCGTTTTATTCCATTAAGACGATACCTCGGTTAGATGAAGACGTATAGAAAAAAAGGCTGAAAGAAAGGAGACATATTCTTGATCAAAGAAAAAACTTATGTATAGAAATAACTTTGCCTGAACGAAAATTGTATTTAATCGTTTTTATATATAATTATATTTAAACGGAGATTTTTCAAAAATTATACAATTATACAGAGTACAGGGGATGGAGGGGCACAAGGTGGATAAGAAGTCTGACGAGTGACTATCGCCGGCTATCGGTTGTTCATCCTCATTTTTATTCTTAAGTTTTTCTATCTCAGCTCTTCTATAAAGATGCGGTTCTTCCAGTTGCCAACGAGATATTCTCAATAATCCAAACGTAAAAGGGCAAACCTCCAAAGTCTCTACCTGAAGATTTATAGGATGTCCTTTAGCTTCTCCTGGAACGATTCTCGGCTCTCAGCTGTTGTATTGAGATCATTACGCATCTCATCCTCATCTTCGTCGAATCCAATTTTATTTTTATTCTTAAGTTGGCCAACGTGCTTCAAATATTCCAGGGCAATTTTAAACCTGTTGATATTCGCTGGGATTTGCAATAAATTCATAGGCACCCGTTTCCCATAACGACTTCCCATGAAGAAGCGATCCCCCCTTGAAGAAAGTTCCACCGCCTTCGACATGAATTTTGTGTCTCCCTCGTTGGTATCGCCTCGCCCGTAGCTGCTGCCGGACCACAAGAGAGATTCTGCGAAAGATCATACAAAATCATAAGGAGTCAATTCGAAGATCTTCGTCCAGGAGAATTTTCGACTCCAGTCTAAGGATACTCACGGCCTTCAGATTCCTGACGTTTCCCATAACGGCTCTGGGTATAGAAACTCCTTTGGCAGACGACGATGGAGACCAGAGCAAACCCTAACCACAACCACGTTAACCATCTTAGAAGATCACCGCTGCCCGTGGAGAAGGAGTTCCCTGTCGACAGGAACCTGGAGTTCATCATCCGTCACTCTATAACAGACCCAGAACGATCAAACTTCTTTAAGGTACCTCCATGCCGCGCCTATGTATTAAATATATTTTACATAGCTAACTAAATAATCCTAAAGATTTCATATATTTATACTAATTATAAATGCTGGCTCCTATCACGTAATTTCTTTTTCTTTTGTCAGATTAACAATTCCGTTCCGTATTGACCAAAGTGCGTCTAACAATTAGCCCAACACCGACTGATAAGAATAAATCTGCTTCGTTCTAACGCAGAAACTCTAATGGTTTCCATCAGAAACAAACGCCAAGGCAGAGCAGAAAATACTGTGCTGCGTTTTAGCCCGAAGCGTCCTTATATACTCGGTTTGGAGGGTCTGGTGCGCGTTTACTCGACCCACCCACAGGATACATCATCCTCCTTACCCTTTCTCGTTTCCCCTCCGAAGCTCATTCATGTCCTGCGAAGAGCCACCACGAGAGCAACGGGCAGCAGAAGGAAGTAGCTCGCCAGGAACAACAATCAGGACGGTCGCAATAGACACTCGATGATCGCAGACCAAAGGCAAATCGTGAAGAAATAATTTTATTCCTGTTTCCTGGTCACTGGGTACTTTGACGCGACGCAGCTTACCAAACCGTAAAAGACGCCGATGAAATTCTCTCTGTTAAAAATATATAAATTTGTACAATCTTAAAGAGACAGATCGTCTCCTCGTTTCTGTCGTCAAATCAAACCAAGTGAAAAGGAGATTCGACGTCCAGCCAATAGTTACTTTTTGAAGAAATTAACGATAAAAGCCTCCTTGACGAATGAAAGATGTTACCAGGGAGACAGTCGTCGCGTTCATGCAGGACCTGTCGTCTGCTGTTAGTGGGAATCCAGGCTGGGCTTTCTTGGACATTTTCGTGTCAGATCTCATTTATGTCAGTGGTTAATCTTAGTTGGAAAGCAACAAGATGTAATCCTTCTGAAATCACCATAAAATTAGACAGAACATTAAATTGCCATGTAACAAATTCGCTTTTATCTTTTCTCTCTCTTCTCTTAATAATCCTCATTTCTTGCTCATGTGTCTGCCTTGTTTAGCAAAAGGTCACGATATACTTATTTCTATGTATCCATGCATGTGCATGTATGTTTGCTACCTAAGAGATGCCTAAAGCCATTTAATACCCACGATAATTGAGGATAATGAAGAGTTGCCAAAAACATGAACGTCCAATCCAAGCGCAGAATTTTTCGAGGTCGAAATACATTTGACGAAGGTTGTTCCTGAGAAATTTTTCTGCCGAATTCATCCTCTATACGAAGATTATTTTGGAGTTTCTGTAACAATTGAATTTGCCTGAAATAGCTGTACGATTCTCGTAAGATTTTCGAATAAAACATTAGATTCTTGTAAAGTGATACCTACTCCTGCAAAGCAGCAGAACGACGAGGACGAGGATGAACTTATGGTAACATTTGAAGACTAAATTTACCGACTTGGAAAAGATTCTTGAAATTTCAAGTCGCTTCCATTTTCCCTAATTGCTTTATCATGTAGTCAATATATTACGAAGCGTCCATAAGTACGCAGTTCACTTACATTAAGGGTTGCAGGCTCCATTTTCCCTTTTACGTATTAAAGTTCAAATGGCTGATCTCCAGAAATTGATGCTCACTTCAAGAATCGCGGAAGAGGAAACACGGAATCCTCTTTGCCTTATTTTAATTTTGAAGAGATATGAATTTCGTTCTTACAAGAAATTCTACTTTAATCTTATACATATCTTTTTCAGAAATATGACATCAATATCATTGAGATGGAAATTCTTCAAATAGTAAACGACGTTCGTATATTCACGATAGTTTGTTGAAATTTTACTGCAAGATATTTCTTTATATATTTACGATTCCTTATGCTGTATCATAATAATTTGATCTTCTGAGTGGAATATCCAATCCAGAATCCATGCATGTTATGTCCCTTTTATATCTTTATGTTTTTCCTACTATTGGTACAGCAGGTTAAACGACATCCTACAGATCGGTTAATCAGTGATTTGTACATCGATAAGAACTGTCACGCACTACCGATCGTGCGTCAATTATCGATTAATGGCTAACTGATTTTGATGCCTAAAGATAATAAAAAGAGCAATGCTGAAGCACTGATATAGCAATCGGAGCATAGCGCAGTGATAACGTTAAATGTTATTACAAGAATCGACCATACGGCTCTTCAATTTTTAATGAAAATCTACTGTGGAATCTCTTTTCGTAGAATAGCGAGAAGAATAGTCCGAAGAAGATTTATGTTGAGATGCTCAATACCCTTTCTCCTATAGTACTTAAACTTGCTTTCGGCAGCGCCAGGATAAGGTTAGGAGTAGAGCTCGTGAAGCTAAGGCCTGCTGGAAAGTTAGAAGTAGAAGAGGGATTATTAGAACCCAGTGAGAAATGAATACAGGAAGAGCTGTTGGTACGTTAGCGAGATATCTTCGCTCCGGTTGTATTCGAAATGAAAAAGTAAGTTTAAGAACTGTGTTCATTCATTAAATCATAATTATTTAGAGTGAAAACTAATCTAACCTAGTTAATCAACTATAATAACTATCGATATCATCCTGATGTTTATATATTTTCTGTCTGTTGTCATGTTTAATGTGTTTTGCAGGTATTACGATTCTCTACAAAGGCTGAGGAGCCTGAGATACCTGAAAATCCATTGAAAGAAGTATATAGTGCCACTGGACAAACACAGAATGGTGTTATATATGACAATAAACCCTTTAAATATCGGTGTGAGGCTGGTAAAACGTACTCTTGGTGTCTCTGTGGACAAAGCAAGTCTCAACCCTTCTGCGATGGCACCCATAAAAATATATTTCTGAAGATAACCATGAGACCCATTCGATTCACTGTCACTAAGACTAAGGACTATTGGCTGTGTAATTGCAAACAGACTTCTAACAGACCATTTTGTGATGGTACGCACAAGAAACCAGAGGTTCAGGAAAAGAAGCGTTATTAGGACCTCTTTTATTTTTATTCTTGTGATGACATATTATTAACCTCGTTCTTCTAATGCAGCAAATTTTGTCCGATGTACAGTGCTTGTTCTTAAAAGTCAAGCTGAATACTTAGTCTTTACATTTATTATTTTGTCTTTTATTAAAGTGCAAATATATGATGTGGTTAGAGAAGAACAGTGTATTCTATTTCTTAATACCTCACCATGATATACATGTATTTAGGGTTATATCTTAATTCACATAAGAGTAATTTAAAATAATCACAAATTGGTATGCCCTGGGATATTTAATTTACCATGCGAGTGAAATGTGAACGAAAGTCGTAAATGCACTTTAGAAAATTTCCGCTGAAGGCGGCAAAATCAACCGCGGAACAACGTGGCCATCTCTAACTAAATTCTCAAAGCTTGTCGAAAACCAACATTGAATTCACCTCTCTATCGATACTGTACGTTAAAATGCACTAACAGCTGTTCCTCCTATCCGATAAATAGGCAGCAAAAGATAAGGAAGAAAAAGTAAAGATGTGTACCGAAAAATCGACTTATTTTAATAGATACAATTCAGTTTGAATCATTTCATATTAAGTAAATTTGCATTAGTTGGAATTTTCGCCCATAAGGGCGAAATACTTCCAGCACCTCCTGATAAATGGCGCCATCTCTGAGAAACCCAGTGAACTTTCTATGATAAAATTATTTCGAATGTAATTTGAAAATCCGCTGTATCTCGGAAAGGGTTGGGTTTAGGGCTTTTTCCTTGATAGTTTCAAAGATCTCTCTATGCAGAAAGCGAGAATAGTCTATCGAAGAGGCTGGTAGGAAGTATAAGGAAGCGAAATGGGCCCCTCCTCGCCCATCTCCGTGAGGTCCTGCCTCTCCAGAAGGGAGCTAC
>JARQSW010000859.1:49591-88919 GCA_030142375.1 Calameuta pallipes
CCCGAGTCCTGCGCGACGGATTTTCGCGCACCTTCCAGTACTTCCAAATATTCTTGGCCAGGATTTCTGATTTTCAAATGTTAATATCTAGCTTTATTGATTTAATTAATTATTTTAATATTCCAAACATCTAATTTATTAATATTTCAATTTGAACGTAATTTATTTTCGACATTGTACACACAATTCCAATTCAATTTTTAATGATTATTTTCTAATCACTATATAATAGCAGCGGAACAATTAATGAAACATAAGGATCATTCAAGGAGCAGGTTTTTAGGCATTAAAATAAGCATTTTAAAAATAAATGTTTATCTTCTGCCGCTAATTTCCCGACGGTGGTCGACACGTGTGCAAAATAATAAGCTATGCTATAATACCAGCTATCTAGAATTCTTATCAAAACCAAATGATACGATTTCTCTTTTCAAAAAGAGCATCCATCATACAAGAGATAAGCTTTCAGCGTTATCGATATCGTATGTAATTATCCTTATGCAAATGTATGTATATTTTCCTACTTCACTTTAATCGCTACCCAAACAAATAGCACCTTATTACACATATGCAATAATATCTCTAATGGAACTGTCCAATCAGAGATAAGACCTATAATCGATAAAAATCAACAATTATACATAGAACTGTCAAATATCACCGACAAGGCCTTACTCGGTGAATGGAGATACCCTAAAACCATCAGAATTTGAAAAATTTTCAAACTAAACTCAAGTAAACAAAATTTTTCCTGTATTCCATGAATCACGTTGAAAAATAACAAGTTCAACTCCAAACACAATGTAAGATCAAGAATAAAATTTAAAAATAAAATGACTAATTGGATCATAACCAAAAGTCACCAGGAATCATTTAGTCGTGCCAAAGGCCAAGACCCGTGTCTGACAATCCTCATCGACCAAGCACTGCCTGACTCACGTGTCCGAATTGGTACATACGTGTAACGCGCAGGTAACATCAGGTAACATCTGGTAACATCTACCTACGAACGGTATTGCAAAGTGAGGTAAACGTACTGTGTAGCGTGGAGCGACGAAAAGATGGAGTCTGCGCCGTCAGACAGGCGACCAGCAGACTCACGTCCGACTCTGCGTCAATCGCGTGCTGCAGTTTCATCATCCACTTCCACGTCTATTCGGGCAGACTTTACGTTTCGGTGTTCGCTCACTTCAGTTCCGTGAAGAAACAGGAACAGCGTCCCTGACAGTGCCGAGTGATAGAGTCAGTGAATCAGTGTGTTAGATTGAAAAGTTAACCTAGAAGAACAGCCTGCAGCACCGTCGGCCCTCCGGCTCGGAATGACAGTGAAAATCAAGTCTAAAGTTGTAGGAAGCAGTGTTGATAGTCATTTGGATGAAATACGATGAAGTGGGAGCGAATCGACCACCGACTAGTCACTTGACCGAGCTGAATAATCGTTAGACTCGATAAAGTTGACGTTTCTTGTGGGGGAATGACGTTGACTCGCGAAAATGTCTGATCTCGATCCTCCGAGTTTATTAAATGGGGACTCGCTATAAGGAACGAGCGCCAGAAGTTCGTAGGAGCTGGTACAAATTGTATCGAGGCTGTCAGTAGATTCTTGGACGGCGTGGTGGAAGCATCGTCCTCGATCCTTAGGCCAATTTTGTAAATATAGTTCTAATTATTGTCGAAGCTCATTTTCATGAGTACACGCTGTGATACTAGGAAGGATTCTAAGGACTGATTGAATAATGGAAATTTCGTAATGAAGCAATTGGCCGTTTCCTTTTCCGTTTGATAATTTGAAAACGGGCTGCGTTAACAAAGTCTTTATAGCCAGTGTGAAATCTCGCCAAAAAACGTATCGTATACGCGCTATATTAAGGAAACAAATATTTAGTCATCGTTCGAGCAGATTTTATCCCGACGAAGATGGAAGCCGGACTTTGGATTTTCGGCTATGGATCTTTATGCTGGCATCCTGGCTTTGAATTCGAAAAGAGTCTCACCGGCTTTGTTAAAGGATTTGGCAGAAGATTTTGGCAGGGAAACACGACGCATCGTGGGACCAAAGATAAGGTAACGAAATCTCTTATCGCTATTGTTTGTTGATAGCTAAAACTATTTATATTGTTATAAGGATCTCTCGTTTGAGTTACGCTTCGCGTACTTGTGTGAAATCAGGAACGAAGAGCAGCACTGATTTCTTCTAATGACACGTTTATTAAACGCACGATTCTATCATTCGGATCTTTAAGGAAAATAAACAATACAGAGAAAGAGAAAATACCGTCTAGTAGAATCGATCCGATTCCGTCAAGCTCGTTCAAAAATTCTGAAGCTGATTTCTCTATTCAAAGTTCATTGATATGCGTCATTTTCGTGGAACGATAATAAGATAAAACTTCAAACAGACGTGCATTACGAAAATGGGACAAGGAGTCTATACAGTAGAATGTTTATATTAATTTTCTTCTCTCTATATGCAGAACCACGTCCTGCCCATTTATTGAAATCGAGACTCAAACTAACATTCGTTACAATGAAAAGGTGACCAAACTAATGAAAAGCGAAATCCATACCGTCCAAGGGAATAGAATTACATTACAAAAGGACAGAAAGGTTATACTGGAATAGGATAACTGAGGAAGGTATTGGATAACCAGAGAACACTGTAGTACAGAATGTCCACGTAAAGTTAAACTTCTGGGTGGACCTGACTAATTCACCTTGGAATTACTGGAATTAGTGTTCTTCAGGGTCTTCGCGAAAGGGCTCCCTTCGTTAGAGGATTTTAAACGCCATTTTATATGCATATACACATAATAGTCACGCGTAGAGACTATTGCCAACAGTACTTTTCCACTAACATAAGTATCGTCTGCTACCCGCTTGGAATGCCTAAAAAAATGTTTGATACATTTTTCACAGATACCAACCTAGTGCATATTTCCACCGCTCCAAGCTTCGCGTGCGCTTTGTACCAACTTGACCAAATTCATGATTCGTAATGGCGATTATTCTACTTCCTGTCATCAGGATCCATTAGAGTAGGGCTACAGTGGATATACGTGGATGGACGTAGCGATAGCGTGATCTTTAAACGACATGAATTGCTGCCACAGAATGATGCTGGGTATCGCGATACGTCTATGGTTCGCAGAGAATAATCTCGAAAGGAAATTGTAGTTTATGAATCTATATTTGCAAGTGCTCTCGCATGGTAAACCGTTATCTTCTGTCCACTGTTTATGTGCATCTTCAAGTTTCCTAAGTACGGCCGAGAATCGTCAGAGAGCGCCATCGTCGCTCGATCTTGATTATACGGAGACAAAAGTCCCCCGTCTGGAAATAAAGAAACGGGAAATAATCTATAAATATTACAATTATTTCTCAGGCTTCCACGATATCAGCACGTGAAATCGTCTGAACGTTTGGCTAGCTCATTATCGTCCATATGTAACCATAGAGACGCATTCTAGCGCTATTTTATAAATAATTCAAATGCCACGTTCCATAGTTTAGGACGCGCCTAATTTCGCACGACACTTCATGGGAACAGGATGAGGAGTCATGGATTTATTCGTGGTCCCATTTGATTTTTTAATTGTCATTAATCATAATTGCTAACGGCAGTATTCTTATCGCTATGCACCAGTTATTGTAACGAGCAATTTTTTTTTTCAATCAGACTCATACTTTAATTATCAAGGTAGCCCAATTAATCGACTGTAACGACCCTTTCCAGCCTGAATCGTTAAGTAATTGCAATGTCAATCACGGAATAGATTGGTTTTGGCGACCGTGACCCAATTCATATTATTTAAAAGGCCCCAAAATTGACATATTTGTGAGACAACGATGAACCAAACGACACAAAGAATATTTAATGATATTCTGCGTCAACGAGGTAGTCGGGCAAAACTTTCATTTTCGGTGACCTGATATACTGATATGAATCGAATCTACGCATTTGTATGTTTACATGGGAGCGTTTTAATCTTGTAAACGCGATTAGAAGGAGCGACCGGCGATCTTTCAAAGAATTCACTACATTAGTCAGTGATTCTCAAATAAGCATGTGTAGCAGTGTACATTTTTAAATTATATTTACGGTATATATACAGCGCGTGCACTTAGTCGTTTACGTAATAAAGACAGACACCTGTTGCGTCCATATTATAGGAGGAGGCCTCAGTGAATTTCTTTAGCTGCATCGAAGGAAACGAAATTCGCGCATGATGCAAGTGTTGGCAGCTATTTATTCGAAAGAATTAAAAAACTGTAGGAATTAAGAAGGGTGGCTTCCGCGTTCCTCGGCAACATGTGGATTGCACGTAAGAGACACCTTTGGCGCGCATTACGTTGCGAGGAAAATTTAGTTATGTATTTCGGCGCGCGCTCGTGCCAAGGTCGTCATCGTGACGGCTATAAATAAAAGAGTTATTTTGAAAAGCCCGCTCTTTTTCGGAAAGTTCACTGAACTCCGTACGGAGCGCTGACGTCGTAGATGCCTTTGGCGAACAAAGGAAAACTCACACGAGCGAAAATAATCGCAAGATGATTTAACGAAATTTTTGTCTTTGTTGTTGCAGCCTGGACGCGTGGCGACTCTCGTCGAGGACAAAGATGTGAGTTTCGAAAAATTATTTCTGCTATCTTCACTCTTTGTGCATTCATTTGCCTTTGATTTTTCTCCCTCGTATCCATTAGTAACCAGATTGTACCAGCAGCACGGACGCGATAAAATAGCTTTTGTACTCGAACGATTGCACGTTCCCTGAATGCGCTATAAGGAAGTCCGACGATGTTTAGAACCGAGAACTAATAACACATTTCGTTATATTTATTCCTTTTACTCGCATTTTATGTGAAAACTGTCAGTCAGATTGTTTTTTTTTTTGCTTACGCCAATGATTCTTTTTCGAGAGTCGACGATAAGAGGACGGAGTATCGTTTTCGAGACGGAATTACATCAATAATTTAAAAGAAATACATTATCGTTTATCTTGAAACTCGTGAAAATAAACTTTTATCGATATTTTCAGGGTATTGTCTACGGTCGAGCTTTTGAGGTCAAGGGTGAGGCCGCTCTGCCGTATCTGGAGAGAAGAGAATGCACGCTGGGAGGTTACCTGTCGGTACTGACCCATTTTCATTCTCGTGACGGCACTCGAAATTTTCCGGTTTTGGTTTACATCGCTACGAACTTGAACCAGCATTGGCTTGGCGAGGCTCCACTGCACTCTATAGCGCGACAAATAACCGAATGCTCCGGACCCAGTGGACATAACGTGGAGTATCTTCTGAGGCGAGTAAAAAAGACATTCGTTATATCGACCGCCGGTAAAGAAGGAATCCTAATTTTGTTGTCTTTTACAGATTGGCAGATTTCATGCATCATCATCTTCCCGAAGCCCACGACGAGCATCTTTTTACACTAGAGATTCTTGTCAGAGCAAGAATCAAGGAGCTTAATTTGTGCCTGAGGACACTTATGGGCAATCGGGAATTTCATATTGAAATTACTGAGGATGATGTCAATCCTGCTGACAATGAGCATGACGATGAGAATAATATGCTGAGACAAGACTCATTTCAATATATATCACGAGTACCGCCAAAGACTTTACGCTGCTTGAAAATGTAGACAATTTATATATTTTATTAATGCGACTCTGTGGATAATGCCGGACATTGATAAAGCAGATTCGTATTATGATTCAACTGTCGGTAAAGAAAACCGCTACTATATGTACATATATATTAGATACGTTATTATCGATAGAGTGTGAGTTTTTGCAGTGGGAAAGATAAAAGATAACCCTTTAACGAAATTTGATCGACGAGTACTCTCAAATATTTTGTATTCTTATTTCTTTTGGCTGTACCAGATTTCAAAAAATGCGGCATTTAATTAATTACGAAACGGCATATGGAAACATGGCAAATCTTGTGACGATTGTCTGTTCCCTCAGTATTGCTAGATGATAATCGCGCGAGTCTCAACCGGACTCGAGAACGCTAACGTCATCCGAATTTAACGGATTATTTTAATAAATTTTATAACTTGTAAATATTGATATAAACAAACATACATATAAATTAATATACTCTATAGTACACATGTTTTGCTCTCGAAATATCCTGGCGGATCATTCTGTGATCGCTGCCTTAGCCAGGTGTAAACATGTACGAGCCACGTGCCGTTCCTAATCTCGTACATAGAGTTATATTAGAGCTAATTTATAAATTTTCATAGCTTTAGGCTGTAAACTATTGTACTTATAAGACTTTACTGTTTCTTTATTTTCTTATGACAATGATCAACATCAATGGTTTAATACAAGGATTTGTGGCAATCAGCAATTTTCATTACGAATTCCACGTCGTCCTTCACCTACTATCTTCTTTACCTCAATACCACAATTTATTCACACAATTACTGAATCCCTACTAAAAAAAAAAAAAAAGTCGAACCCTCAAATGTCATAATGATTCTTACCACGATCCCGAGGGGTAATAACGGAAATAGGAATGGGAGTTGAAAAGGGATGTAAATGGTTACGTTATCCTTGCGGAAAACTATCCCGGAACGTCGTCTGTTTCTCGTCGCACAGGATAAGTGCCGAAAAGCATTAAGCCACCCATCCTACGGAACGATGCTCCCCCACGTACCAGCCTTCCCAGGACAATCCCTTTTGGTTTCGACCAGTAAGTTTTTTTTGCCTTATCCAACGTGGCAAGGATTCGAGTCAAATTAAAAGCGACAACGTGACCCAACGGAATTTGTAATTACGTAAAGTAAAAAAAAAAAAATATACAAATTGATTCCAGCAAAAAATTTTTCAATCCGCACGACTTTGCTTCTCGCAATTTTTTATATATTTTTCTCGATCCCTCCTGTATCACTCCAAGCTACTGAACTTAACGGAAAGGAAATCCAAAGAGGACTGTACCCGGACAACTATGAGAGTTCATTATTTTCGCTGGGCAGTTTCGCTTCGTGCCGTTAATGGGGGGTACACCAGGAGGTAACGTTATCCCCGAGATACTTACGCTTTATCGCCGCGGTGCGTGACGAACGTTCGTTCCGTCCGAGCTCGAGTGGGCTTCCCTAGGTTCATCTGCCGACTTCCACATCTTCCTCCCAAAGAAGTTCTTCCTTGCTCCCTGAGCGCGTCCTTAGGCTGGATCCTCCGGGCATCCGCATGTCGTCCTGCTGCCGCATGACTTTTCCTGTCGCAGTCAAAAATCAGTTGCGTGAAGCAGCCTTGTATATTTTTGGGAGATATTTTTTTCTCTGGCTCTACCGTGGGAATGCTACTTTGATTTTTTTTCTCTTTAATCTTATTTCCTGGATATTATTATTACTATTATTATTTCCTGGACATTTTTTTGACTCCCTCCGCGTTATGCACTTCGTGCCTATCCCACCCACTTTATTCACCCTCGAGTTCACGTTAATTACCGGACGAGTGCGTTACTACCTCGCCAATTAACTTGGGAGAAAGGAGAATCGAACGATCGACGGTCTCTTGCACGGGTTATCGGCCTCTTGTATAATTTTTTTAACCCTTTTCTCTGATCCTTCTGTAAATGCATCTAAATACCGATGTAGGAGGTATATAAGTAGCGCAGATAGCCTATCCTCAATAAATATTCCAGTAAAGATCAATTTTCAAATATTATACGACAAAATGTTTTTACCTAAATAACAAAAAAAAAAGGAGCGAGTTAAGTGTAACAAGCATCAAAGTATCATGTGAGCGATGTACGTAATCATAATACGATGCACTGAAACGGCTGGCGGTTTGGTAGTCACGATAATAGCAGAGCGAGAACCGCTAAGGAGACACAAAGTGATCGGTGAGCGAGCGAGCGAGGTTTCCTAGGATCTCAAGCAGGATGCGAAATGGTGGCCACGGGTGAGCGTCTCTTTCGACTGGTTTGCCCGCCGGCTGGCGATGCTACCTTCTCGCGAAATGCCATGCGTCACGGCAGCATAGCTCATCTACCCTCCTTCCGTACCCTCTGCAGCTAGCTGGAACAGCAGAGTCCGCGAACTCTGGTTGGGCCCAACCAGGAGGGCCCAACTATTGACACAACCTGACCCAATATCCTATGAGGATGACGCGGACGAAGAGACGCGGAGGCGGCGAGTTCGCTCATTAAAATAGACTGCAGCGCCGTGAATAAATAAGATAAACTTTCCCCATACGCAGAAACTGTACCTATAAAGTAGTAGAGACCGAGCAAAGTTCCAGGGGCCTTATAGCAGGGACTCAGGATACGAGAGAAAAGTGATTAATAAACGGCAGATTATGTAAATCATATCGGTACCGATGACTAAAAACAGTGAGGCAGTATATGTATAAGCCGGGAGGAAGAAAAATAGCCAGAAACAGAATGGGCCTTACTGCATCGGGCCCCAAGATCAGTCTTTACTCTTGATAAGTAAAAGGGGCATAAACGAGATAATAAAAGAAATAGAATATAAAAGGAAAGAGAAAAAGATGAAGATGAGAAAACATAAACAGCCCCCGGGCCACTGCAGGAGGAGCGGACTCCTCGCTTTGGAGAATGTGTGTAATTTTGATCAGGCCCAATCAGCCAGTCAGGTCGCGGCCCCCCAGCTCCGCCGACACTGGCCTCGGAAGCATTCCGATACGAAGAAGCTCGTCGTCGCGTGAAAGTTGTTCGCCTCCTCGTTCTCCGCCGTTCTCCAGGTTCTCCTCCTTCGCCGGCAACGTCTCCTCGCCTCGTTCACCTCCACGATCCACGCCGAGCACCCGGGTATCTGCGCCAAGAGTTCACGAAGCTCCTAGTCTTCTACACGGCCACCATTTATCCGATTGGGACTCGGCGGTCTCCAGCCACTTGTAATTGGTACTGATCTAAAAACAAACAAGCAGACTGGAATCCAAAAATAGAAAAACAAAAATTATCCAAGAAAGTGTCAAATACTTTTTTTTATCATTAGCTTCCATTGCCACCCCCACGCCACCCCCACGCCACCCCCACGCCACCCCCACGCCAGCCCGTCGCCCCAGGCGTCCAGCCAACCCTCCGGCAGGACACCATTGTTACCACTTCTTTTTTTTCTAACTGCCAATATCACATAGCTTTGTGTTTTGTAAAGGTATCTACACAGTCATGTAATGGTTAACGTGAGCCGGGGCCCGTGACTCATTAATTTTGGTACACCTGTGCCTCTTTTGGGCCCCTTATGACTTTGTATGCATATGCGTATATATATACATAGAGAGCACGAGAGAGAGAGAGAGAGAGAGACAAGACATCGGGCCCACAGTCGAACACGTCTGTATGTTACACGTCTAGTGTAGTCCGACCTCTCGTATACCAATCTTGTGGTCAGAATGACTCTACGCGCGACCAAATTAAAACTAAATACCAAGCCTCTTATCCGGCTGCCGGCTTAATGGGACGATGTCAGATAGGCCAACGCAACCAGAACCAGATATACTCGAACCGGTACCGGACTCGGTTCGTGCGGCAGGTGGATGACGCAAGGTAGATGAATCTGCCTTTTCTCTTTCTTTAACTTTTATATGCATCTTTAAGAAGCCCGTAACCGACAGTTTTATACCAACGTATACGGGAGGACGATTAAATATTGCGCGCCAAATTCAATTATAAATATTCGCACTTTCACGAGAAAGTCCAGCGGGATCTTATACCCTGCGAGATACGTTGCTGATCGAGCGTTACGCAGTGCTTTGTTATTCCTCGTTACACAAGTAGCATAATTGTTAGAAATAACAGAGTAGAGCCAGGCGGGTGACAGAAAAATCTAATCGGCCGTGAGAGGAGCGCGAAAAACGAAGTAGCGCAAAGATAGAAAGGAAGGTTTATCATTTTTATCAGTTTTTTCCTTCTTGTCCTGACGCAGCCAGTGCCTCTCGTGTTTTCTCCTATATTTGTCGACGCCATAAATTCGCTATGGACACATAAATACAGTACAGTTCCATACAGCATTTGTACCGTTCGAATGATACAGATATGGAGAAGCCAATATATAACCGATATATACTCAGTGACGTGTATGAAAATATCGACGTAACGAGGAAACGGCAACAGCAGGCGAAGTACTCGTCCGTGAGATCCTGTAACGCATCCTTCAAACCAAAGCGAGAAGCCACTTTACGTAAGCCAGGCTGTTTTATTCCGTTCATTTATGTAATGGCAGAAACAGTTCCGGTCCTCGCGGACCCAGCTAGGCTAAGCTCCCCTTCTCCTTCAGGGTCTCTCCGTCCATCCATATATCCATCCATCAGTCCTGTCTCCATTCTAAGTGACATATAACCACTCCGTGTCTATGTATTATATACTCGTATACATATGTATATTTTTCCCAACTCCTACGGACTGGACACTTCTTATTCTTACCTTGCTATTTCTTATCCGGCATTGTACGTTTCTAATAGACGGTGTATATAAAGCGTCGGGATGACTCAGGATACGGGCGTTGAGTAATAGAGATTGCATTTACTAATAATAACAATAACGGCGAGCTGGAAAGTCATAGTCATCGAAAATCGACGAGGACAGATCGCCGATTATAGTTGGCATTAATATATTGGAAGATTGGTACGGAGGACCGACGCTCGGCGTCGTTGCGTCCCGAAGACACGAAGCGCCATCGGTATGTACTGTCTCTTCCAAAGATGGTAAAGACCGGTAATAAATCGCGTGGGAGTTTCTGAAAAGAGATAGAGAGAGAGAGAGAGATTTAAAAAAAGAATAATAAAGGATCTCCATACCGCAAATAGAAGTGCGGTTATGACGATGACGATGATGATGATGATGATGATGCATCATGATCGTGCATTGCAGTGCCACTTGGTCATCAATGAGAGAATTCATTTTCTTAGTAAATTATTAGCAACATCATTTTTTTTATTGGCACCAGCCTCGATGTTATTGAGTGCACCGACTGCTTTGCAGATTGAAATATTAATGCTGATATTAAGGTGCTTCCACACGGTATCTTCAGGGACTCTACATTGGATAGCAACAGTGGCGTAATGCAATCCAAGTCGACTACTGCACCTCTTATAACTTTTCCGCAACTGTCATCCATATTGCACTGTTGGTAATGGGCCTACATAATTGCACGTGTGGACGATGACACTAAATTACCCAGGAAGACGCAAAGGAGCGTCATGTGCTTCCAATTACACTTATGACAGCGTAGTGAAGGACGATGACAATGATGCTACGTATGATCAGCGCCATCTATGGGGACCCTAGGGAAATAATGTAGGGCCGCCTTTGGACCCATTTACTCAAATGACCCCAGCAGCCTCTAATGTCATCTTTCTCTGCCTGCACCTTCGCCTACCTGACCTAACCTATACGATCCCCAGGGCTCGTCCTCGTCCTCGTCTTCATTCTCGTCTCAGGATGCTGAGCAGCGAACCGTTAAGTTTCGATTCCTTAAAAGTAGGAGAAGCTTTGCATACCTAATGATAGCTGTGCCGCATCAGCATCAGTTGGGACTATAGAAGCCACGTGTGCCAACTCTAGGCTAAATTATGCTGCTCCGACTGTCTATAGTGTTTCAGTACTTCTGTCGCTACGTGTGTACGGACTTTAGCTTGAGAGTTGAGTTCCTGTACTGTGTGTATATGCCGAGAGGAGCTGAAATGTCAGAAAGAGAATTGGCCTGGGTGAATACTCGCCAGTCATTTTCTTTTCTCACTGTTGGCTATGGTTATGCATACATGGAATATATAACTATACATGCTGTTTTGGAAAATAGAAATAGGGCAGATGTTACCTTGGATTAATTGTCAAATATTTTAAAGATCAAGGCGATAAGCTTTTCTTGCTATTGACCCAAAAGTACCTGCGGATGATAACCAGTAACGTAATATCTTCGGTACTGGTCAACGTCTCTTTAGAGACTTTGTAATTGGCTCAAAGCTTTTTTCCTGTTATACGTGGAATATTGAATAATAAGTAAAAGGACAGATGGAGGCTCATTCCTTTTTGCGTTATCGAAGTTTTCACTGAAAAAGACAAAAATGGCTTTATGCACTCGATACCTTAAGTAGCGTTTAATCAGATAATTGAACTCGCGTAAAATCCATTGATACACCCAATGTTCAGTGATCAATGAACATAGCCTAATTCGACTACCGGTCTCATCATAATGGCAGGATCCTTTCGGGTGGAAGTTGCATAATTTGAATCGTGGGAACCGATTAGATCGCATCCGGCGATTAATTTTGATACATCTTTTTTTTTGTTCCCAAGAAACAACCAGTCTTCTGGATACCTTCGCGTCTTTCTTTTTCAATTTGCGTATCGCCCCTGCCGGTCTTTGATCTTACGCAGCCTTGCGAATTCTTATCACGCCGAATCTGATAGCATGAAAAAAAAAAAGAAATATGTTTATTTCCATCAGATTCCCACGAATCACCATAAGTATCCCATTCTCTTCACATAGGTAAACCTATTTGCTCTGGACAGACATATCTATATGCAATACACACTCTCGGTACGCATTACCTATGTTTGGATACAGCCAGGTATATACAGTGCTATACAAAATAGATTGTCCCGCTTACAGCGTGCGGACGCACCTTTAAAATATAAATAGGTATACATAGGCGCCGCTCATATGGGTTATCTTATGGGTTTATATATATCTATATATATATATATGTACTATTAAGAAGATCTTACTTATGGTGTAAGTCGCGTATGTCGAGAAGAACTTTCACTTGCCCTCCGGTTAAGGTAGATGCGAGTAATCTTAAAGGTATTCTTAAAGTGATGCTGTGTACCTTGGCTCGGTCCTTTTTCTCCCTTTTCTCCCTTTTTCCTTCATTCTATTCTCTCTCGTTATTCTTTCAGGTACTACAAGTGCTCGCCACCTTCTGCAGCCACCTCGGGCATCCCCATTTAGCATTGCAGAATGATCCTGCCGCGATTAGGCGAGCGAGTCTCGTTTACCGATCGAGAACGAGATTCAGTGGCTACAGGCCCTTTCATTCTGCAAAACCATATGATTATCCAAATAAGAATTTCTTTTATGAAAATACATTGTCTGCTGGATAGAATACAAAATTTGAATGTGCGAGGTCTATGGAATTTTTTTTTTTTCAAGGAGAATAATTATTAGTTAAACGTTTGACGAATCGCGTAATTCTTATCAGTGAAATTCGTATAATCGTGTTAACGATCCCGAATGATTTTCAAATAAAATATATATATATATACCTGCCACGCAGTAGTTATTCCTGTTTGCAGTAACGCAGAAGCAGGCGCTGCACATGTCGCTGGGAATTTATAAGACGGCGATTTATCTGAGCGATATTGGCCGCGTCTCACAGCAAAGTCATGGAATTACCAAGTCTTATGCTGCAGGAATACTTAACATATCCGGTTAAGGATCTTGAGGAGGATTCTCGATCGGAGTAAAAGGTCCTTGCCGGGTCTCCTCTTTATGTATCCTATTTTTTCTCTGGATGGTTGTTCTTTATTTTTTTTGACCTCTCCGGCTCTTCGTGTATATCTGTATATACCGTGACTCTTCTCACTGAGCTACCTGGTAGATCCAAGTGGAGTTTCACTTTCCGGCTGGCAGACGATTGCGGTGTCGTTAAAAGGTAACCGCGTTTACAGCTTGCGGATAAACCCGGTTAAACGTGGTTAAACGCGAGTCCCTCTCAGCTGAGTAAGTTAGGTTATGGTTAGGTTAGGTTAGAACCGACTGTACCGTAGAGAGTCGCTATTCTCTTGTATCATTTTACTGCGACTCATCCTCGTTCAAGCGTTTATAGTTTTATACTGTTTCCGAGTGGGAACTTTCACATTGCCGGATATAATCGGTTTTTGATAAATTTCACAGTTTCTACCGTCCGTCATCCATGCCGAACTGGAGAAATTTCTGACACGCGATCCTTCGCGATTCCACTTATTATATATTTAAAAGAGGTTAAAGAGGATGTTGTTCGTCGCGAGATCACGGTGGATTAATTTATTATGATTTTATTGACTGGCACTTGGAATTATCAGAGATGTGACGCCTGACAGCCGAACGTGCCATTTTGGACACTACGTGACTCAAGATCAGTCAAGATGTCGGAAGTCGACGAGGTGGCGCTGATGTCACTTCCTCCTTTCCGAGCAACTGGTAATTCTTTTAAAATTCAAAGGTTTCGTGTACATCGAGCTCCTCTTTTTTTATTTTACTTCTTCTCGATTCACCAAAAAAATATAATGAGCAGTTTGTATTTAATTCCGGTTATTAACCTTCACTGCGTGACGCTGTGCCGACATTGGGTGGGAAAGACGAATAATTCCCACTGGGCAGGATTTATTAAAACGGCACCGAAACTCGTGATTAATTACAAAAACCGTCTAATTAGATACGCGCCGTTAATCGTACAGGGGCTCCTTCTGGAGCGTGCCAAGCTGTGTCTCACATAATAAGGAAATTCACAGTAGGATACGAGAAATTTCTGGAATACGCGAGAACGAGAGGGCACAGGAAAAATGGCCGCTCTGATTGTAACGAGGAACAGGTAAGAAGTATTTTTTTTTTGTGGACTCAATTAAATAATAAGGATTTATGACACGAAGTATGAAGAAATACACGTAAGTAAGTTTTCAATATATCATTATTAATCGTTCACTGTGGTTTTTTTTTTCTCGTGACATCGTTTATATTGACAATTCATCTATTTACACAATATCAATAATATTAATAATATTATTAGTAATAATAATTAAATCATCATTATACACTTCTACTACAAATATACAGATCTCCTTTTGCGTCTGATCTTTCTATTATGTATTTCTATTGTGTATTCATTGCGCCGATTGCGCCTGGCTGTCCGTGTCATGTGAATGCGTGTGTAATGTGTCATGTATTTTTTTTTTCAATGCGTGATTCTTTTTTTTTTTTATACAAAAAGGTATACTATTCCGTCTTTACAATGTATATATAATACCTTCGATTCTCTTTATATAGTATAGCTAAAAAAAGGAGATGCATTGTTACCAAAAAATTGGCTGGACTGGCTCGTTTCCATTATTCCTATTTTCTTAAATGGACTTAATTCGCGGAACGATAAGTTAGTCCGTTCCTATTTGGAAATTCACGTGAAGGAGGTAAAAAGGAATTTGAACGATAGATAATGGATCTTTAACGTGACGTGTGGTACATAGGGACGGTTACGAAATTTTCTTTGTTTTCTTCTTTTTTTTTTCTCTTTCTCTTAATCGGACGGGGGAATGAATATTTTCTACTACGCGTTTTCAAGGAACAGGGAAGATTCTTATACATGTATAACGTATCGTTATATCAAATAGTCCAAAGAAGTGTAAGTACAAAAAAGTGACAACAGCTTTATTACATATTATATTTCTATAATATAATCGGTTTAATATGTATATGTACGTGCGTTTTTTTATTCTTTTGTTTCGCTTCTCTACGATTCTCATTTAAATCTCCCTCGCGCATTTTTAATTATTAGGGTCGGCCGATCGAGCGTACGGCGACTCGATCTTTTCCAGGTTCGATCAATAGTTCTGGATCTAGGGATCGATCGATCGCGAGACGCTCGGGCGATACTCCGAGCCTGACTTAGTTGGTAATATTTTCGTATAATATTATTTAACAGGAACATTATCGAATCTTTGTTCTTCTTCATCGTTATCAGCATCATCATTATCATTATACACCGTTATCGTATTCGTCCGCGTATTCGTCATTATCATTACTATCCTTATCATCATCATCATCTACATCATCGCTTTCACTATTTATAAATAAATAAATTGATTATCATAGATAGAAGAAAAAAAACGGTCATCTGACATGGCGCGATTCCGATCGTGCTGCCTCCTACCGGGATTCTCGAGATTACGAAAGAACGAAAGATTTCTCGCGAGCGAGTGAATATCGTAACTTTCATTTTGGCTCAATCGTCAAATATTTTTCGAATTTTTCCACAAACTTTTTTTTTTTAAATTTCACGAAAAAAAAATAAATAAATAAATACACGAATTCCGGAGACTGCTCGCTGACATTGAAAAGTTAGCTCTCGTTTTCGTGAAAAAAAGAAATTTACATTTTCGTCAATCGCAAGAAGATCGATCACGTCTAGATCATTTTTTTTTTTTGGATTCTATCATAGTCCTTCGTATTTCCGAATCAACTATTTCGGATAGAGTCGATCCGTCGTGCGGACGTTCTCGCGATTTATTATCGATTAAATTTTTTTCACGAGGACGAGCATGCGTACAATATTTTTTTGGCAACACATGCGCAGCTTCACACACGAGATAGAAATAATGGGATGTCATGTACCGTCTCGTTATTAAATTTCCCGTAGACACGAAATATTTTTCTATTTCAAATTTGAGTTACGGACATCGGCTTGGCGCAGGAAAGTTTTTTCGTTCTTGCACCAAGCTAAACTGTCGTATACAAATCCAAGTGAAAACGAGCCTTAAGCCGACCCGGAACGATTTGGCGATTAGGGTTTGCCTAGCGGGAATCCCAAATCGCCAAATTTTCGAAATAGAAAATAAAGCTCGTACAAAAAACCAATATACCAAACGCATCCCACATTTCCGTCTTTCGACACAGGAACGAAAAAAAAAGAATTATAAAAATTGACAATATGAAAGTACGAAAAAAAAGTGTCAGTAAATGTCAAGTAAAAAAAAAAAAAACAATTGGTGGCTCAAAGAGGCGACACGATCTTCGGGTGCGAATCGGCTAGCCGATTTTTTTTATCATGCACGCACACACGCATTCCTAATCATTTTCACATAGACGCACTTACGCATGCGCACAGAGAGACGCGCCACACACATTCACCTACACTTAGCTAAGCATACACATACGTACTAAGGACGCAGTCTCACCCGGAAATGAAAAAAGAATATGGACAATAATAAACGGAAGAAGAAGAAGAGAAGAAACATATATCCGGAAAATTACTGGAACAATGATAATGCGATATACATATAATATAATAATTAATAATATTAATAGCAATCGTAATAATTAATAATAGTAAATAACAATAATAATAAATTAGTTCTGTACAGAGTTGCTTCGAGCATGATAATATTAATACCTAAGACGGGCGGAATTGCGCGACCGCCACCACAGCATCGTCATCCTCGTATAGTAGTCGTCATCATTATGATTATCATCATCATTATCGTTATCATCATCATAATCATAATCATCCTCGTAATCGTCCAAAACCCCCAGGGGCCGTCGTGTCCCTCTCGCATTTCGCCCCTTTTTTCGGTATCGCACAATTTTACAAAAAAAAAAAAAAAAAGACAAAAATATATATATATAGAATAATAATAATGACGCAAGTTTTCGCGAACTAGTAAATTCTTCGAAGCGATGACGTCGCTCGACGTCATCATTATCACTATATATGTCTCGCATCCATTCATTCGTATAACCCATACACACTGGCATGTACACGCGTAGGGCCCCGGAAATGAGGGGCACATCAGTCGTCAGGCCCAGCAGAGGACTATTTTATCTTTTTTTATAACGCACACGTACTCGAACACACTGACAAAATGGACATTACGAAAAGTCGATTCACTTTCCTTTTCTTCCTTTCGTTCGCCGAGGATACACAGTGTTGACAAACGAGTAAACGTGACAGCACAGATACTCCTTTGAAATAATAGTAATAATATTAATAATATTAATAATAATAATAATAGACTGGGCAAGTCGCTCCAAGACAGTCGGTGGTTCCTTAATTTTTGACTACCCGCTACACTGTATATCCTCACTGTGACTTTTAATTCCAAGATCAAAATTGATCATCGTATATCTAATATGGGTTCAACAGGGAGGAGAAGGAGGAGGAGAAGGAGGAGGAGGAGGAGGAGGAGACGGGGTCACAGGACTCCGGTTCCATGGGGGTCCAAGGGGAGTCATTACACAGTTCTACACTCCGATGGCTTATCGTTCTAGTCAAGGGGGCTCAAGGATGACGGTAAACCTACCTACCTACCTAGTATGTATTCTCCCGCATAAGAATGTCTTCAATTCCAAGGAGGATGTATCGTAGAAACAAATGTAGAGCAAGAGAGTGTTTGGGTTGGGTGGGGGGTGGTGGGAGGAAAGGAGTAGGACAATAATATAATAATAAAAATATATAAATAACTAAACTTCCGTGGCCAGGGTGGCAGCTAACGCCGCGTCGTGCCTGTAATGATCATCTATCACGTAAACGCCGCATCCAGAGTCAGTGATGTTATTGGATTGCGAATTGGGTGGCGGATCTGGCCTCTTGAGTAGCGCCTCCGCGCAACAACTGGACTCCGTCGTGGTGATCGTCGACGACGTCGTCGTCGTCGTGATCGCGTTCGTCGTGCCGATGGAGCAGAAGAGTCCGGCGGACGTCCTCTTGACGTCGAGGACCCCGACTCCAAGACCGATGCTCCCTATCGAGCACTCCTTCTCTTTTTGGAAGAGATGCGACGCGCGATGCGCCGCCGCCTCGGTGTTCAGCTGCTTCGTCGTCCTGGAGCGTTCCTGGAGGACGGGCTCGGGTTTGTAACCGGAGCACGAGGTGTCCAGGGTGTCGTTTTGAAAACTACCATCGAGATCGTCCCTCATGGATGCATTATTGACACTTTTGTTCGCCCAGGTGTTCTTTATCATGTGGGCGTCCCCGCCGACGACGACGCCGCCTACTCCGACGGCACTGACCCCACCGATACCGACACTACCGATTCCACCGGGACCACCGGCGCCTCTCTTGCTCATGCTGCTGTGCACCGCGTTACGCTCGTTCTGCAACCTGGCTTCCTCGTCGGCCTTGGCCTGTTCCCGCTTCTGGCGACGCTTCATGCACATCACGGCGACCGCCGCGACGAGGACGAACGCTGGCACCGCCGTCGACAGGGTAGCTATGACCACGACGTGCTCCGTCGTCAGGCCGACGTCCCTCGCTTCGGCCGACGCTACCTGCCTGGAGAGATTGCCCGACCAGTAACTCGCACCGGAGGGTGGTACCGCTGGTACCGAGGATGAACCAAGGGACGTAGAGACCGGAGAGACGACCGCACCCAGCTCCAAGGAGCAGGTCTCGCCCTTCCAGCCGTGAGGACAATCGCAGAGGAATCCATTGACCCTGTTGCGGCAGGTGCCGCCGTTCCGGCAGGGTCCGCTGCGACACTCGTCGACGTCGATGCTGCAGTCCTTCCCGGTGAATCCTGGCTTGCAGATGCACTCGTAATCGTTGGTTCCTGACAAGCACTTCCCCCCATTGGCACAGGGTTTCGCTAAGCAATAATCCACCTTGTCCTGGCACAATCGTCCCACGTATCCAGGCACGCACTGACACCTAAATCTGTTCACCAGGTCTATGCAGGTGGCGCCGTTCAGGCAAGGATCACCCTGACAGTCGTCGACGTTGATCTCACACCGTGAACCGATGAAGCCCAATGGACAAGTGCACTGAAATCCATTGAGACGATCCGTACAGCTTCCGCCGTTGACGCAAGGATTCGGCGAACAGTCGTCGACCTGGGTCTCGCAATCGGGACCCGAGTACCCTGGCGTACAGTGACAGGTGTACCCCTTTACGGGATTGTCCTCGCAGGTGGCCCCATGAAAACAGGGCAAGTCCCGGCATGATTTTGAACTGTACTCGCAGTGTCTACCGCTCCAGCCGGGTGGGCAAGTGCATCTGTAGGTCGAGGAGGGCAGCACCGTCAGTTCGGTCGACCCGGAGCCACTGGTCGAGGTCGTGGAGGAGCTCGTGGAGATGCTCGTGTTCGTTTCCATCGAGCAGGAGCCCCCGTTAAGGCATGGTCTCGAGTGACAGTCGACGAGCGGCGTCTCGCAATCGGTACCGGTGAAGCCCGGAGCACAGGAGCAGGTGTAGGAACCCTGACCGGTGTTGAAGCAGGTGCCGCCATTTAGGCAGGGCTTGTGATTCGTGCAGTAGTTCAGGTCCTGGTTGCAGAATAGACCGCCCCAGCCCTCGTCGCACAGGCACTCCCAGGGTTTTTGGCAGCTACCATGAAGACAGCCCGGGTACCTTACGCACTGGTCGCAGAATGGTCCCTTCCAGCCGTACTGGCAACTGTGGACAAAGAAAGAGGAAACGAATTCCCAGCATGAGTACCCGGTCGTCGTCCGACGAGAGATAGAGAGAAATGCAGAGCAGAGCGAAATACGTATCGCAACGAGTAAACTAACCTCAAAGGATAAAATACTAAACGGTATATTTATGAAACTAGGTTAGGTTAGTCCAGCATTCACTCCGTGCATACGCTGCACCATAGAACGGATGAATCCCATACTAATCACGCTATATATACATATGTATAACGTTGCCCACATTCACATACCATTATACCATACAGGTAGTACAGGTAACGCTGCGCAAGAGTACCTCAGAGGGATGCTAGAGAGAATCTCGGAGCCATTACGTTATCCAGGATTTCAGTCGCGGCATAATCCAACATTGTAACGCAGTCACGCCAGAGAGAGATAAACGATCTAACAAAAGAGAATGAAAATGGCAAAAAGGAGGCACGAGGAGCAAACTAGGAAGAGACAGAGGAAAAGAATGAAAGAGAAAGAGACGAATCTAAAGAAAGAACTAAAGGTAGGTAGGTAGGTAGGTAGGTAGGTTGGTAGGTAGGTAGGTAGGCAGTCGGATACAGAGGAGCCGGGATGAGGTGGAGCGAAGAGCGAAGACTACAGAAGAGACTGCCGTCCGAGTGTTGGTGGTGGGGATGGAGTCGACGAGTAGTGTTCCCACGGTTCGAGCTTCAGCACAGCCGTTCAGTATGCGGGTCAAGGAAAGGTTACGCTCCTCTCTGTATATGTGTGTCTGAGTCCCATCTATACGTATATATATATATACATCTATATAAATATATATATATATATATACGCGGGGCTTAACTCCCTGCCACACCAATACCAAGGTCCGAGCCTCTTTGCCTTGTGTACGTGTGTACCTACGTGGAGCCATAGCCATCGCATGACTATACCATTAACGTCCCCATACAGAGAGCACCGTTCGGGACCAGTCAGGCTGACTCGAGAAGAGACGAGAGAGTAACACGGGGAGAGGACGGCAGGACGGGGTTACAGGGTGCCGCAAATTGGGCAGAGATATCGAGAGCGGCCGATAGCCGGCAAGAGATTACGGGATGCATCTGTCGGTGACGTGTGTGGCTGGTAGCTTGAGGATGCTGGGAGACGAAGTCCCGATCGAAGGGATGAAAAGAAAAAGAAAAGAAAAATAAAAGGGCGAAAGGAGAGCGTAGGTTGTAGGTATTTCCGCGATTCTCTTGGTACCGGTGACGTAGAGGCGGCGGCGATAGCGTTGCGAGAAAGTACCGAGTGGGGGCAGCACGTTAGACCGAATGACAGAAGAGTTCTCTCGGAAGGCACGTGAGTCAAATAACATTAATGGACGAGCGCGTTGATCGGGAGGATTGCCTACGCCAATGGCCGCCCGAGCACATCGGTATTCCATGCGGGCGACGGTAAGGGCCACCGCCGATAGACTCCGAAATTTCAATTAGTTTGCCCCGCGATTCTTCCACGTAATTCGAATGGGAGCCCGCGAGCCGACGGAGAGAAACGCGCATGCGCCGGAGCCTGCCAACGCGCATGCGCAGGAGGACACCTGGAGGACGCGCCTTCGCGCATGCGCGTACACCTTAATAAACGCATGCACGAGACGAGTGTCCGTGTCCCACGAATCTCCGGCTCCCACGCTCTCGGCGCACCGACGGATTTATCGCTCTTACGTTTGTTCCACCTCGCGGGGGCGCGATCGACGGCGCTGCCGTCCCGACGACGGGCTTATCGTGAATTTTCGGCGCGGATCGAGCGATACCGAGGAATTCGTCGAATTCCCACGTAAACGGGGAATCAAAGCGGAGTCGTTATCCGTGCACGCATACTGGCTCCTTTGTGCGCGAGACTCTTCTCGTTATTCGGTCCAAGTCCCAGAGCGAATCGTGCGTTGGGGACTTGACGTCCAAAAGGCCCCCCCCCTCCCTCCCTGCCCCCCCCGTCCACGAACTACAGACATCCCCTTCTTCACGGTCTACTTTATCTACTACCGAGAGTGTACATATACCTGCCCCCCGCCCGTCATTTCCTTTTCCTATATATCCGCGCTCTGGCCGGTACCTTTTCTGCACCTCCGCCGAGACGAAGCCACTCGAGACTACTAGGCCCATTGACGGGGCCCGAGCTGCGATTCCTGGGGCCTCTCACGGGCTCGCATGTTACAGCGCCCCCCGGCCTGTCCTGCCCCCTAGCGCAAGCCACGTATATGTACTGTGCGTTCGTATGGGGACTTACTACCGGAATCGTCATCGTTGACTGCTCTACCGAATCTGAGACGTTAACAAGAATCAATGAGGGACTCGGCTGTGAGGAAGGTTAAAAGAAATGGGCCCGAAGATGCTTAAGTGACGTTGTATTTAAGAAGAGGAAGAAAAAGAGAAGAAAGAAATGCATTCTAGCGCAATGTGCATGGGTGGCTGTGCGATACCGAGATAGTCTATGGCTGCTAACGGGACAATTAACCCCGGCCGTGGGTAATTAGATGATCGAGTTAAACTCGAAAGCCCGGGTTAACGCCGGGCCGAGATTCTTTCTTGATGTAACGTTCGGGGTGAGAGATGAAAGTGGACGGACAGTCGACTGAGCAGAGAGAGAGAGAGAGAGAGCGCGAGAGAGAGAGAGAGAGAGAGAGAAGAGCGAACGGTTATAGGGCCCCGCGGTTGCCAAGGGAAGCGCGAGAATTCGAATTAAGGGAGGAGGAATGGGGCCCGATCGACTAACACTGGCGAGAAGGGGGGGGGGGACTTATTGAAGAGAGTGTACTGCCGCATCGTGTCCCAGGTACGTACCTGGGCCCCATAGGGCCCCGAACAAGTTATCCACTGACTAAGGTTCCAACGATTTTTTTTTTGTTGCACAATGGTGACATGTTCTTGGAATTCTTCTACTTTGTGCAATTCTCTCGTTTGATTTCTATGGGGCCCAAGAATGTCGCTATTCAGAGAACGAAACGGTCTGTCTTCGTCCTCCCTCCTGTTATACCGGAATTTTCAGTTGTAGCCATTACCCAGGGACGGACCCTAATCGCAAGTACCGCTACCGATTCCTATCCAATCCTAAAAGTAGTTGGCAGTGCTACCAGGAAAAATGTACAATTTTATCGGATACTCACACACACTCGTTGGGCCTGGTGCAGTGTCCGTGCTGATCGTCACATCCGGGCAGGCAGCGAGCTGAAACGCAAGACAAGAAAGTTTCAAGATTAAAGGCGAATCTTCATGGCGGCGCGTACAGTATCGTACACGCGTACATGCATACTATTCCCAGGCTCACGTGACAAGAAGAAGAAGAACGGAAACGCGACACAGATGAGGAAAGTCTAGCGCCGAAGAGGAGCAGTCCGGAAGGGAAGAGAAGGAAACCGGCAAGAAAAGGTCCAGACGAAACGGTCGAAAAAGAAAGTAAAAAGGTGGAGGGAGAATTCGATCGAATCCAAAAATAAAATATGTGCTGCACTCGGAAACGGTATGGAATCGCGAAAATTGTGTCACGCAGCGGGCGCAGCTTGTCCAGTCCGCAAATATCCGAGAGTTCTTGGCACTGCGCCACAAGTGCGCTACTACTCCCACTATGCGGCGTCCTCGTCGTCCTCGTCCTCCTCGTCACAGTCATCCTCGTGTCGACTGTTTACGTAAATCTAGCTTTGACAGGATCTCCGAGCTCAGCCTTGCGACCTGGTACACGGGTTATGTTCCTAGATTACGAGTACCAGTTTCCATCGTGACGATCTCCCGGTAATGCGAAGCGTATCCGTGGCACGGGGTCAGCCGTGTCGAGGATAATCGTAGGACTTCATGGGGTTGAAGGTACTCGCTGAGGAGGTTCAGGAGGCGGAGGAGACGGAGGAGACCAAGGAGGTGGAGCGAGTGAGTCAGAGCGATGAAGGAGGAGGGAAGAGGGAGAGAGAGAAAGAGAGAAAGAGAGAGGCAAGGAACGAGAAAGAGTGAGTAACCGAGTGAAGGAGCAAGAGACGTCAGGAGGACCGGAGGGCAGCGTGACCTTGGCACCTAGGCGCATCGTCGGTATTTATAGTCTCCTCTGGTTCGACGACGAGAGGAACGAACAGACTTGGAATTGCGCGAATTCCACACAATTCCCCCCGTTTACTCTCGTACGACCGTCTTCTTGATCTTCTTTCGTGCAGTCACTGCCGGTCAGTTTGAATTTACCGCCGGATTGACGAAAGTCGCAGCCCTCTGGCCTCTACGCGTAGAGAGAAGTTCAAATGACGGTTCGTAAGGTGCGGGGAATCCCCGAAAAACTATGGGTACTCAAAATAGTTCATCGATTTACGGGAACCTCACGCGTAACTTTCAAAAGGTGGATGGGGTTCTTGCGTAACGAGGGGATTTTCTATTATTTCCCCTTAAAGTCCAGCTACCCTGGCGACCCTCCCAGGGAAAGGTTATGGTCGTGAGGTGTACGAGGAAGGTGCAATAAAGAGGGGAGGTAGGGAGGGAGGGAGGGGAGCGAAGAACGAAAGCAAGAAAAAGTAAGAGAATCGAAAGAAAGGAAAAAAGATGGAGTACTGGTCGACGGGGGCTCGTCGACAAGGGACAAGCCTCAGGATATCGGTAGTGGACTGTGAACGTAAAGGCGAGTCCTCAAGTCCGGTGCAGCTGTTGGTTAAAGCACCGATGGCAGCTGTCGGGCTCGGTTGCTGCCCGTCGCGTTGCAGCTGCTTCTGCCTCCTCGACCAACCCCTATACGACACCCTTTGAAACCCCCTGTACCTAACCTCCACCGGTTTTCATTTTTCCCTCGAACGGTACAACCCTTTGGCCCCTTTAGGGGCGAAAGTTGACGTACGAGAGAGAGAGAGAGAGAGAGAAAGAATAAACGAGAGAAGCGAACGATAGATAAAAATACTAAAAATATCTCGAAAGAAAAAAAGAAAAGAAAAATAAAAAAGAGAAAACTGTTACTTTAAACGCGTCCAAAGAAATCGAGAAACGTTCTGAATGCTTATCGTGAGTGACGATTAGATCTGTGAGTGACTTTCCTCAAGTCGACTAGTCGACTAATTTCGTGATCAAGGATAAAGCCGAAATGAGCTCCTCGCGCAGATGGCATTGCATTACGGGGAATAAAAAGGGCGGTTACAACCCTTTCCCGAGGAGCCCTCCGGTCTTAGCGCCTGACACACGACTCAGCCCTACATCCCCTTCGGTTAACGTTCCTAGTCCAGTCCTTCGAATTAAGCCGATTATTAGTTGACAGAACGTTAGACGAAGGACGCTTCCGTTTTGATAGTCTTGCGTACAGGGAACCGGAAGTAAGCGTCGTCGTATTTACATCGAGCAATCATCTTCCGTAGTGTTCGACGTCGTAGTCATTATTATTTTCCCTCGAGACATACGTGCGGACAGATAAAGATTCTCGTGATACCGTCCCCCCCCCCGCCCGCCCTCCGAAGAGAAAAAAAAAATATCAAACTGTTCGTCGGCGCGCTAGAAGCTTCGTACTAAAACTAACCACACGGATCGTACCGTTCTCTCCCTATACCCTCTTCCCGCTAACTCCTCGCCTATCGTCCATCCTCCGTTCGCCGTCTCTTCGTCTCGTCGTCGGGGGATCCTCCGGTCCGCAGGACGTCACGAGGTGGACGAGGACAGAGGAGCGAATCACCGAGCGCTCGGAGTCGGTAAAAACAGGGGCAAGGACGGGGACCCGCTCGAGATGGATCAGCGGTATCCGAAGCGTGGGAAACGACTGGACGTCGTCCCCGTGGATACCGAGTGCAGTGGTACCTACGTGTTTTTAGCGCAAGGCCCAGACTCCCGGAGGAGAGGGGATGGATCGAGTCACTTTGGAAACGAGAGACGAGACAAAAAATTGTACACGGCGCGCTCGAGGTACCGATAAGGCCCCGATGTCACTCACGGGAATAGTATCTATGTAGAGTAAGTGCGTTATGATTTGGGCCTTATACTCACGAGTGGCACAGTAGTCCCCCTTCCATCCCGACAGGCAGACCTTCTCGCCGCTCTGACTGCAGCTGTAATGCCCAAAACTGTCGTCCCTGGGACGACAAAGATTTTCGCATCCCTTGCCGTAATAATGGGCGACACAGGTGACTCGATACTCGTAGGACATGCTGGAGTGATCGCTGCGATGCTCGTCCTCCATCCAGGTGGGCCCCACGTCCAGCCATTTTTGCGTGGTCAACCTGGCGATCAGGATATTCTCTGTAAGAAGAGAAACAAACAAAAGGGCCCAGGTGAGTCGTTGTGTTTTTCTCTGGGAACAGAAAAGGGCCTTCTTAATTTTATACTTCTTTTTTTTCCTTCGTTCTTTCTTTCTTTCTTTTTTTTTTACTCTCTTATTTGACTCGCGTTTGGTATATCTGTCTGGTGGTAAGGCCGCTTCCTAGGGCATTATCATAATGGGGGCCCCGATTAGACGTTGCCTTACACCGTGTAGGATAGCTCTATACAGATATAGAGGCCGCATTGAGTTGCCAGCGCAGCGCATGCATGCTGTATAAATGGCAAAAATCGTCTCACGCTTTTCGCCTTGTTCCCCCAAAATTAAGAGGGCCCGACCGGAGGAACCACCGTTTAACGGGAGGAACAGGCTGGTTCCCTACCGAAAAGTGGGAACGGGAGGAATCAAGTGGAGTATATAGACGGGCTGAGATGGCGTGTCGGGGATACTTAAAAAGCAAAGGGCAGGGGCGGAGGGGCCTTACTCGTTCCAAGAAGAGGAAGAAGAAGAAGAAAAGTAAGAAGGAAGCGATAAAGTCAGCTAGCAGTTTCAGCAGTGTTATGGCAGAAGGAACCTTCGAAAAGAAGTAAAATGGGTTATAACAGTATTAATAGTAGAATTAGTAAGAAAGTTAAAAAACTGAAAAGACTTTTCAAAAAAAATAAATAAATAAAAAGGACGAGGGTAAGTCCTATCGCATTAGAAACAGTAGTAGAAACGTAGTGGATCTACGGGGCCTCACAGGTGCGTCCCAAAACGTAACGCTCGCCCGTGGGTAATACCATTACGAGAGAAACGTCATACGCGTTCAAAGGTCCCAAAGTTACACAGAACAGGACCCAGGAGAGGCCCCGCGGCTTCTATAGGCCGGATTAGGAAAAATCTTAAAAAAATTTTTGAGGCCCCGTTCTCTCATGGGAAACACGAGGAAGGACAAAAAATAACGAGTATCGCTCACACACGCGAGCGCAGACACACACGAAAACCGATTTGAGGATTAGTAAACGAAAGAAGAAGAAAAGAAAAAAAAAGTGAATAAAGGGCCCAAAGGGTTAGAAATGGAAAGGATTGTCAGGAGGCAATTATTCTTATCGTTACCATTATCATTATAGAAAGAGTCAACACACGCGGCAGGTGTCTCGTACGTGTACCAAGAGCCACACATTACTCCCATAAATCTATCGTGCAGCTTTTATACGGCACGTTAGATCAAACCGATGGGACCGGGCCCAAATTATAAGGCCCCTCCTCTACCGGATTACTCGTACAGATATTGTTGCCGGCAGACCGTCATAATCTGAAGAGTCTCCCAGTCCACGGCACCAGGTAGCTTCGTGCGATCCTCCTGCATCTCACGAGATCATCCACTCTGCCGGGAACCCGTTATGGTCCAGGATGCGTAGAAGAAGGTGGAAGAAGCCAATAATAAGGAGGCAGAAAGAGTTTAAAGGAGGCAGAAGGATATGGGTGCAGCGCGAAGGCAAGAGAAAGAGAAAGAGAAAGAGAAAGAGAAAGAGAGAAACGATACAGGTGATGCACGCGAACTTTCCGGGGCAGTTTTGACCGAGCCGGTGGCCGCGTTTAATTCGGCGCTGCAGGTGTATGCCAGCCAGAGAATGGGGCCCAGGGCGAACGGAGTCAAGACGTAGGATGGAGGCGGGGGAGTACGGGGCCCGACGGCGGGACGAGGCCCCTACCGTACGAGGAAGGAGGAGAATCGGGCCTGAGAAAGGAAGCAGCATCCGAGCAGCGGGGCAATAAAAGGCTCGTTTCGCCGACGACGTCAGGCGTCCCGGGCGCGTCTGGCCCGCGTCCATAAACACGGTACACAGGTAGTCCGAGATATTGTTGTTGTGCTCGGAGATCCCGTGCGAGGGATGGAAAACCCGAAGAATGGGCCTTACGTATTCCGAGACTCGACGTGTTAAAATGCGCCCCAGGCGATAAACGAACCGCCGCCATTCATACGGTATACATTGTGAATTATTGTGGATATTAAATATGACGTCGTGTTACGAATTAAAGAGGAAAAAACAAAATCTTTTTACTACGGAAGCCTCGAGGACTCGAGTTCCTCCTCTACCTGCTGAACAGGAATCGCCCGTATATCCCGTATAGGAAGGTGCGCGCGCAACCAGACCCCTCGTACGGCGTCGAGACGCTAATTAGAATCGCGAGCGGAAGCAGGGCTGCCAAGCGTGCCGTTGCCGGTAGACGCGCACCAGAGATTCGTTTTACCGACAATTAATTAATTAGCCCTTTACCTGCCGCACTCGTACCACTACACGCGGCTAACGGTACTCAGTGTCATTACGCAGTTGGTAGCGGAGAAAACGGAGAAGAAGAAAAAAAGGAAGAAAAGAAAAAAAGAAAATTGACGAGTGTCAAATGAGAGTTGGTATCCCTGCCGGATAACGGGCGCGACCCGAGACCCTAGCTGGATAGATATATTTATATACAGGGTGGGAGTGAAGTTATTCGAGAAATAGGGCTTAAATGCTCGTGTAAGGGCTCGAAGGATAACCCTTACCCTACTACACTCTGACTCTCCTTTCTAACCCTAACCTCAAAGCTGTAAGCCGCAGATACGACGACCCACGCACCCCCCGGGCCGTCCAATCGGAAATCCCCGAAGAGGGTTAATGGCTCGGCAAACTCCCTACGACTAACTGGATACCTCCTCCTCGTGGTTGTCTCTTCAAACAAGTACAGGACACTTGGGGAGCATCACGCGAGGGATCGAAGTACTGCGGATTTGGGGGGAGGATTCACCCTCCCCCTCTCCCTCCCCCTAGGCTGTCGTCGCAGTCGCCGATACCCACAATGAAATACTTTGTCTCCAGGGTCGTCGCGACGGTGAAAACACATCGTACGTAGATAGTGGAGTGAGTGCTCAGGGATCCTATAAACCATATAGGATACGTACAGGTTCACGTAGACGGGGATGGTGTCGTGTTACCCTAGTGCCGGCAGGAGGTACTACGGTTACACAGGAAGGAAACACTAGTGCCTCGGGTGCCTCGGGTTGGGCCTCCTATCCTCTTCTCTAACCTATGGCTGTCCTATGTATATAAATATATATATATATATATATATACATACATATGTACCCGTATACTCTCTGGATAGGTAGGGAGAAGTTTCCGAGCAACGCGGTACATATGTACCACGTATGTACATATGGTACAGTATATAGACGTATGTGCTCTCTTTCTCTCTCTCTCTCTTATGTATCACGGATGGGCGCGCGCCTTTCCAGGGAAAACTACAGCGAGACGAGTCGACGTACTCTCTCGGGTAGTGACGTCATATTTTATTTGTCCGTTGAAAGATTTTTCATGATAATTGATGATTGGCGAGAGGGGACTGAGACTGAGTAAAAGGAACTGCTTCGGAAGGATTGATCGAGAGCGCGAAGGAAAAGGAGTTCCTGTGCCATGAGTGCGGGAGCAGCAAGAGACTCGGAGAGGTTTCCGGGGGGTTAGGGAGGTTAGGGAGGTTAGGGAGGTTAGGGAGGTTAGGACGAGACCGTCCCGTATCTGGTGAATGTCGCGAGCCCGCCGGAAGTGGCTTCTTGGCTGTCTCGGACCCGAGACCATCACCTAACCATCACCTCATGCCCAGCTGGCCTGCACATGCCAGGGCCGACGAACGCACGTTTTACTCCCGGGTGCCCGTGGGGGACCAGCTATACGATAAAAATCCAGCGGGACGCGTGCGCTCCAGATAAAGCGGTTTAAAAAAGTTTCAACGAAACCAGAGATAAGGGAGGCTACGCTGCGCGGGGGCTGCGCTCGGATGAGCTGGATGAGCTGGATGAGCTGGATGAGCTGGATGAGCTGGATGAGCTGGATGAACTGGATGGAGCTTCTGGGTAAGAAGACGTACGTGTCTTGGGCACGTTGGCCACGCATAGGAATCTTAGCACGAGAATTGTCATATTTTCGCTTACCAGGCGAGTGCTGCGTCGTGTTGTCAGCGTCGTGATAAGCCTCCACTATGAGGGAGAAGGTGCCCTGTAACAGACGAAGGAAAAAGAAAAAAAATTAAAATCATTATTTGAATTTCGCGGGAAAATATTATAACGCTAAAGAAGACTCGATTCGAATAAGCACGTGCGTTCACGCTTATGGATATGTAAAAGTGGCCCCAAAAGGTGCAGCTGCGAATTCCCTGGCAATTGGTTAATAAATTAGGGCGCGTTTCTGTTTATATTTTTTAAGGGTTGCGGCACAATTCAGCGCACGCATGCGCACCCGGCATGCGTTTAGTAGAAAAGCAGAGAGGGAAAAGAGGGGGAAGGAAAGACGAAAGAGGAGGAGGAGGACTCGTGCCCGTAAAGCAGACTTAAAAGTGTGCCCCTAAAAAGTACTGCTGGAAGGGGTTGAACGCTGGTACGAAGGGGATGCCGATGAAAAATCTAGGGGAATGCAGCGAGAGGGAGGGAGACCGGAGTAACCACCCCTGCGCGTTACGAACCCTTTCGAAATTGCCAAGGGGTGACTTTTAACGGCGTGCCACCGGATATAAATCGTGCGTGTGCCGGCACGCAGTCCGCGTAGCACGCGACACTGAAAACGGGGAGAAAAAAGGGTAAAAGGAGGAAAGAAAGAGAAAAAAAAAAAGAGAAATTCTCATACCAATTATCAAGATCGACGGTGCTCATTATGGTAAAAGAATTTAAAATGAGCGCAATTATCATCAGCGAGCAACGAGTAGGAAAAGTATTCCACCGTGGACTGAGAATAATGAGGACTGCGGGCACCGGGGAACTGCGACAGGTACGTACGGCCCTGTATAATATATAGGTATATACGGCTAATGATACTCCACTAAGGATATCCTGACAGATCACTCTCGGGATGCTACTTATTCTGCGGCTTCTTCTTCTTCTCTCTCGCACTTCCGCGATAGGCCTACGGATGGACCAGACGGAGATGTATATCGTGCGATAGGTACGGGTGGCGCGTGGGCGTCGTGACGTCCAGACGTCCCTGCAAGGACGAGGCCTGAAGATGATAGAACCGCGAAGGAGTCTAGGGGGCGTGAGGGGGTCTTCCTATTCTGCGGTAGGAACGCTTAATTATTAACGTCAGACCGCGACGTTACACGGCCTCGTTACGCCCGTTGAATAATAAAGGCCGTTTCCGTCGCGGTTCTCTCGCCGAGACCGGCCGACCCTAAGACGTGCTTTCTCCGGCCTCCTGTATTTTACGCTCTGCAGTCTCTGTGGAGTCTCTGTGGAGTCTATGGGGTCTACGGGGTCTATGGGGTCTATGGGGTCTATGGGCAGCGTACGGAGCCACGGGCAGGCTACGCGCTGCCAAGTGACCCCGTGGACGAGCAAATTTCCAGTGAGCAAATTGGCAGGAGGGAAATTGAGGGAGGCCTAGGACGAGGGGAGGAGAGAGAGGGGGATGCTGAGAAGAGCCGGAGCAAGGAATCCAGAGAACGATAGGAAGCCGAGAAGAAGAGGAGGAAGTAAAAGGAAAAAGAAGGAGAGGAGGGAGGGAGGGAGGGAGTAAAGGTCGAGCATAGCAAGGAGGCCCAAGGAAGCCCAAGGCCTTCCTGCCTGCTTCTCTCGGTTCCTCTCCGTTCCTCTCGTTCCTCTCGGTTCGTCTCTGTTGCTCGGTGCGCCGGCAGCAGCAGCGAGGAACATCGTGGAGAATCGTGGAGAATCGTGGAGAATCGTGGAGAGGTAGACGAGGCGAAGGAGTCGGGCGAACGCGCCGACTGGGAAAGGGAGCGTCGCGGAACGGCGAGGCGGGCGCCGCGGAGATAAATCGCACGGTAGACAAATGCCACCGTGGACGCTCGCTAATTTATAACAGGGATACGAATTAAGCCGACAAAAAGGTGAAAAAGCTTAAAAAGCGGCGGCATCGGGAGAACAATGTAGGGTGTGTTTCGGGATGGAGCTTTTGGATTGATCTCGGCTGAGCCACGTTACCGTGACAGTGAGAGAGGGAGAGAGAGAGAGAGAGAGGATACCGAGATACCGATACACAGAGAGAGGGAGTAGAGGATTCCATAGAGGATGAAGAGTGAAGAGAAGAATGAATATAGAAGAGAGAGAAAGAGAGAGAGAGAGAGAGAATACTCGGGAGTTGGTTCCCACGGCTGCGCAGCATACTTCCACCTTCCCAGCCTTCTCTTTGCCTCTCTCCGTCCCACTCCAACGCCAGTCACTCTCTCTCTCTCTCTCTCTCCTGCTCATTCACTCATTCTCTCTCTTCCTCTCTCCTACTCGCTCGCTCCCTCCATTTCTCTCTGCCTGACCAAGAATATTCAGCTCCCCACCGCGCCGGGCCGTGCACCTTCCCATCTCTATCTGCATCTCTCACAAACCTTTGCATCTCTCATTGATCCTCTCTCTCTCGCTCTCGCAGCAAGAGCACGCTACCTCCTCTACTCCCACCAATGGAATCGTTCCGACTACCATCGTCCAGTCGGTAGGTACAGTCGTTCCTTGCTTCTCTCTCTTGCCAATCCATTCACCGAATCTTCTTTCTCTCTCTCTCTCTCTCACTCACTCTATGTCTGTCTCTCGCACAAGATACTCTTCTAACTCCTGCTGGTGCACGTAGCCCGGACTAACCGAACCGACAATCACGGTAGTAGCGGGTGCATCCAGTCCTCCCTCTCTCTCTCACTCTCTCCCTCTCTCCCTCTCTCTCTCTCTTTCTACCTTCCTCGTATCCTCTCATTCCATGTTACCTACGTGCCAACTCCGTCCTCTTTCCACCAAGATAAAGATGACGGGCCCTTCGCGAATCTCAAACGATACCCACAGACTGCAACTGCAGTTCGCCGGTTCACTGAACATCGAGGAGGATAAATTCTTTGTAACGTTGTAGAGCCACCTTTAGGCTCTGCTCTCTGTCTTCGCCCGTGTCTAAATACCCGCTCATTAACTTTTACACCCTTGTACACTTTTATTTCGTATATACAGCCAGTGGCAACAATTCGTTTCCAATGGCCACCCGGTGCATCTCAGGTGCATCTCGGGTGCATTTGAGTCCTTCCGATTTTGCACTGCGGCGATTCCTTATCTCTTTCTTTTTTTTTTCTTCCTCTCCCGGCGACTCGACAATTTACACGGCGAACGAAACCCTCCGAGGGGGGGAGGTGCAGGGGGCGGCACCCCTCTGGATCCTATGGGATGCTTCTCGTAGCTGGGAGAATTTTATGGCCGCTGGGAATTTAACGATACGAATGCTCTCGGGTATTAAGGCGCGCGCGCATAGAAACTATCCTATTTCGTTCGTAACTATTAAATGTAGCCATTCTGAAATATCAAGGCGATGCGACGTGTGTCCACGCGGCTGCTGAGATTTCCAAAAAAAAAATTAAGATCCACGATTGCTTTTTTCCTTTTAACGTCAATCCATTTTTGCCAATCGAACGACTCGCTGTCATTATTTTATTATCGCAAACAGAAAACAAAATCAATGTCGAAACGTCAATCGGCTGACAGCTGTTTCCAAGTTGGCGGTCGAAACACTGTTAAAAATCGTGATATTTTGAGAATTTCGGAAGCCTGCTAAATATTTGGCAAACGATAACTCACGACTGGTTTAAAATAGAGCGACTTGTATCCAGTAAGAATTTTCGTAGAATCCCCATTTAAACAAAAACAGTAACTAAACGCACACCTGTCAGAGCTTGGCGACACAGTGCGGCAGGCACTACAAAAAAAAAAGAAAAAAGAAAAACCAACAAATAAAAAAAAAACTCGTTCCAATGATCAAACGTATTTCGAGAGCAATAAAGAAAAAAAAAAGTCCCAAACAAAGAGCGACAAATTCACCGGCACTCCGACCAAATGTCATCATCGACTGTCCCGCGAGAAGTGAAAGAAAAAGATAAAAAAAAGAGAGAGGAAATAGTATTCGAAAAGCACAGAAGCTGCCCAGAAATAAAGCACACGATCGGATGGAAGCCAGAAGTCAATATCGCCACTTAGGATCGAAATAACAGGCCCATAGATTAGAAGAGTCGGGCAGCGGACCCAAAAGTGGTCCCAGCCGCGATGATGCGTATTCGACGTGTGTGGCTCGTACTACGCCGAAAGAAAGAAGTCAACCAGACTAGCAGAGTGAACGAAGCCGGGCCGAGTATTGTGGCTGTAGTAAGTCCCAGATTGCCCGAGGGGCCTTACGAGTCCGAGAATAGCCGTCTACACGTGAATAACTATATATATGTATATAGAGTCGGGACACGAGTCCCCATCGGGCCCACCGATCTACTTGTCCATTCAAGACTACAATGTATCCACCGACTACACACACGTGCAATACCGTATTCATATGCACGTAAATACGTACGTATACATATACACCGGAGCATTCATTGAAGTAATGGAAAAAAAAATAAAATAAAATAAAAAAAATAAATAAAGCAACGTCGATACCTACTTAACCGACCCTATAACGTACTATACCAAATTCGATAACATCGCGTACCATACTATATAGTACGTCCGTACCCTATCCTGTAGACTGTATCACCTTGGTAATACATTATCGTGCATCGTACAGGAATCAGAGTACAAACGATAAAGTAACACAGTACCCCACAGCCCATGGGTACTAACCTAACCCAACCCGACGCAGGGCACAAGCAGACAACCTAACCCGTGGAGTTCGAGAACGCGTGGTAGGCATTCGCGGATCTAGAAAGATCCGTCCTTGGTCGTGGATATCGAGTGTACGTGCCGAGAGAGAGAGAGATGCACGCTCGGGTACCACGAGGGGATGAAGAAGCAGAGAAAGAGAGAGAGAGAGAGAGAGAGAGAGAGAGAGAGAGAGAGAGAGAGAGAGAGAGAGAGAGAGAGAGAAAATTATGACAAACAAAAATGTCAGTAAAACGTGGGCTGGCGTGTAACGCGATTTCGCGCTGAATAACTAATGCGTAACGAGACTGGATGGTCTGTGGTGAAGAAAAAAAAAAAAACGAAAAAAAAACATGAATAATTAATAAGGACGCCATTTTTTTAAAAAACCGATAACAAATAGCCGACAACTGCATCGAAGCCCGTGCGCGTACCGAGGGGGCCCACTTTGGGCCTTACAGCAGCGCCTGGGCCCGTCGAGTCTCTTACCCCTAACAGAGCAGCTCGACCCTCGACCCTCAATCTGCCCCGGGCCCAGCGAAACGTATTGACCCTAGTTGGGCCTTGCGTAAGTGTCAATCCGCCTGTCACGAGGAACACGCGACGTCCGTCGAGGTTCAGCGAATTGGGCTCCGGACGATTCTGCCGAAAATGCCTATGCCGATCGATAGAGTGAGGTTAGGGGTAGGTTCGAGGGGTCAATAGGATGATGGTATCCAGGGAGGAAACCACGTGGTGAATAAGAGGCCTCGAACGTTCGATATAGAATGTTGTCTATGGATATATAGATATAGAGAAAGAGACGGTAAAGGAGTCCAGGGCGCCTATGCTAATACGTTAATGTAGCGCGGCTATCAGCTGACGTACCTGCCGGATGACCACGTGTCGCCCCCACCGGACTGACTGGTAACCAGTGCGGCTATACGCGGGATACGTAAAGAGGGAACCACGAGGATGGGGACCTGGTGGTTGATATTCCTGTAGCCGGAGGATCCCAGGCTGCTTTGCATTATTACGTTGCTCCTGGGAAATCCGGCTAATCTCGGTGAGGATTAAGAGATAACGAAAACGACGTCAACAAATGCCAAATGCACGATTTATGTGAGACGCGAAGAAATTTTTTACCGAAAGTCATCAGCTCCCGTATACGTGTGTGTATATATATATATATGTGTGTCTGAGGCAGAACAACGCGTCCAGGGGAACGATCGAGTGAAACGAGTAGGCAGAGTTCGATCGCGTGAGTTTTCGCGTCTCGCGCGAGTCTAAAACTAAAAATATGCGGCATGTTGCCAACAGGGAGTCGAACGAGGAGAGAAGCCGCTTAAGATTTTTGTATATAGAGCGCGGAACGCGAGACGAGAGCAAGAGAGGAAACGCGGTGGAGAATTTCGAGATTTCGAGTAGGACGTCCTCTCCTTCCGAGTATAATTTATGCTGAGCGATTCGTGGACAGGAACTATATAGTCATTCTAGAGAGAGAGAAAGGGAGTGTAAATGGCATAACCGTGAGAAGAGGCGCGACTGTACACGTCGCGATGACTCCTGGACAATGACTGTACTGTCAGTGAGGATGGGTTTGCGTTGCCAATGTAAACTAATTATCCAGTCCGGAATATCCAGTGCGCTCGGCATAACGTAACGAGACGAGCAGAGAGAAAAAGAGAAGAAAACAAAAACAGGATTAAGAAAAAAAAAGTGGAATCATTCAAGACTGGACTCTGACATTTCATTTCTTTGGAAATAGCATCTTTGACGTGTAACCCAAATATAGAGGGTCTTGGTGTCTCTGTGTAATATTGGCCAATATGCGAGTCAGCCAGTCGCTCAAGTCAGGCCAGGCCAGGCACACGACAGTGCGCAAGGGGCGCCATATGGGTTTGTAAATTTAACTCGGCGAGAGAGTCGATGAGAGAAGGAGAAAGTAGCGTGAGGGGAAGGGAGAAAGAGAGAGAGAGAGAGAGAGAGAGAGAGAGAGAGAGAATAAAGTAGGATCGTGGCACGTAGAACTAAGAGGATGGAAAGGGAGAGGAGGAGAGGCCTCTGGCACAAAAGGCCTAGCCATCTGCCAGTGGCCCTGCAGAGTCTCGCATAGACACGGACCGACGTACTGGGATGGTGGTGCCGTGGTAGCAGCGGCAACGGCAACGGCTACGGCAACGGCAGCAACGGAGAACGAGTAACGGCAGGAGGGAGAGAAGACAAGTGCTTTGCCTGCTCTTTGCGCCATCTGCCATTCGGCCCTCTTTGTCCCTTGACTATCGCTCTCTCGCTTCCTTCTCTTTTCCTTTTTTTTCTTCTTCTTCTCCCGTCTCTCGCTCGGTCCTTCGTCTTTTTTTTGGCAATTTCGCCTAGCTTTTACCGAGAATCGAGAAACTTCTATCTGCGGACGCTGCTGCTTTGCGTGTCTATAGACGTTACGGCTGTGACCTTGATATTTAATAGATAGATATATACGTATGTGCGTGTGTGTTACTTACCGGCCAGGTGAAGTCAAAGGGGAACCTGATGGGATTGGTGAAGCTCGGCAGAGCCGCCGTGGGGCTGAAATTGACGACGTTCTCGCCGAGCACAGGCGTCAGGACGTCCCCGTAGGTGCACGGCGACGTCGTGTCGATCTTGACCTGGTACTGCTTCAGGCAAACCCGGAAGCGCGTTTTACAAGCGCCGGAACAGTCGCCCGTCCTGGAGGTGGTGCCCGAGCAGCATTTGCCCAGGCTGTCCTTCCCGTACTCGTTCACGAAGGATTTTAACCTCAGTTCGAAGACACCCGAGGCGTCGACCTGCAAAATTACAAGGTCAAACGGACACTTAGAAACAGGAACGAGATAAGTCAGGAGGCGGAAACAATTCAGCGAAATATTTATACGCGTACGAGGTAAACTCTTTGCTCGTGCCAATCGCGTACCGACGCGCTCTCAAAGTCCCTAGGAGGCGAGCGCGCCGCTCAATGTGGCCACTCCTGCAAAATAGAACATGCACCGAGTAACCACACAACCGGGGACCACACTGCGAGACATTGCGTGGGGTCCGTTTAGCGTGTGTATACATATACGTATAACTGTCTCTTAAAGGGAGACGAGAAAGAAAAAGGGACAGCAGAGAGAAAAAAGGGCACGATCCTCCAGCGTGAAAGAAATCATCTTAAGAGGTCGAACGTTGAATTACGCAGTCGAAAAAAATTGTCCCGAGCGAATCCTGGAAGCGCGACTCGAGTAGAAGCAAGAGATAAGAAACGATCGGGGGAGGATAAAATTTCGGGATTTCCGATAACAAGAACGACGTCTTACGTTATACGCAGCGTAGGCGCCTGACTGCACAGATGTGACGTGGACGCGTATCTCTCGAAGCGGACGACACACTGAATATGCGTGATCAAGTTTCGACACACGCGTGCAGCAGGGAGACAAACACCTCGTATGCGCGAATGTAGGTATATAAATATGGATGGGAAGAGTGTATCACGCACACGCGTCCCATGCGAAAAGAAGTTCGTCTCGTCACCCGTTCCCACCCGCTGTCAATGATGGTTTCGCGCACGGAATAAACAAACGCCTCGTGTTTCGCCACTAGAACGATGCGCGGCGCTGCAGTCGCCAGAACGGGCGGCGCCTAGTGTGGAGTCCCTAGAGCGGCGCGACTAGATTCCCGATGGATTCCCGATTACTTTCCGGGCTGATTCGCCGTCGCTTCTGTATACTCTTACGAATGGCTGATTGGAAGACTTAGCAGGCATCGAGGTTAACCTATATTTCCGCATGCCGGATCTTCATGGCGACGCGCGCGCAATCCTCGTGTTTACCTCAGCGACGATGCCCCCGTGAGCCATACAAGAGTGAGTATATCTATAGGCATAACCGCGCGCATAAACGCACGCACCACGGATAAAAGGCGTCCCGATTGACTTTTACTTGGCGGGACTCTATTCCGGGCATCGAATGGCTCACGCGTATTTATGGATACGACGTTATTTCGTCATAAAGGGTCCGCCGGGACGTCGATGCACGCGGAACCGGAGGAAGCGTGGACGTCGGGGGGTTCGCCCATCGAGAAACGTTCGAGTCAAAAGAAATATTCAAGGAAATGGGCCGAACGTTCCAAAACACTGATGTTTCCCGTTTATCGAGTCTGACTGTAGGAAGTGAACGACGCGTCGCGACGCCACGTAGGAAGTTAAAGGGTTTTCTAAAGGAGAAAAGGGCGTCTCCGTGAACGCGCCAGACAATTCTAAAAAGAGTTCACGCGCCGGATTTAGCCAGGATTTTTAGTGAATCCGCTGTTAGTTCACTTTCTTCCGCGGGAGATGCGCGAGAGAGAGAGAGAGAGAGAGAGAGAGAGAGAGAGAGAGAGAGAGAGAGAGAGAGAGAGAGAGAGAGAGAGAG